>CM076725.1:22522861-22897861 GCA_038501795.1 Pseudopleuronectes americanus | reverse complement strand
GGGGGGGGTGGGGGGGGGGTGGGGGGGGTGTGGGGGGGGGGTGGGGGGGGTGGGGGGGGTGGGGGTGGGGGTGGGGGGTGGGGGGGGTGGGGGGTGGGGGTGGGGGGTGGGGGGGGGGTGGGGTGGGGGGGGGGTGGGGGGGGGGTGGGGGGGGGGTGGGGTGGGGGTGGGGGGGGTGGGGGTGGGTGGGGTGGGGGGGGGGTGGTGGGGGGGGTGTGGGGGGGTGTGGGGTGTGTGTGTGTGGGGGGGGTGGGGGTGGGGGGGGTGGGGGGGGTGGGGGGGGGGTGTGGGGGGGTGGGTGTGTGTGGTGGGGGGGGGTGGGGGGGTGTGGGGGGGGTGGGGGGTGTGTGTGGGGGGTGGGGGGGGGCGAGACGTTGGTCGATGCGAGAGCGGCAGGTGCGGGTGAGACGTATCGGTGCGCGCGACAGGGAACGTCTGCCCTCATCGACTCGGAGGACGTGATGTTGTCTGTGAGAGCGTGCGTGTGTAGGGTGCGTAGACGGCGAGGAGAAGGAAGAGAGAGGGTTGAGTAGTGTGTTGGTGGGGCATGTGGGAGTGTGAGGCGTGTGGTTATGGTGGGGTGGGTAAGTAGAGTTGGAGTTTGGTGTGTAGACGTAAGAGGGGTGGTAGGAAGTTGTGCGGGTGGTAGGTATGCGAGTTGGGTAGTGTCAAGACGAGTATTACGCGGGTGGAGCTGCAACGACTGGATGTCCGGACGAGTGGGCGGAGGGTTATGTTGGGTGGCTGTGCTGGGGCGAGAGCCGTCTTAGATGTGTTTAGTATGGTTGGGTAGCGGATGTTAGGGCTGGGGTAAGGTGGGCTTGGGATCTCTCGGTGGAGAAGGGTTTGTTGGTTGGTGGGTGTAGGCGGGGGGGGGGGGTTGGGGTAGGGGGGGGGGGGGGGGTGATGTGTTTTTTAGATTTGTATTTTTTTTTTTTATTTTTTTTTTTAAATTTTAAATAAAAAAAGAAAAAAGAAGACAAACAAAAACCAAAACAAAATTTACACCAACAAAAACCAAACAAACACAACATCCCACAACAAAAACAAAAATTAGTATAACAATCAAAAAATCTCTCAATTTTTTATATTTTATTTATCTTATTATAATACTTAGATAAATTAATACTCTCATTAACTGTATATCCAAGAAGATAGTTTTCGAGTGGGTGTCTGGGCAAATTTGTTGGTGTCTGTTATGTTGTATGGGTTAATATTGTATAGGTAATAATCCCCTCCGCCCCTCATAAAACTCAGTTGTTCATATTTTAATCGCTAGATATGTTTGTAGTCACTTGGTTGGTGGGGAGTGCTTGTGTTACTCTCCCTATACGCTCTTGGGTTCTGCAAACCCAGAGACTCCCCCCCCGTGGTGAGGTTGTAGGGGCCAATTCTAATCGCCTTCGTAGGGTTCTTTTATAACTTTATTTACGTAACATTACATTATTTTTACCATGATAAATTCATACAAACTCATAGCTCTATACTATTAGCTACATAAGCCTTTAGTAGTGACAAAGCTGTAATAAGAGGACAACAATTGAGGAGAAAGACAACGTGAGGTAGCCGTGCAGCAGTTAAAAAAACTCTGTTTACAAAGAAGCTCCGGTTAATAATTTAGGGCCTGTGAACTGGTCAGAGAACTCAGGCCAGCCTTAAAACGTGCTCTTTTCCTGGAGGCAACCCGATGTGGTGAAGGCTCTAATTAGTGCTCTGATCCTTTGGGGGGGTAAGTGCAGAATATATTTAGAAATGCTGCGGGAGGGACAGTCAGTATGTAGTATATGAACTGTGAAGTATAAATACAACATGGTTTTGCAATGAGTTCTGTGCGATCTGATCTCTCCGGAGCGTATGCATGACGGTTATTGTTGTACAGAAGTAGTCAAACGGGGAATATAGATCTGAGTGGGAAAGATGAGAATGGATCGTCTATCTCAGATAGAGATAGATGATTATTTATTTCTTATATCTTTCTAACACTCAACTCCTCACCTTCCCGCCCTTATAACCAATACACCAACACAATAACTAACCCCACAAATATCCACTAACCAAAAAAACAGACAAAGCAACACACCCAACAAAAATACCATATTACCACACACACAATAAACAACCCCGTAAACATCCCATACCCCTCCTAGATTCCCCACCCACCCCCCCCCCCCCTCCTCACAATCCGACCAATCACACACTCCCCCCCCACGCCCCTCAACCCCCCCCCCCAACAAAAATCACTCTACCTAATCAACCCACCGGGGAGGTCGTTACTCCCCGGTGTTATGTGGGGGGGGGGTGGGTTGGGTGTGGGGGGGTGGGGTTGGGGGTGTGGGGTGGGGTGGAGGGGGGGGGGTGGGTGAGTGGGGGGTGGTGGAGGGTGTGGGGGGGGTGGGGGTGTGGGGTGGGGTGTGGGGGGTGGGGGGGGGGGGGGGTGGTGGTGGGGGGGGTGAGGGGGGGTGGGTGGGGGTGGAGGGGGGTGGTGGGGGGGTGTGGGGGGGGGTGTGGGGGGGGGGGTGGGTGGTGGGGGATGGTGGGGGGTGGGGGGGGTGGGTTGGGTGGGGGGGGGGGGGTGGTGGGGGTGGGGTGTGGTGGGGGTGGGTGTGGGGTGGGGGGGGGGGGGGGGGTGGGGGGGGTGTGGGGGGTGGGGGGTTGGGGGGGTGGGGGGGGGGGTGTGGGGGCAGGGTGTGGGAGTGGGGGGTGGGGGGGGGGGGGGTGGTGGGGGGGGTGGGGGGGGGGGGGGGTGGGGGGGGTGGGGTGGGTGTGGTGGGGGGGGGGTGTGGGGTGGGGGGGTGGGGGGGGGGTGTGGGGGGGGGGTGGGGGTGGGGGGGGTGTGGGGGGGGTGTGGGGGGTGGGGGGGGTGGGGGGGTGGGGTGGGGGGGGGGTGGGGGGGTGTGGGGGGGGGGTGGGGGGGGGTGGGGGGGGGTGGGGGGTGGGGGGGGGTGGGGGGGGTGTGGTGGGGGGGGTGGGGGTGGGGGGGGGGTGTGTGTGGGGGGGGTGTGGGGGGGGGGTGTGGGGGGGGTGGGGGGGGTGGGGGGGGGGTGGGGGGGTGGGGGGGGGGTGTGGGGGGGTGGGGGGGGTGGGGTGGTGGGGGGGGTGGGGGGGGGGTGGGGGGGTGGGGGGGGGGTGGGGTGGGGGGGGTGGGGGTGGGGGGGTGGGGGGGGTGGGTGGGTGGGGGGGGGGTGGGGGGGGTGGGGGGTGGGGGGGGGGTGGGGGGTGGGGTGGGGGGTGGGGGGGGGTGTGGGGGGGGTGGGGGGGGTGTGGGGGTGGGGGTGGGGTGTGGGGTGTGGGTGTGGGGGTGGGGGGGTGGGGGGGGTGTGGGTGGGGGGGGTGGGGGTGGGGGGGTGGGTGGGGGGGTGGGGGGGGGTGGGGTGGTGGGGGGGGGGTGTGGCTGGGGGAGGGGGGGGGGTGGGGTGGGGGGGGGTGTGGGGGGGGAGGGGGGGGGGGGGAGGTGAGGCTTGTCGGCTTTTTATTTTTTAATTTTCTATTATTTTTTCTTATTTTATTTTTATGTTTATTTTTTATCTATTTATTGGATTTCTTGTCTTATTATTTTTTTTCTTTTGTTTTTTCGTATTATACTGTTTTTTTTTTTGATCTATTATTTTAATTATTTATTTTTACGTTATTTTTTTTATTTGTTTCGTTTTTTTTTATAAATTTTATTATTATCTTAGTTAAACTGTAAAATATCCAACCTTAGTTGTTCTATGTCGTGAAGGTTTGAAAACAGCATCTTAGGAAACTGTGCCAATGTTTTCTATATCAGTATTGGAAATCGTTTACTCCATATTATCCAAATCTGTAAATTGAAATTTGACTGTTTTTGGTATAAAACACACAGATTTTCAGAGTGAAACAACAGGAAAACAGTCGACCGACCTATTTTTACTCAGGAGCCTCATCTACGTCTACAACCTTTTCTATTTCAGGAGCCGTCAGTTCCGTCTCTGCAGCGTCTGATGTAACAGACGGTTTCTATTCGGGTCATTCCAACTACGCTCAGGGTTTCTAATTGTTCCGCATAAATGATTCACGCAGCACTTCAGCTCGGCGGAGTCGGGGCGACAGCTGAGGGAAACTTCAAAGGGGCTTCGCTAATGTTCTGCCCCCCCACCCTACTGCACAACACCAGAGTTGCTTCAAGTGCAACATGGAAATTCACACTGGAAAAAACAAACGGAGGAGAACTCACCTGCAGGAGGGTCTGAGGAGATGGAGGCGGCGGCGACATGCAGAGAGAAGAAGAGAGAACACTGCGTTAGAAGATCTCCAGAAGCAGACCGGGTTAAATGAGGATAACACAATAATCTTCAGGTTGAAAGCACCTCTGATGATCCTCTCATCCTCACTGATGAGGCTGCTCATCACAACTCAGAGACACAAAAACATCTCCCACGTTCTCTCACACCTCAAGTTTCATGCACGTTCCAAGGAGTCATCTTCAAGCTGTGACCTTGTTCATCTACTCCTTGTCTCTCCCCTCTGGGATGGAAGGAGCACGCAGCTCAGCCTCCAACAGCTTGGGGGGGGGGAAACAGATCAATAACCTGCCCCACGTGCGACCCGGCCCTGTGGCTCAGGCCCCAGCACAGACCTCAGCACAGACCTCCACGCCTGCAGGCAGAGCACTGACCGCCTGACAGATGGTCACTGATCCTGGGGGCGCGGAGGAGCCAGACGCCCACTGGACATAAAGTTTTTTTTTGTGAATTATTAAAGAAGGCGACGCCAGATAGAGGGAGCGCCCTACATTTTATGGATTACATATTGGTTGATGGAAACTACGCATCCCATAATAAACCATTGAGAATGATCCCTTTCTTTTCCTCTTATAGACACAGCAGCACGATAGAGAGAGAAATCAAAGTTGCTCTTAACGTTAAAGCTGAAACCATTTGGCTGTAGTAAACATTTCCATGGTGACTGAAAGAGATGACGCTATTACACCTGAGGATTGTGGGTAATGTAGTTCTTCTCCTTGACATTGCGAATAAAACATGTCTTTCTTAAAATTTATTTCATACGGACTTGTGACCACATCTCAAGAACATCATGGTGGCGCCGGACGAATAAGTGGGGAATCATCAGAGTCAGTGTGATTCAAATATCACTTCAATCCATGCGATTTCAGATCCTCTACAAAACGTGACATCAGCACTTTAATGGACCAACAGATTTTCCTCATACACCAGGAAACGCACACGCACCTCAGACAACAATTGGATTAAATCACTTAATTCCACCTGATTTAGTGCTTAAATCGATGCCTGGACTTTGTTAGGGGAGATTAATCAAACACTTCCCAGCTGCCCAGGTCTAATCACCACCACCTTCCCAGTCACGACAGACACACTGGCCCAAGTGGCAGACTGGATCTCTGAGGTGTGATGAGAGCACACTCACACCCTGGTGGCTCTCTGTCAACCTGCCAGCCCCTCAGACAACAGGAGGATTCTTTCAGGGTGTATTATAATTTCAGCCCATCCCGAAATACCTGAATTCTTACTAAGAAGAGAAGAACAAACCCGTCAGTGTTTTAACTGTTGAATCCTGGATTTCCAATTTGTGTCAAGTGTGTGTTGACAAGATAAACTCTCCCGTCTCTTAGGAAACCAAACACGTAATAAATAAATAGATGATCTAATGAATCCTTCATGTGCAGAAGGCCACCGTGCAGCCACTAATACTTGGGGTTATGACAGGGTTTCTGCAGGAAATATAAAACTTTAAATTTTAAGAGTACAATGGGAAACCAGTGGAATCAATTATCATCATTATAATTATATCACATTTCCATTTGTCAATAACAATGATTTCTAAAACTGAATCAATTGTCATGACCTGAACCCGGATAAGCAGCAGACAGTGGACGGATTGATTCATAGATTACAAATGATTGATTCCAGAAGTTTCTCAGACTTCTTCAAAATGTTTTATTTACCATCTGACCAAAGTAACAGGTGTGAAAGCTGCATCATGACACAGTCCAGACCCAGAGACAAAGAGGTGGTCTGGGTCTAGATCGAACTGACCCGTAGTTCCAAATGGAAACGTTAGAACATAGACTTGAAGCCTGGTGCAGGACTTAAGATGTGAACTTACTGCCCTAAATCCAAGGTTCTTCTCTTAGGGTTAGGGTTACCTGCATGTGCATCGTTTACAATTTCAATTTGGTTGATTTGATCGGAAATGGGGAACTCACCCTCTGCTGGATGGTGGCGTGTTTATGCTCCATTTCCCTCTTCTCCATGGCTGAGTCAATCACCAGCTGATCCAACTGAAAGGCCGTTCACACAGAGAAACACAAACAGGAACAGGTTGATGTGAAACTTCTTCATTCTGCAGCAGAGTCATCATTAAAAAAACACTCAGCAGGACGGTTTCTAACACAGACTGAGCCGCCGCTGACACGTCGGGTCGGTGGCTGGATGAAGCATTGATTCATTCTGCTGGCTGCAGAGAGGAATAGTATATATAAATAGATCCGAAATTCAATCCGCTGCAATGTTTCAATCACGAAGCAGGAATCGAATGGATAAGTTATGCAACTGTCCCTCGGCCGTAGTTCGATGAAACTAATTCCAGTTGAGACAATGAGCCCGGGGGGTGGGGGGGGTGGGGGGGGGGTGGGTGATGGAGAGATGAAGTCGCCCTCCTCACCTCGGCTGCCAGTTTCTTCATGTAGGGGTCGATCTCGTCCAGCAGGTTGTAGCCCTGGTGGAACAGCGAGTACTGGGCGTGCATGAACGACAGCATCTGTGAGGGACAGAGTAATCTTCGTTATAAAAACACACGGTCGACTCCTCTAAGTGTTTTGGAGTTCGGTGTAAAAGATGTAAAAGGACTCACTGCATCGAGGATCTCAAACTTCTTCTTCGCCTGGAGGACGTTAATCTGCAGAGGAGCAAAGTACATGTTGCTGAAGGAACATTTGAGAAGATCTACTAAATTTCATTGTATTTGACAGCTTTTGGTTATTTGTGCCACATTCACTCTGATTTGAATGAACAGACTTAACCCGCTGGCCGACAGGTGACCTTTCTGTGTTTTCTTTTCTACTTCACATCATCGTCCCCACTTAGGCGTCTCCTGAATTAATGCATGTGCTTTGTGTATCTGAACCGATCCAAACCTAAATGACATTTTGTGCTACATTTGAGAGGTCACTGGCGCACACTGCACATCTCCCCTCAGCTTTGACCTTTTCTTCCGCTTTGAGACGCATTCAGCTCAGACTGAAAAGGGGTCGGACGTCTGAGAGGGAGAGGGAGAGGGAGAGGGAGAGGGAGAGGGAGAGAGGAGAGAGAGAGAGAGAGAGAGAGAGAGACGGCTGCCAGCAGACAGAGTCCAGAATGGAAACAGGACTCGGCCGTCGCAGCGATCGCACAGAATCCGTATCTTTGTCCCCGAGGGCTCTCGATCTGGTGGGAGGTTACAACTCATGTGCAAAATAAACCCACGGAGCAGATGAACGGAGAATGAGTCCCACAGACAAGAGGTCGGACACGGAGGTCGCTGCCGGCTGGAGGGGGAACGTCACTTCTCAACTGTTCAGGTGATAACAAGATGTCACACACAGGTACATTATACACTTCCCTCTCACTAGACCGGAAATATTTCACACCACTTCTTTGCAGAGTAAACTTCCCCTTGTTCTAACTCTCTGTTCAATGCTGATATGAGAAGCGAACTATTTAATATATTAATTTATCTATTAACTATAACTTTTAGTATCGTAAAAGCCTTTTAGACTGGTTTCATGGTGTTTTACTGATTTATTGGATGTAGGTCTGTATCTTTATTGTTTGTTGCTGCTCTTATGATTTCCCTGAACACATTTCCCTTTGAGATGAATAAAGTTGTGTTGTATTGTATTTGAACCATCAACTTTTGATCAAGGCATAAAGAACCAGGACAGATGAAAAAATAATCCTATATAAATATATATATTCTATTTATTTTGGACTTTTGAGGTTGATTATTTGTATTCTTTGAGGCCCGAGCCTGTCAGGGGACTTCATTTTGAAATGATATTTGGGTTCAGCTCAGGTTCACGGTTTGGGTCGGGCTCAGACAATATTCTTTTCGGGGGTTCAGTCGAGTTCAGACACAAACTTTTGGACCGACCGCTACGACAGTTACACTTGCTAGAGTCACTACAGACTCAAGTTAATGTGGGGCCCTTCAATAAAAACATGTAGGAAACCCTGTACCTGTACTTGGTCATATGTATCTGAGTCTCTCTGACCTGTAGCACGTAGTCCAGAGCCAGATGTCGGAAGCACCTGCGGGTGATGCTGAGCGTGCTCGTGGCCTCCTCCACCTCGTGAGGCTTGTTCCTCGGCGCCTGAGCGTTCTTCACCTGCGCTATCTCCATGTCCTCGCGCACCCGGTCAAAGTGCTTCTTGGTGTCCTTGAACTTCCGGACGTCCCTGACAGACAAAAGAGAGGAAGGAGCTCGGTTAATGGATGAGAAGCTGAATTCAGGAGATGTACACAGGAGAATAACAGTTTGGATATTTCCGGGGGTCACAAGGTCAGTGTGAGGTTAGACATGCTGTGACCTACATCTGGATCATTCATGATATGACTCTGACAAAAATATCCAGGCTGCACCTCCTTTAATATTTAAAAACACCAAAAAGGTTTTTCAGGGGCAACAGGGGTGCTACTGCTCTTTAAAAGGTCAGGAACTCAGTTTTTTCTACCTGTGTTGAATTTTTCATACAAAGGAATTTCTGCATGGATACAAAACTGAGGCATTGTTTGTTTACTCACTCTTTCACAAAGTTGTGTAGCTGCTGCTTCACGGACCTCTGCGCTTGATCGAACAGAATCTGAAACACAAGAAACTACTGTTAGAACACAACAAGACTTTGTGAAGCAAGAGTTTGAAACCAGGTCAGTATTGATATGTTAGTGACTTAAGGGTAAATATGAATGTATCAGATAGTTAAATAATTAATTGGTTATTATCCAAATATTTCAATATTTGCAACAAACTACACACTAATAAACATCAGTCCCTTAAATAAGCCTGATTTCATCAAGATCCATGAATTACCAACAATGTTGAAGAAAGTGAAAATAAAATCCAGGATCAACCCCCTGATCCGATTCATATGAAAATTATAAATTGATGATTCCCATCTTCACAAAGTATCAGATTGTAATAATTATAACAAATCATAAACCAACTTGTGTCAAAGTAGCATCAATTCTAAACTGGGGAAACTTCACCCAGTTCCCATGAGTGAAAAACAACTGGTTTCATTTTATGGTTTGGATTATTTACACAAACTCAAAATGTTAAAATTGCATTCTGTTAAAATCCTTTAATATCGACTCCTTCTCTCTATATATGTGTAATATAATAATAGAATCATATACAAAAGACATATCCAATATAGAGTTTTAACACAAGAATTACAACACACCAGTAAATAGCTATATCAACCCAGTAGCACACGGATCTATAATGACCCAAATTAGGTCAATTTTAATATAACCAATGTAATATTGTGTGAGAGACGACAGTTTGTGTTGTATTTAAACCACCCACATGTATTTATAACCAACAGGGGGCGACGCAACACAACTTTTTTCCTGCATTCAAATGATGCAAAAAAAAATCATCCCTCAACGCCTGTTGGAAATGAATGGAGGGAGGAATGTCTCTCAGATCGGAACACACCCGCTCTAACGCACCAATCTTCAGCCTTCAGTTACACACAAAGATCCCTCCTCCTCCTCTCTCTTCACACCGTGCACATCCTCTGCTGCTGCTGCTGCTGCTGCTGTTAACTAGGTCACTCAGGCGGAGAGGCAGGAGGGAGAGGGAGGGATTTTGGTTCGATGTGACACTGCAGAGTCTGCATCCAGTGCAGCGGTGCAAACCCTCCCTGACATACGGTCGTGCAGTTGGGCCGTGTCCTGTCACAACAGCTGAGCAGCGGTTAGACAGGTCGAAAGGGTTTGTGTCCCGCCTGAATAACTGGATCGAGAACTAAGTGTGTGTGTGTGGATGAGAAGATCTCAGGGCTCTATAAACGGGCTTATGGGGGTTTTAACTCAGGGATAACAGGCGCTGACGATGAGTGAGCCACTTCTCTATTGTTGCTGCGCAGCCGGTGCACAGAGGCAGCAGAGGAAATAAATATAGACAACTCTAATTTGACTTGAGGATATAAAATGTGACTCACGGGGAAGCGGTCAGTTTTAATGCATTCCTGCCAGAGACGTGTTTGTTTTGATCGAGAGTTGAGGCCTCGTTTTTACTGCTCTATAAACCCACTGGGTCTAAATATGTGTGAAAGTGGAAGAACAGAGACGCTCATGAGAAAACATCCACTTCACTGTTTCTAATTAACAAACAAAGGAATTCCTCCGACACTGATGGCAGGCCGAGAAACAAGAAGCTGCTTTCTAATGGCTTCATGCAAAGTGTCATGTTCAGAGCCCTCGTTTGACTGAATCACCGGTGACTAATGGTGCATGTGTGGTCAACCAGTTTCCCCAGGACAGAGCTTAACAAGCTCTCAGGGAAGTGCAAGTGAGAAGTGGATCAGGATCAGCAGGCCGGCCGTGTGCCAGGGCTGTAAACACCCGGGTGTGAGATGAGGTCGTGGGCGTCGTGCAGAAGGTCGCTGAGGTGGCACTCACCAAGTGTTGTCAAGTAAACAAGTGCACCTCCGTGATTGTTTGTGAGCGAGCGGTCGGCCTGGAGAGCTGCTGGGAGACTTCCTGCCTGTGGGGCGAAGTGCAGCCTGCACAGCATTCCTCAGCTGCTCTGTGGCAAGCTGACACCCTACTTTCATCGGGCCGAGGTTTCACGAGTCGTCCCTGAGCGATGTGAACTCCCAGAGTGGAAGGCGGGGTGAACAATGCACTGCCTAAAGATATACACTCCGCCTGGGGGGTTATTGTGTTTTAATTAGCGACTCCAGCGCAGCGCTCCGGGGATGATCGGTGGATGATCGCGACTAAAGTGATGGCCAAACAGCAAAAGTCACTTGAGGGAATTTGAAGTCGTTTCCCAACGAGCGCTGGAGCAAAGAGAGACAAGATGGTCTGCGTTTCAATACTTTATAAACACCTACAGAAAAAAGGCCTGGAGCTCGTGAACGTTAGTTAGGGTAGAATCACTTAGCAGCAGCTGCAGCATTAACCTAATTTACCACCAGCGACAACACAACATAAAGCTTATTTTAAAATGTGCTATAACAACCGAATGGAAAGACCTGAGAACCACGATAAGGCTGTTCGCCACAATCACCAGGAGTTTGTAAATAAAGCCACTGCTGATGAGATAGAAAGAAAATGTGCGAGGATAAACCTCCACCAGCATGAAACTGGAGCCACACTGTGTAAGTCAGAGTTGCACAACAATCCCCGACAGCGAGCACACAGACTACACTCGGGGGTCATGCACTTAACGTAGCGGTGCACAGGAACTGATGTAAATCATGTATTCCTCTAAATGTTTGAAAACCTTTTCCAGAGTTTCATGGGAAAGTCGAAGCATTCAGCAGATTTTAACTGGGCCTCAGTGACACAGTCTTGGTAGGAAAACGTAGTGTTCACAAGAAAAGTGTCTTTAATGCAACACAGATCGACATGAACACATGAAAACCAGTCTGATGGAACTGGGACCTCAGGCATTCTCTACTGGAAACGTTAAAAAAGAGATTCAGCCAAATGGAATCCGAACACAGCGACCTGCTTCTCTGACTGAAGGCGACGAGCCACTGACTGGAAGAACAAGAACTAGGTTGGCTATGTAACAAATATTACATCATATTTGATTAATTCTTATTTGTGTAGTTCAAGAAATATTACAACACAAGGAAGAGGATTTATAGTTGGCACACTTTGATGCTCCCTGCCTGAATAACCAGGACGGACCTGTTTAGATCGACCTCAACCAGCGGAGGAGAAGAAAAAGAGAAGAGCTGAAGCTGGAGAGTAAATCTGTGCAAGTAACAAAACATCTGATCGAGTTTGAGCACAAGTAGGAGCGATTTGAGTGCAAGTGCAGGGGTTTGATCAAAAGCTTTAGAGAATATGAACCCGAAATCAATAAATCCTGCTCTCAACCTTAAAGATCTGCAGAAAGACAGCAAAAGATACGTTCAGGCTCTGATTCACAAATTACTACATGAATGTTGGAAAGTTAGAGCCGGAGTAAATAGACTGGTTGTCGTGCTCATGTCATCGGTTTGGCTCGAAGCTTTAATGTGGCTCCAGACGTTCATTTCATTATGAACCTAATCATAACATTTACTCTCATTTCTGACAGACGGGTAAACGGAGCAGGGGCGGTGATAAAAACAAAGGAAACACTATGTTGTCAGAGGGAAAGGAAAACGCTGGCACATCTTCACCTGAGGCTGACGTCACAGCTGAGGAATGAGACGGCTACAACAACCACCACAATGGACTACTGTCCCGACTACCGCCTCGTTAATTCCCCCTCTCACTGCACCGGCATGCTGGGACACGGACGCATTTAATGGCATCAATCAAGCAATTATCTCCGGCCCGGTCGATGCAATCACAGAGAGACACTGTCAGGAGAAGAAGACGAGTTTAATCCTTCGTGCTCAGAGTTACAGGTGGTTTATTCAGCCCGTCTCCTGCAGGAGCTTTGTTTATAGAGTCTGATTCACCGTTGCATCAAATATTTGTATTTGTCATCGTCCAGTATCGTGGCCCTAATCCGACAAAATCCTGCCACAGATCAGCTCAGGAATGCTGCAGGCTGCACTTCACCCCAGAGTGAGTCTCACAGCAGCTCTCTCCTGGCGCCACTCGCTCACAAAGCATCACAGAGGTGCACTTGTTTACTTGACAACACTTGTTTACTTGACAACACTTGGTTTATGTTTGACCATACACATCAGGGCTCTGGGCAAACGTCCGAGTCAGCTGCTACCGGACGTTCTCCAGAGTTTTCCCCCCAGAGCTAAAACTCCAGAGAGTGTCCGGAAGATTATCAAAGAACATCAAATATATCCGGATGAAAATATGAGCCAAACATGTAGAAGACGGGATTCAATGAGCACATCTCTGCAGCCGAGAATGTGAAAGGTTTATGTCTGAAAACGGCTCGACTTGTACTTTTGCGTTTATAGATACAGCTCCTCCAGATAATTTAAGGAGATTATCCAGAATTCAATGCCTGCATAATAACAATAAAGTGTTCTTTTACATATATGAGCGTTTCGTCAAGGACCAGTTTCCCTGTCAGGCCACTTCTGCCCCCATTTAAAGACACATTTTCATATTCATTTTCCATTCTAAACAAAGAATGCTGCTGATCTGTAGGAACAACAACAACTGCAGTTGCAGACAGTTGCTGTTGCAGCCCTCCTCTTGTGTCTTTCTTTGTTTTTTCCAGTTTGGTTTCCAAATATAACTCAGAGACACTGGCATCTCCCGTAGGAATTCACTCACTCGTTCAGTATGTACGGCCCACACTGCACGAGGACACCACTTCTATTTAAAATTCATGTGATCTCAACCTAAATTCCTCCGCTCGTATCATGTTCTCTCCGCTTCTACCTGCTGTAAATCCCCCCCCGGCCCCTATATAATCCTTTACAGTGTTGGTGCATTAAGATCTGGCAGCTCACATGCGAGTCTCTCTCTCTCTGCATCTGTGTGACAGTCTCCACTCATTTCTAATGGATGCTCCGAGAGTCAAACACAAGTCAATTATTCATCGAGTGTTCATATGGACTTTCATGCTTGAATTAAACAGAGAGAGTGTTAAAGAATGTTGGCCTGATTCTGCTGATGCAAGGAAACGCAGATTGAAAAGTAAAAGGTCTCTGACCTGAAGAGAAACGGAGCTGCACTTGGCTGGAGTTTGATGTTCATACAAACAGAGCCTGTTTGTTCTGTTGTGTGCTAACAGCCTGGCAGGAGGGCGACCAGGAAGCCGAGGGAGGGAACGGCCCAGACGCCACAATCGTCTTGACAATACACACATTTGTGTTTGTTTCACGGGTTTTCAAATGCACCTGAGTTACGACAAGGTCAGCTGGCGCTCAGAGGTCCCACATCGCACAGCGCTATTTAATATTCCTGAGTGTCTGCTGCATGTGTGGCAGCTGTGTGGCACCGCAGGCCCGCGGAGGGACATCCGTCAGGAGGAGCAGATATAACCATCGTCATTTCTTATTCAGCGGAGCGCTGCTCGAGTCCCTCAGCTGGAGCAGCACGCCTAAATGCACATGATGTCTCTCCTCATTAAAAGATGAACATGCTTAGGAACATTGTACAGCTTCAGCAAACTGAAGTCAGTGGATCACGAGGTTCCTCATCTTTGCAAAATATGATCATCTCATCTCAGGGGAATCCATCTCATCGACCTCAGTCATGCACTGCCCTCCCTCCTCCTCCCCCTCCTCCTCCTCTTCCTTCTCTTCATCCTCTTCTGTTCTTTGTTTACATCAAAGCTACAAAAGAGAGCCAATCATGTTACTGTCCAGTCCGTCTCTGGACTCCTAATGGACTGGAGGGAGGTAGGGAGGGGGGGGGGACTAGAGGGCGAAACCCCAGCTGAGCTCACAGTGGACGAGGCCAGCTGGTCCCCGGCCAAACCACGCTGTGTTGTGCTCTCTAACGTGTGACACGCCAAACACAAGAGGAGCCCTGTGCCGCTGATGGACTGAAGGAGCTCTGATGGAGTCTGCGTTGGACTGGAGCTCCCGGAGACGAGAGTGGAATGGAAGTGGCATCAATCTGCTCGTCCAAGTTTCAACCACCTGCTGCAGTCTTCTAATGAATCACAAGTACTCTCACACTTCTCAGGTTTTAGTGGATGGGACATGGGCCGAACTAAAAAGTCAAACTAAACATTAAATAAAACTACATTTTGTTGTTTCCTGTCATTTCAAACATCCTAAGAGGTCCGATCACAAGTGAACAGCTCCGTTAGTTCACATCTGGCTCAGGAATGTGTCTTCACCATCAGTAAAGATGGACGACGCGTCTCCACTTCCTCCAACTATTTATAAACGAAGCCAAAGATATCCTTGAAACGAACGCTGCCCCCTGCAGTCTGTGTAGTAACCCGGTCCCCCCCACTCTACCAACCCTGACTCAGTCTCAGCTGTCAATCAGGATCCTTCAAACTGGTTTCATAGCTTGAATCAACTAATTAAAATCAAACCTTAACGGACAGATTCCTGTTCCTTCCAGGTCTGAACAAGGCCGACTGTTAACTGTTGCTCAACTCCTCTTTAACCCTTCCTGTCTGTTCCTTTCCTCTCTGTATCTGGTTGGACTTCAGACCCACTCAGGTTACTCATGTCCTCTCTCACGCTGTCGACAGTCACGCACGTACATACTGTACACATGCCCCGGCCCGCATGTAACTCGCTGTGAGGTGTCAGAGGTCACGGGGTTACTAATGTCCAACGGCTAAAAGCTAATTCACGCCTGCCTGAGCGGCCCGAGCCGTTAACCCTCCGTTTGTGATGTTAAACTCCCCGAGCCAACGGACTGGGAGCGAGCGGGGCGCGGGGAGAGGCTGATTTGTGATGACACATCTTTGTTGCAGCTTCAGAAAGGAATGTGATCCCCCCCCCACACACACACACACACACACACACACCCCCACAGACACACACAAACACTGCACTTTACGGCATCGTCAAGCACACAAGGGGTTCAAGCTAATGGGCTTCAAAGGGCCTTGCAGGGGCAGGATGGGGGCAGGGGGTCAGGAGCCTTGAAGGCGGGGCGGGGGGGGGGAACCACACAGATGTGATGCACAAGCTTTAACGTCTGAGGAAAGATTTAGATCATGATTTAGATTTAAAATACAGTCACACACTGTAGAAATACAGTCGATAACTGCTTTAAAAAACTAATAATTCACAGGAATGGACAGGGAAACCTTTATAAACATGTAAATAGGGCTTTATTAATGTTAATGGATGGTTATTGATCTGTTAAAAAATATTCATGAGGGCATGTTTTTGATTTATTGACTTCATAACTCTAAATAACCCCTTATCCCCTTATTTTAGGTTTTTAGGAGACAACCATAACTTCCCTAGCTATCTGACGACTACTCTGACTTTTTGGTTTGGCCCATGTCCCATCTGCTAACATGGGGGAGGCAGGGGTTATGACTTCGGTCGGAATCTGTCGGATGGACCAATGATCATGCGTTTATAAACTGGTATAAATGTAGTCATTACTGATGAATGTGAGGCAGATATGAGGGAATCCGTTTTTTATGAATCCATTCACAGAGACAAACTTGACCTGTTTGCTCTCTGGGGTCCAGCCCAGCTCAGCCTGACCCTCTGCATCCCACTGGGGGGAATACAGGACCCTTGAAAGCCACTTAGTGTCTCAGGATGGAGTCATAGTGCTGGTGTGTGTCAGCCGAGTGCATGTGGAGCATGTGGGGACAGTCTGGAGAGCAAGCTGACTTACCATGTGGTAGTTGATGATCTCCTGGAGGCTTTCCCCGCACTTTTCCAGGAACTCCTGCACAAAAATAACACAAATCACTATTTAAACTCTAAAATACATAAAGAAATGTTCTCATAAATGCAGCTGTGTTTATATTTGAGGATAAAAAGAAGGGAAGTTCAGGCTGTTACAAGGTAATACCCAAACTTTATTTCTGAATTATAGAATAAAGCCAAAGCTGGTTAATGTCACTGAAGTGTGCGTTTGAGCCGGAGAGGATATTTTTCCCCTTGAACCTTGTACAGGAAAATAAACTGTAATTGCAGGGCTGATTCAGATCTTATTTTACAATGGAAACTACAAATATGAACAAGACTTTAACAAGAAACTCACAATTAGTCACACGGCTCCGGCCAAGAAGGCTTTTAATAGCACTTAATGTGAGCGGCAGTGAAACCAGTGCGAGACGCCGGAGCTGAGTTTCCAGACCCGATCCGATCCTCACTTACTAATGTGTTAGTAATCGGGTTCGCTCGCACACAAACACACACTCATCCACCACAGAGCTGGGGAGGAAAGTCCCAGTTCAACCGCAACAATCTCAGGCAACGGCAAGAGAAATATATACGACCACTGAGGACAACATCAGAAACTCACGGAGATCATCTCGTCCTTCTTGCACTGCTGAGACAGATCCCGGACGCCGTTGACGAAGAGTTTGTTGGCGCTCACGTACGCCTTCCCCGCCTCGATCATCCCACTGCATAGCTTCACCAGCTGAAAGGGAAACACACACATTTAGGGGGTATCTCAGCAAACTGTAAACTTCATCAGACATATATTGATATTGGCAGAGGTGTAGTTACTATTAAGGAGCTATAAATGGTGATGGTTTGTATTTATTCACCACTTAAAGCACTTTACTTTACAGTATACCATTCCCACACAAAGTTCATCATACTTGGATCAAGTGCTGGGGATTGAACCACCGCCCTGCTGGTAACTGGAACACCCACTCTCCCTCATGAGCCACAGCCCCCCTTTTAAATGTCTTGATATATGTGAGCAGTTCAGGGCGAAATTACAATTTTGTTGCCAAGTTATTTCAATGAATTAACCACATGTGGACGAGTCATGCAGATGTGTGTTTGTTGTCTCGTGACCACCTGTGGAGACAAAGGCTAGTGGGTGTCATGTGTTAACTCCTGCCAGCAAGTAAACACTATTAATGTCGCCTGGCACTGGATTGTTGACACACAGCAGAATGCCTCTGACGTCTGATTTGTGTGTCGACCACATGTTGTAACGTATCAAAGTGAGCACGCTTCATTTTGTTCTGCGACCGTCAGCACAATTAGAAAATATCTTCCATGGACTCTGCTTTGTTTTAGCTGCTTCTTTCATTTATCGTTCAGCCTGTGTTCTGTCGCCAGGCTCTCCCTCCCTCCCATCTGCTAACCAGACACCCAGTAAGACTGCAGGGACGGTTTCAGGACGAGGGGACTGGACTGGATCAGACCATCAATCGAAAAGTGGATCTTAATGGTTTCTTCTTTTCTTCCTCCCTCTTAATGATGATTTTAACTCAATAAACAGACATATATTAAGTGATAGATGTTAATTCAGATGCTTGTATGAAGTGGAAGTTGTTAAAATACCGTCTTTCCAGTGCCGTTATATTAGAAAAGTGACCACCCAGGATCCCTTTGGCAGGAATATAACTTCAGCAGGAAAAAGAAGATCAGCCGTCCTGACTGATCCCTGCCTGACACACACTGTGATTCAGAGTCAGAAGATGCACAGATGGAGCAGAGACACGAGCATCACAGGCCAAACATCTGGCTCGTTACAGAGCAAATGGAGAATCATGTTTTCAAGTGAATCACGTCTTAACACTTCTGCCACGTCACGTTGGAACAAGTCCTGAACTGAGCTGTTCAATGGGACTGAGCCACGTTACACTGCCTGTTATGTAGAGCAGCATCTCACCAGTATCTCACCAGCATCTCACCAGCATCTCACCAGCATCTCACCAGCATCTCACCAGCATCTCACCAGCATCTCACCAGCATCTCACCAGCATCTCACCAGCATCCCTTCACTGGCTCCCAGTCAAGTATAGGATGTATAAGGTTCTTTTATTTGTTTTCAAGGCTTTAAATGGCCTGGAGCTCCCAAACAAACCTCTAGTACCTCCAGCACCTTCCCACTTCCAGATCTCTCCAGATCAGATCCAGTCCCATGTCCCTTTCTTGATCCCTTTACTCCTTCTTCACTTTCTTTATTTTGTTATCTGTTCGAATCCTGGTGTCAAATAGAGCTGGTATGAGATTTTATTTTATGATGTTTTATTCTTGTACTTGGTTCAGCACTGGTCAACTCTTGTTTTTAAATGTGCTTTATAAATAAACTTGACTTGACTAATATCCTGATGAGCGTGAGCAGCTAAGTTTAACGTTGTCTAAAGCAGTGGTTTATCAAAGTGTGCCCTGAGGGGGGCATAGAGCAATTATAAGGGGCCGTGGACGACCAGGGGGGAAATGTGGAGTAAAAACAAAATAGATTTAATATGATTTATGTAGGAAAATAAACAAATAGAAGTATCCTGATGCTATCGTGCTGACCTGAGGGGGGTGATTCACAAAGAGAGGTTGTGAACTGAAACCATAATTACATTTGCCCGTGGGGTTGACTGCTGCTATCTGAGGGAAATACTAAGAATAAAGATTTAAAAATAGCAACAATGAACAGTAACTGTGAGGTTAAAGAACCCTTCATGTATTTGATAAGTTACTTTCAATACTGAATAACTCAACTTGTTTTCTACCTTATAGAAAACCATACTTTGTGTTGCACTGCTACACAAAACGATAGTGGCCAGTAAATCCTTGCTGAACTGCCACACCTCAATCTGTCACTACGTTTACATGATGGCATAAACCCGATTTCGGCTGAAGCCCGGTTTCTCTATCCATGGGGGGTTAACTACTCTATCTCAGGGTACATGGCACTGAGAAATCCGACTCTTGTCCGAAAGCATTTCATACCCCGCTACGATAGGTGGCGCTGTTTTCATAACAGCTAGTGGTGATACAGCCATTTCCGCTTGACCTCGTCACCACTTCCAACAAAAAACAACAACAGCGTCTCATCGTCGGTCCAGTAATGCGAGACTCTGGTGTTGGATCTTGCGGTGTTCTCCATATTGTTGTTTGTTTGTATGTTTGTGCCGGCCGGCACCGGGCAGCGACATTTTATCTACCTGTCGACTTCCGGGTCACGGCCAGGGAGGGAGGGAAGGGGGAGGGAGGGGGCAGGATCTCAAGCATGCGCAAAGACGTCATCTCCAGTTGTTGTCTAGCTTCCAGAGTTACATGCTCGCGTTGTCCGATATACAGCCAAATCCGATCTACTTATCTGGGGGTGGTTATCCGACTTCAGTCGGACACAAGAAATCTAGATTTGTGGAGTTACATGGAGTGGATCTTCGATTGAAACCCGACAACGCCAGAAATCGGGTTTCAATCGGACACATGTAAACGTAGTGTGTGATGTCACCGACGCCTCCAGGTGTGTTTTAAAAGCGCGGCCGGTGCAGAGCCGCAGCCGATTGGACAGGATTTACCAGTCCTTCTGAACCCAGCAGGAGACAGAGCAGATGTCGCTCGGACTCGTCTCCACTGACGACTTGTAGAGCAGGAAAACAAACATGCTCGAACAGCGGGGGGGCTGGCATGGCAGAAAATCAGCTCTGCCAAACAAGATGTATTTTAATGTTTACCTCAATTCACCCAGCTCTTGCTTTACTGTGCATTTGAATGGTTTCCCTCTGGGCTCACATGTGGTTGTGTGTACCAGCAGGGAGCATCAGGACTCAGGGTTCCCTCAGAAAAACACCACAAATCTTGACAGATTTTCCAGAACATTTGCAAAGTTATTAGAAATCCACAGCTGGTGGTGCTGTAGCGCTCCAGGCCAGGTGCTAGGATGATGTGTTCAGAAGATATAAGACGATGAGGAGCATCAGTGGAGAACCACGAGGGAAACATGGCATTCATTTCTGACGTCTGTGTCTGAGATGACAAATAAATCCCATGCTTCACTTATGTCGTGATTTATTTATCTTCACGTTTTTGTTCAATTCCCCATCTTCTCCTCCTCAGCCTCTGAAAGAGACTGATCCAGGACCAGGGAGCACGACAGATACACAGCCTCGACAGCCACAGTGGAACATCTCTTACCTTATCAAGCTTGGCCTCGATCTCCACAACCTCCGTCTCCACCTCGTCAATGTTTGCCCTGAGACACAAAAAAGAGAACAAGAGAGGCCGTTAGTTCACATGTTGGTTTCCAGTTACTTCATATAACTGTAAAGAAGTTCCATTAAGGTCGTGCACTTCATTGGAAAACTGCTGCTCTGCAATCTGCTTGTGATTTCCTGTATAAATCTGTGAAAGATTGATGCAGCTCGGAGAAGCCACAGTCGTCCATGTGTGTTTGTGCAGCAGCAGGAGAGAGTGTGTGTTTGTGCAGCAGCAGGAGAGAGTGTGTGTTCTGTAAGTGGCTGAGACGCCGTCCGGGGTGCAGTTCAACTCTGTCAAAACAAAGTGACAGGCAAGCTCTCTCTCCACAGAGCGATGACAACACGGCTGTCTGGTTCATCCACGCAGCCCCTGAACCCACCACCACACCCAGCTGCATCTGGAGCCCCAACCGCTGGGTGATTTACGCACCCAGAGGTTAACAGCTGGATGATGTAGCCCATTAGCTTCCCCCTCAAGTTGACGTCAGGAGGCGGCATGTGGATCGTAAACTCTGCCTCCGTGTAGACCTGCTACCAACACGTGTTGAACAGTGTCAACACATTAGCAATTTTGGCAAAATACGTGAATTATGAAAGACGCAAACCTTGTTACAAGAAAATGTCATCAAGTCGCAATTTACTTTTCTACACAACATATTTGCTGTTGCAGTTTAGTAGAAGACGAAATCATCTATCTAGGAATTCCAGAAATCTCTGTCTGTCTGTCTGTGGCTCACTTATCTCGAGGTATCAGCCCAAGGAAGTGAATTGTTGAATTTGGTGCAAACAGGATCACATCAAGCATTGGTCGACAACTGACCAGCAATCATTTGATTTTGTTCTGTTTCTATATCATCATATCGGACACAAACCTTCACAGGTGCTGATCTCCGTCATAGGATCGCTTCCTCTTTAGCGTGTGTTTGGTTGCTGCAGTGTTTCACATGCTGCTCGTTAGTTACTGAGCTTTTATTTTGAAAAGATGTGATTTTGGGTCTGACGATTGTGTTGAATGCTCAAAAAATATTACAATCCAATTCATTCATAACAGCAGTTAAGAAGATTATTCATATGTATATAAAAGTCACACAGGTGGTCAGTAATAAAGCAAATGTTGTTTAAAAAACATTTGACGAATTTGGTGCAAAAAACTGAATCCATCATTCTATGGCTTCACTGCAGATAAACCAGGTAGGATGAACACAACACTCTCTTACTCTCTAACTCAGCACCACAGTGTGTTTATGTAAAAGCTCTGCACACAAACAAAAAGTGACCGAAGAGCAGCATCGATCACGTTCACAGCAACGACAACCGATTCTCCGGTTGAGGTTCTGCTCACTGAACTTTGGATGAACAGGTGCACGGCTCTTTGTGAAGCAGTGGAGGATTCAGGGTTCCAGGGTCTGAGTCCAGCTGCAGGTCTTTTTCTCTCTGCAGCTCACTTTGACTGTTTCAGAAAGAAAAGCTGCAGCCGGCTTCACCACAGACGGAGCTAACAGCCCCAGAACTGTCCGTGCACTAGTTGTCATCGTTTCCAGGAGACAGGGAGGAGGTATTCTGGCAGATTGTTCTGACGCACACACTTAAAGCAAGTTTTTTAATTTAATATCAAGGGGCACGTTTCACAAATCAGAGATCTACACACACACACACACACACCGAGAGAGAGAGAAGCTGTGTGATGAGAGTATCTGTGGCGTATATCGGCCATGCCTGGCAGGATATAAAACTTGTATCTCATCTCTGTCTCTCTGGCCTCGGGTGGATTAGCCTTCCTGGCCGGGCTGCAGAGAGCTCGGGGGGAAGCAAAGGATGGCACATGCTCTCACGCTCCTCTCCATCCCCCCCCCCAGCTTTTATCGTCCCTTTTCATACGGAACCAAGAGGAGAAAGAAAACTCTCCAGAGAGGAAATATCTGTCATAAGCTCCGGCTCATGCAGAAATTGGAACATACGTTACCTAAATAATCAATTCCGTATTATTCCACATGTGTTGTTTTAACCTCAGCTGATCTCAGGCCGACCGGCCACACCCAGGGATAATCTGGCAGTGAGCAAAGCTGTTTTTCGTTGCTGATGTCATTTTACAAAACTGCCCTTTTAATGTGATAATGCTGAGCTTAGTAGGCTCTCGTCCCCACCACAGCCTATTCTGCAAGAACCAGGCTGATCTGGAAACAGTGCTTGGATATTTTATTTTCAACAGCCAGCAGAGGTTTTCAGAAGCACTGACACATAATTTAACGACAGAATGATCTGTATCTCATATTGTGTGATATAATGAAGGTTCCTCTCCACGTGCTGTTAAACTTATAAACAATGCGTTAACTATTTACTTCTTTATCTTCACCTCATTATGCTGTAAAGCAGACTTCTTACAGCCTCCTGATAATCTTCACAGAGGGTTCAATGCTGTTATTTGCCCGGTGGCTCCTCTAGGCTCGTTTGTTAGACGTCATATCTCAAGAACACAATGGCTCTCGACAGCTGACTTTTAAAACCAAAGTGTTTGGTGAAGTGTTGCCCAGTCTGGAGGTCAAGCTCCCCCCCGAGGGGTCATGAAGTAAATCTGAGGGGTCACGCGATGGTTAACAGAGCAGGAAAGAAGACGACAAAGTGGCACAAACACGGGATTTGAATCGTTTTTTTCAGCTTTTCTTAAATCTTTGTTGTTTTAAAATACTGAAGTCACCAGTGGTCACCAGGCTACAGAACCAGCTCAGCACTTTAGGAAATAACTGTTTAGGACTGCAACAGTTATTTCCTTTTTCGATTGGTTTGTTTGTTTGTTAATTATCAGGATTACTCAAAAACTACTGGACAGATTACCACGGAACTTTGTGGAAGGATGTTTTATAGGGGAAGAGGAAAAACTCAAGTCAGTGGGAGGATCCCAGACCATTCACTTTTAGTTTTTTCAACATTTTCATAGATTTTTCATTGATCTTTAGGGGACTGAATATCCGTATGTGTGTGTGCAAATTGGTGTAGCTGTATTTATAGGGGCGAGGACTGCGCTCTACCGAGTGCTGCTCTAGTTCCTAAATGAAATAACACAAAACATCCACCTCAGATTCCCCAAATCACTTGTTGTGTTTTGCTCGACAAACCACCCAAACATACAGATATTCAGTCTAATAAAGAAATGATTAATCTATCACTTAGTTTCGGTCAAAAATCACGTGGTGGAGGCTGGGGGGGGGGAGAGGGGGGGTTCGGTCATGCTTCTTCTGCTCTGACTGCAACTGTCACCATGGTGAGATGATGCTCACCATGGTGACAGCCCGGCTCCATGATCCAGATGTGCAGAATCTGTCTCATGGGGCAGCTGCCCCATCTCCCCCAGGCTGTAAACCCCCCCTCCCCACCCCTCCAACCCCACTGCCCTCTCTCACTGCACATGCCGACCATAATGGATGCACACAAGGCTCCCGGGCCCGTAGTCACGGCAACCAACTCCTAAGTGGGCCGCAGAGGTCCCCTGATGCGCTCGTGATTTGACCCGTATTCACACCACGGAGAATAAATAATGACGTGACTCACAGGACGGCCTCTGTGACAGGAGATGACCATCGCTGCTCCATTAACAGCTCGTCAGCAGAACGTTAAACAGCAGTGGGTCCACACGTGCTGCACATGCACAAGACGTCACCGACCAACTGACACGAACATGCATGGTTGCTCTGAGCGGTTGCTATGGTGATAAGTTTGGAGCGCGTCTGGGCAGGTTGAGGCTACATGTGCCTGTTAGTGTGCAGGACTGGTCTGGGATCATTTATCTGACTGGGGGAACGGTGCAGTTAAACGCTGGCGTAAAAAAAAAGCATAATAAACAGTGGGATTGTGCTGAGTGAGCTGCAGCTCCGGTGGTTCCTGGCTGCTGACGGAGCGACCAGACCAGCGGCTGAGGGGCCGCTCACCGGCCAAGAGTCTCAGAACCACCTCTGGAATCCATGACCCAAATAGAGTCTTAATTAGATTCTCTTTCTTTTAAATGAAATGTAAAACTACAGTTTGTGACTTTGAGAGGTTCGTATCAGAGGTAAACAACGAATTCAGACTCAAACCAGCAACAACCAATTATTTGACCACATGGGGTAATTACCGCTGTCAGGGAGGTTTACGTGGTTACGTGTTTGTTTGTGTATCATCTGGCAGGATTATTAAAACGCCACTCAAACGATTTCCATGAAATTTGGTGGCAGGGTGCGACACCACCCACAGAATGAGTCACTGTGTTACTGTCAGTGTCTTGTTTGTCCGGTAATTGGTCCATAAATCAGAATTGGAAGTTCTGGTTATTAGCGATTAGATGAGGAAACATTCGTGATCTTGATCTTACAGGGATATGCACTTATTCACTTTCTGTCACAGTCAGTGAGCAGGTCTTGGCTTTTGTGCGTGAGCCGGATGTGTGAGAGCGCTGCAGCTGGGCCCGGATGCCCCAGAGGGTTGTGTTTTGGAGGGGGACTCAAGGCTGAGGGAGGCTGGTGGTCGGGGTGGAGAGCGAGCAGGTGGGACGCTGACGACTGAGCCAACACTGGGTCCAGGTACTGACCCCAAATCAGTCCACCAGCTGCGGCACGGGAGCTAAACCCACAGACAGCCGCCAGCTGGGGCGAGCGAATTAGCCGGTGAGTGATGCAGCGGCGGCGGTGGAGCGCTCCGGTCGCGGTGCCAGCGTACGAATGAGCCCAGCTGTTGAGCCGACTCGATGCTCGCTTCAAGTGATCCTCAGTAATCAGCCGACTGTTTGATATCAATCTGCCGTTTGCGCTCTCCTGTGCTCCTCCATATCTTTAATCTCATCTTAATTCAAACTCCTCCAGGGAAGGTTTCGTCTGCGTGGAGCCTGAAGGAGGCCGGGGGGCGGGGGGCGGCGTGGAGGAGGGGAAGCTGAGGGTGGAGACAGGGTGGCCCAGTCTCGTCTGAGGGACCCATTGTCACAAAGCAGCTTCCTGTCTGGAGAAAAGCAGCATTTTGTCACAGTATTGATTGCTTGAGTGTCCTAATTGTGGCTGGAGTGCACGGTTGAGTGGCTGATTGGAGGCCGGGGCGGGTGGGCTCCCCGAGCATATTCCATTCAGCTGTGCAGCTCTGGTTATTCTTAGATGCGTGGCCCTGCCCGGCTCGCCCCATCCTCCTCCTCTTCCTCCATCTCCTCCTCCTCTCTCCACTCCTCCTCCTCTCCTCCAGACCACTATGTGCACTGATGCAGGGTCAAGGCTCCGCTGCCTTTGCAACGCCAAATATACTCACTGCATTTTCAGAGGAATAACTAGTCACTCAGAAATAAGACACCTCTTCACACGACCCACAAGAAACGTTACTAAGGTGAGAGTACTATGTTATTTATAGTACTACTAGGGGACAGTATATAAGTTAACACTGTACTTTTTGACCATTCAGGGGTTTGCAATCGATATGAAACGATGTTATACAACCGTTGTACACAACCTCTTACATTTCTATCATTTATACCATCACATAAAAGCAGCTAAGACTTTATTTGACCAACTTATTTGAGTTGAACATTGTGCACTGGCTGGTCGTGCACCTCCAAACTTTTTAACTTCCCAGAGACCGTTGGTAAAGACGAGAAATTCTGCAGGAAACTATAGTTTGTGTTTCTCTTTGTCTTTCTCCTGTTGTGTTGTTGTGTTTTTCGCACTCATGCCTCGAGGCAGACAAAATCTATGTTTTCACTTTTCCATACATTGTGTCGCTGCTCATTGAATTGATTCATCGAAACCAGATCGATGAATCCTCACACCCGTAAAAATACATTAGTTACATTAGCACCATTTTGTGTAGTTCAAGGACACAAGGCTTGTCAGGCACAACACAACTAAAGAGGGATTTCGAGGTTTACCTGCCCATGTTGCAAGACCTAACTTTGACCTTATGACCTCAGAAAGCCTCAGTACTCATCCAACTGGCGTCACATTTACATCATCATCCCAAGAATTTAGGGTTTACAATGCCGCATAATGTGTAGTAACCCAATCCTAATGCATTGAAGGTGCAGTTAGAGTTCAAATGTCTCCGGTAATCCCCAGACATGTGTTCAAAGCTCCGACTATTGTTCATAAGCCGAAGCTTTTATTTCCACTCGAAGGCTTAGATGTGTCCCTCATACTTACAGCGGCCGGCACTCTGTTCTGACGGAGGAGAACTCAGCCGCTCTATAAATACTGCTCACATTTCTGCACCCGACTGAACGACACACTCCTGCACTAATGGCTTCAGAGAAGTGACAAGTCCAACCGCAGCCGTAATGACTCATTCATGCCTCGATCACAACGTGTTGCAGGCCGGAGCATCAAGCAGGCACTGAATGCATAGATTCAGGAGCCTGGACACCATCGTCATGAAGAAGCAACGTTATCAATAGTGACCGAGCTCGTCCTCGAAGAAAAGCCTAAAAAGAAGTTTCTCCTCTCTCTTTAGATGACAGGCCTCAGCAACCTCAAAGGAGAGAAAGACAGAACCCCATTTATATGCGAGCAAAGAGAAGACACTCTATTGAAATAAGATTAGACAGTTCAGGCCCCACTTAAGTCAGTGCAGAGGAAACACTTCCTCGCTGCCAATTTCTTTCAATTGTCACTTTTGGTTTTTGCAACGGCACAAAAAATGTGTTCGACTGTCTGAAAAGCAGTTGACAGGACCTGACACTGCAAACCAGGTTGATTAGCATTTATATTTGTAAAACCTTTGCACAGCCTAGAATGTTTATTTCAAACCAAGGAAAAAGTCTGTAGACTGTACGATGGACACTCGCCAAAAGTGGAGCCAAAGCAGCTCAATCGCCCCCTGCTGGCTGGCTGCAGTATGCATTAGAAATCAAAAAGTCAAAGTACACTCAAGTGTTCATTTTTCCGGTAAGTTTGGTTTATTGATAGTAAATTGGATTGGACGAATGAGTGCAGGACATTGTGACCCCCGGTTCCATAGCCTCATCACTACTGTGCCGACTCTTTGTTTCCCAGTGTTCATATCAGGGATATATTGGCTTCATTTCTGTATAGTGGTGGGATTTTGAGACGTGTCATCAATCTTTATTAAGGTGTAACAGGCCAGGCAGGTACGTAGAGAAGAGGCCAGCATTGGAAACATCTAAGGCTGAGAAAACTGGAATCATCATTCAATTGAACGAGCGCCATCCTCCACCGTGTGCTGCTGTGGCTTCACTCTGAGGAATCCCCAGAAGCCAGAACAGGGAGAGGATCTGCATGTGGAGCCAGCCGAGCTTTTACTGTAACCGGCCGGAATCAGAACATCGATCATCCAGAACGTTGTCTGGACTGGAAACAATGGGATGGCAGAATGTCAAAGAAGAGGGGAAAGGTAAAGGAGTCTGTCTGCAGAGAGACGAGTGGGAACCTGAGTCTTGATCGTTTGTTCCTAATCCCCGAACGCACACAACCTCTCCAAGATCAACACCCCTCGTGTTTTCTTTCCTTTAGCGAGCGGGGGGAGCTCTCCACCTCAGATGACCAGTCTGCCGGCTGCGGCTGAACTTTTGCCTGTCTGCTCCCGACACCTCCCCCCCCCCACCTTCCTTGCCACACCCATGCAAACACTCCCTCCTCCTCCGTGTGCACGGGTTGGCAGCGTGCTGCGTCTCTGCACGCCGCAGACCGCAGCTCATAAATCCTGAGGGAATAAAAAACCCAAGAGGCTTCTCAGAAATCACCCTGAAAACACTGAAAAACACAAAGTCAGACACACGTTGGGTTTTTTATCTTTTTCACTGAAGCCACAAACAGAAGCCAAGTGTTAAATAAATATTTCAAATGTTTAAAATAAAGCCTTAACCAAGGACTTTCTGACAGCCAACATCAATACCACAAAAGGCTGACTGGTTAATGCCAGTGTAAACTGTCTGACCTTTGCCAGAAACGACAAATGCTCAGTCGTCCCCATGATTTTCCCACATTGAAATAAAGGTTAGATTTTCACATGACACATTAATCACTGGGGAAAAATCAAGGGTGACTCAAATGTTCATAAAAAGCAATAAAAGAAAATGAGCAAATACGTTTCATTGTGGGTTTTACCGACTGATTGACTATGTAGACTTTCAGGTATTTCTGTTAGGAATCTGAAAGTTAAAAGAGAATGTGTGAAATGTCCCTTTAAGAGCCCTGCATGAAAATAAAACAACAAGTTATGGAAGATGATCACATCTTTCACACTTGTTTGTTAAACAAAAAGAAAGAAAACTAATAAAATGAAACATTCTCTCCACTGATACAAACTCTACAATATTCTGATATCCTGTATCAGCAGGTCAGTGTCTCGTTGGACCTTGAACAACACATGTGCATATTTTTCAGATCCTCCCTTGGCGTGAGACATTAGTTCTGGCACTGTCCGACAACCAGCAGGTTCCCAGGCAGGTCAACCGTCCCTGAGCACATCACTGGGATATCATCCCCACTTCAGCTGAACAGATTACCCCTTCTCAATATGCATGGGAAGAAAGTAAGACCAGAGACATCTTCTGCAGCCAAGCTTGTTCCTGCACAAACTCCTGCCAATGTTTCACCACTGCAGACATGTGCAGTGCAAAGAAAAATCAAGTAGATAAACCAGAACCCGGACTAAAAAGGGACTGGACCCAAAAATGACTGACCTAATGGTGGCGCTAGATGGTAAAAGGTCAGGGGGTCATCAAAAACAAAAAATACATTTGTATTAGTCATGGAGGGAACCGTGGATTTCACCCTGTCCGACTGCAGATGTTGAAGCAGATCACCAAAAACCCATAACAGTCAACCTCAATGTCAGGGGATCAGCCGGGTTCATCCTCAGAGGATCATTAATCTTCTTAAACACGATTTCATGGCAAACGTGTAATTGTTGAAATCTGAAAGCCGTGGACCCACTGAGACATATTTAAATTCAAACGATGCGTTCACCGACCAACCACGGCTCTCTATCCACAGCTCAAAGTTTATAAACTCTCAGATCACAGCTCATTGACTCGTGCAAACATCCACTAGACCCTGGAGTCCCGACCCCGAAGCTTTGAGAGAGTCCCTGCCCCTGGGGAGCGAGCAGCTGCCCTGAGCCCCCCCCCAACCAACACTCCCATGTTCTAATCCCACTCCAGGCTCAGGCTGCACAGAGCTACATACAAACAAGACAGGGTTCGGCTGCCAAGAGAAAAAGCAGAACGTCCTTCACACTGACGGCTGCTGCTGACCCACACCAACAACTGGAGGCCTAGTGTTCCCGCTCCTTTTGAAATCCTGTCCACTCGAACCCGGCTCCCCCAGGACAACGAGGACAAAGACATCCACATCATTTGGAACGAAGCAAAAATAGACATTTACATGAGTTGAAATAAAAAGGTATAATCAGCAGATGATAAAAGGCCCTTTCAAGTTCAAAATATGTAAATGTGACAATCACTGCAGCTTTCTGCTCCTTGAAGTTTGTTTTTAAAACCCTCTACAACACAGTTTCCATTTATAACTCATCAGCTCAGGGACTCGTGCAGCAGACAAAACATCTGCATTAACTGATCTTCTGCTCACATTAATTTAGGGGAACACGACCCAAGTGAAGCCGGAGTCATTAGATAAATGTTAAAGAGGAGTTCTTCTGCTTGAGAACGAACTTCTTCTGCTTGAGAAGGAACTCCACAGCTTCGAGCCCTGATTGCAGTGATGTGGCAGAAAGTTCCTCTCCTGCTACTCAGGAGTTGGATCTGTGAGGTTTTTTCTTTCCTGTGTCAGCCTTTCCACTAATACTTCAGAGTTTTAACTATGGGTCAGCTTTGGAACAGATGTCTTCTGCACAATATCGCCTTTCATTACGTGGCTGCAGAGATTTCAGTGCAGGAGAAGAGTCAGAAGAAAGTCTCCAAGCACATTTTCAAGGTCTAATTAAACAGAATTATCACGTCCACAAGGGATTTGATCATTGGTTCTTGGGTTTCAATCAATGTTGGAGGACAGGACAGTGCCCATAGAAGAACCAAGACTACTGAGGTTTATCTGGGAATCATTGGAGGATTAAAACCTGTGTGGCCAGAGGACGTGTGTCCATAGTGTCTCCGGCTGAGAGCCTGAGGATGAAGGTGATGTAGAGAACGTGTGGAAGAGGTGGTCTAGTAACATCCTCACTGGGCCAAACTTCAGTTTATAGTTCGTAATCTTCTATATTACAGTGAATATAATATCTTTGGGTTTTGATTGTTGGTCGAACAAAACAAGGAGCGAGAAGACGTCGCTTTGGGAACTTTAATCTGAAAGTGAGTTGGTTAATTCTACCTTGTAATCATGAAAGTTCCATTTTGAGTGATCTGAGGATTGTCCCCTGTTTAATACGATTATAAATTCGCTATTTGAGTTTAGGACAGTCGGTTAAAGTTGGGTTGGGAAACAGTGACGGAACTTTTCACTATATTCAGACATTTTTATTAAGTCAAAGATGAAACCGCTGAAGATAATCACAGCATTTATCGATAAATAAAACAGCTGTTTTGCGGGTCAGAGCGTCGTTGGGTCAAAACGTCACTGGGAGCACATGAGACGATTCCACTCAATCCGCTGTTTAAAATCCAATCAGGCTTTCAAGAACCCTCTATTTGAAGTTTACTGGAAAACGCATCTTGTGTGGATTTGCCGACCTTCTCTGTGGACGCTGTGACTCCCCGTGTCAGCTGTGGAAAGGTTTAGAGATGTGGCATCGCACAGTTAGGATGTGCAGACGAGGATGATCCGTCCCTTTAACTGTGATTTCAATTTAGTCTCGAAGTTTTAAACTCAATGTGGTCGGCTCCTCTCGCAGTTTTTTCCACACAGGCCGTCCGTGCTCCCGAAAGCCTCTTTGTGGTTTGAGCTCTATTAGCTACTAATAAATCCCCCACGTCTGCCCTGAGCATCACAGCCACAGTGCAGGAGATTACAGGGATCTGTCAGCAACAACCAGCGACCCTCGGTCCAGACAAAGAGCTAAACCGACTGCACATAATGAGACAGTGCACTCCCGGAGGAGAAGGGGATAGAAACAAGGGTTTCAAGAATAAAATGCAGCTGTCAATTTCAAGGTTTACAGTGAATCTGGCCATGTGCTAAATGAAAAGTATATTGGGTTCAATGCCTTGCTCAACGACACTTTGACATGTGGTCTGGATGAGCTAGGAACCCCAACCTGTTGGTTATGAATCTAGAGGAAATGATCTCCCAAAGATCAGGAGACAATAGATTTCAGTTTTTAAATCTGGATCAGTGGTAAAAAAAACAAAAAACAATGCCCTGATGTAGATGTTGAGCAGAGAGGACGGACCCGCCCTGATGTCAAATAGAGTTGTACCGCTGCATGCTGCGGGCATTAATATTGGCTCCAATTAGGCTTTTTGACTAAACCAGCTGGGTGTAGTGGCCGTGCATAATGCAATGACAGCTCCATCCACTCCTCATCAGCTACATGGTGGTTGGGTCGTGTAATTAGGCCACCGCAGCCCGTGGGGAGATGGCACTTCAGACCAGGAGGCGGTTCAACAATGACGACCATGTAGCGGGAACTGTTTCAGGGATTCAACCCTTTACGCACCACACCATCATCAGCTGGGGGTGCGAGTGCTTCCTGTGTGTCATCACGAGGGAAACAGATATGAATGGACTGTCTCAAAATCGAGTGTTTGTTATTAAAATAGCGATGCAAGAGGATGTGTGCGACGCTGTCAGAGCGCATGGGGGGGGGAGTGGGACGCTGTTGATCATTGAGGGTGGGGGGGGGGTAAAGAAAGGTCAGGATATGCAAGGTCTCGACTGGCGGCGCAGGTTTATATTAGCTCAGGGTGGTCCGAGATGACTGCAGCTCACAAAAATGTCGATGGAGATATTCGGGACGAGGGAGACGAAAGAGAGAAAGAACACACACTTTCACACTTTCACACTCACACACACACACACACACACACACACCCTCGGAGGATTCAGAGGAGGCCTGGGCTGTGAGAACCCGGCCTGCACAATGTTCCATTGAAGGGAGGAAGACAATGAGGCCTACAGACGTCGTTGCTTCTCGCAGAGTTCTGTTTCTGGGCAGCACACCAGGCTGCCGGGGCAAAACAAACCCCCGACACAGAGCAGAGCCGGGCAGAGCCTTTTCGGTCCTTCAGCGTAACACCCCTGACATTTTGGTGGAACAGCCCGGTGAAATCCCCCTACGCAGACGCGATGTGTCCGTGGTGCGGCTGAGCTGGGAGTCTTCCCGGCATATTTGTGGGCTAAACACGCAGCTTGGCTCGCACTAGAAAGACATACCAGACGTGTGAAGCATGCGGCTCTTTCCTGTCTCGAGCGCTTGGGAGATGAGGCTCGAAAGAAACAACGGCTGGAAAAACGACAGACGGCTCCCACGTGAAAAACGCTGACACCCCCCAAAAAAAAACACTCAAAACGTCTGCTGTTTTACATTTGATCCCAAAAACGAGACAATAAAAAAAAATCAAGCAGCCTGGGAGGACACGCCCTGAACAACATGTGGAGCCGGCGTCCGCCCATCGATCCTGGGAATGTCACAGCCAGTTCAGCTGACTGGAGGAAAGTCAGAGGCAACATGTTGGACCCTCTCATTTCCTCCTGGGTTTCCACCAGGTGTTTCCTGTGGTGCCGAGTCAGCAGCGTGCCCCCTGACGTCAGCCCCGTGACCCCCGACCTCTGCCCATCAGTCCGTGGGCCTGGATGCTGATGTCACTGCCGGGTCAACAGAGAACTAACCTGGACCCTGACATGAGGTTTTTCCACAGGTCGCTGGCGGGTCAACGAGTGAAAGGACAATAGCCGCTGCTTGTCTCCATCTTTCCCTGTTGTGAGAAAAACTCAGGCAACAGGAAAAATCCAGAGTGACACTCGAAGTGAAGCTGAGCGTCCTCGGTTAACGAGGCTGAAACATGGCACTGGAGATGACTGGAGAAAAGAGCAGGATGAAAAGAACTCAGGCTGATCTAGAGAAGTTTATAAAAGGATCCAAACTCCGGTAGATGGAAAAAATAGGTGAACAAATGTTGGAAAAGCTGCAAAACATCAGTCTGCAGCAGCTTGTGGTCGTTTTCAATCAAACCTCACTTCATCATAGCGTCTCAGCAGTGGTGATTCTTCGGTTTCTCACAAATCCCAACATGCATCTTCAACTCATTTGATTTTATTGTCTAGTGAACGGTCCAGAACCACAAAAAGTCCAGCATTAACGATCCTCTTCATTATTTATTAGACTTGATGGTTATTTCTCTGATAAGTCATATGATGTTTGGCCTCGTCACAAGTTCCTTAAGCCGACGTTTTTCAGGACAAATAGTTAAAAATCCAATTATATTCAACTCGGTGTAATTTGAAACTAGGAAAAGCCGTAAATTCTCAGATTTTTACGACCAGGAACCGTGAGATGCTCGTTAAAGTTTATTCGAAAGTGAGATGTGATTCATTTCTCATTAAAATAGTTGCCGATTAAAATTCATGCCAGTGACTCAAAGAATTGTTGAAGGTTCGGGCCAAAAATAATTCAATGTCCAATCAAATAAAACCGTGATAATCTTAAAACCCTTGATTCAGCTTAGTTAGTTGTTCCTTTACTTGCTGTAGGCTGCTGGAATGAAGAAATGTGAAGTAGGTGATGAAGTTGTATTAAAGCTGGAAGTGGTTCAGGGGTGTTTGAGGGATTAATCCAGTGACTCAGGTCCGGGTGTCATCACAGAGGAGTCAGCAGCCTCCTCACCCCCCACACTCCCCCGGGGGGTTTTGGCCCTTCACTCCGAACCTGCTTTTGATACTGGGGCCGACTGACGCACTTCCTGACCCGTCCCTCGACCCGGTTCTGGCCCGGCCCCCGACCAGAAGTCTGCCCCCGCACACAGAGGAAGGCAGGGAGTGACGGAAGAGGGGAAGAGAAGGGGAGCGAGAGAGAGAGAGAGAGAGAGAGAGAGAGAGATGAGAGAGAGAGAGAGAGAGAGAGAGGGACCAAACAAATGAAAAACAGATGCGAGCACACATGTGATTCAGCATTTCGCAACCGAGCAGCGATGGTGGATCCCCACGATTTCTCTCCCTCTGCAGCTCTTCACACTTTTAGGGAAAACGACTTTGTGTTTCTCTTGGATTTCATATATTCCCCAGGTGACGACAAACAGGCACAGCTGTACGGCAGAACCCCCCCCCCTCCTATCAATAACTCCATCCCACTTCCTGAGCCACATGGTGATAAACCTTTAGCACGGCCTGATGTTGACACACCTGGAAACGATCCAGTCACTTTCCCCTGGAGACGGCAGCCGCCCGGTCGTCGGCCGCTAAGTTCCAGAGACGTGACATCAACCAGTGAGGAACCAGTGAGGAGCTGTGTTTCCAGCCGTTAGAGTCTGGTGGTCCAATAAGACCGAATACAAGCAGTCACATCTGTGAGTCGGCTGACAAGTGACGCAGAGCCGAGTCCAGTCACCGTTCCCCCCCACCCCCCCGATAGGACGGTTCCTCACATTCGGCCGCTGACAGGAGGGCCTGCTCTAAACAGATGAAAACAGAACCCCCCCCCGAAGCACAGGTCTAACCACGCAGCTGAGAGATGCTCCACGAGATAAGAGAGAGATGCTGTGTGCGGAGGGGAAATTGGCCATTTTCCAATTAGTCGTCCAACTTGAATGTAAAACTGGTGAAACAGTGAACACGCCGCCGCGCTAATGAGAAAACCTGATACAGATTAATGCGATTTCTCTAAGACTTAGAGCCTGAACCTCTGTGTGCAGCGTTTTCTAGGTCACGCACTAGAGAGAGGGAGAGAGAGAGGGAGGAAGAGAGAGAGAGAGGGGAAGCAATTTAAAACAACCCAGCCTCTGAAAGCAGTTAAAGAAATAGTTTGGTGTTGTGGGAAAACTGCTCAAGTCTGTATTTTTTTTTGTCCTAAAATGTCACACGTCACACGACCTCCTTCACGTCATGAATCCTTCAATCATTAAAGTTTTGATTTTTGCTGCCTCTTCAGAATCTGTCAAGGTCGTTCCAGAGAGTTGTTTCTGGTTTTTTATTGGACTAAGGATTAAAGAAGTGGACTTGGTGTAAAAACTGTGTTAATATATAAATTTGATTCATCAGCATCAAACCTGGAAACAGACAGAAACCATGAGTCAGGACAGAGAACGGCTGTTTTTCTGGTTCAGTTTGTGCTAAGCTAAGCCAACTGGCTCTAACTCTACATTCATTGGGACGGTAGCAAACAAGTAATCGAGGGATCAGAGAAGAGAGGAAGAGAAAAGAAACTCTCCTGCATCTGAGGTCATACTTTACATTATGGATAATCCAGGGGGGAGCATTAGTGAGGATGAAGATAAAGGTGTGCAGATGATACGAGAGATTCCAGCAACCTGTTGTTAGCTACGCTCTGATTCGTCGACTTCTACGCTCTGCTCATGTTCCTGGATGTTTCTGCGTTCGCCACCCGGAGGTCAAACACGTGACCTGGGTCTGTCCATGGGCAAACTGGAACCCGTCTCTGCATTATCAAGGGGGGGGAAAGTGGATTTCGAAAAGAAAAAAAACATGAGACATCTGATATCTGCAGCCACACAGAATTAACATCAGATGTTCAGTCTCCATTACCATAATCCAATCGGCCTGGGTAAACAAATGTGGAGTTGTGAGCGAGGTTGCTCACCCGCTCTGTGAAGAAAGACCAGAGGCCGGGATTATGTGTGTTAAAAGTGTGTTTCCCACAGTGTGTGATGCTGGAGCAGCTCTGGTTCGTCAGCTGCGATAGGAATGCCAATTTAATACGACTCATCCATCATTCAGGGCTCAGGAAGTTGCCATAGTGCTGATTCAATGTCTGCGGCGCAGCAAGCGCAACCTGTGGCAACACCGGATGGCTGGTTTGAAAGACAGAAGAGGAATTGAGCCTCGGGTTTCATCACTTTCATCACTGTTCACTCTCTTTTCCCCGGGTTTCGGGCTCTTTGTCACTTCTCGGGACGTCTGACGGGAGCAGATTAGTGTTCAGCAGGCAGCAGCCGGCCTCTCACGGCTCTTTGTGGGAGAAACGTCTCGCTATTCATTCAAATTGGAAGGAGAGGGACGGTCACGCAGCGAGTCCCCTCCTCCAACAGAAAGGGGATGACATCATCTCCGATCTCCACTTCCAACAAATCATCAATTCCCTTCTCGAGCATAGAAATGGAGACAGTGCAGCGACTCATGCTGTGTGAACTGATTTAAAACTGCACGTGCTCTTCCTCGTCTACGAGCTGTGAGACACACAAACAACCGAACAGTCTGAAGTGTAACAGGGAGCATGTTTAAAACCAAGAGCAACAACTCAGACGATAAGAAGGTCGAGCAAAGTTGAAATGTTTAGGCCAAGCAGTTTCTAGCAAGTTGCAAATCTATATTAAAACCATTAAAAACACAAACAAAGATGTGGAGAGAGTCTGGGTGATGTGAGAACGATCATGTGATCTCTACAGCAGAGTTAATACATCACTTCCTGTCTCTGCACCTGGCTGCTCCACCTCTCGCCTGAATAACGCACAGATTGTGTTGCTGTGAACGCTGTGTTGTGTTAAAAGGCAAACCCTGGGTAGCCTCCGGACCCGATTCTCCGGATTCTACCCGTATGCCATGTCTGAAAACGTCTCCATGCCTCTGTAAACACTGAAGTGACACTCTGCTCGTCTTCCTGCAGCTGCCCCACTTGCTCTGGAGCCTGCTGAGCTTTGAGACCCCTTCATCTGGTCTCATTTTTGAAAAAGATGAAAGTCTTTCCCCCGCTAATGACACAGCGCCGTCCCAGCAGGAGGCGGACAGCTCCGTGATTAAGACATCACATCGCTCCTCTGCTGGTATCATTAGATCTATTTGCATTCCCTCACATCACAGTGACACCCGTTGGGGTGTTAAGCCTCCAGGTGTGACAAGTTGCCATCGAGGGATTGAGCTGAATGTGGGCCAATCCCTGATTAGGACGCCCGGGCCACCAAACCGCACGCTGCCGCCCTAATCCCCGTCACTTTCATTACCTGGAGTTGTTAGCTGCTGACGCCTTTAACAAGATGCTCAGCGCTCGGCCATTAAATCAAGCACACGGATGAAATTAAAGTAGCAGAATAAACTCTTGTGGGGGGGGGGAGACGATGGTGGAGCAGGAGTTTAATGCGTCTGACGTGTAGGTCACAAGCAGAGGTCACTGGACCAGGAAACAGGATGGATGAGGCCTATATTCAGCTTCAGACCTCAGAAACAGTACCAGTATAAAATATGTATTATCGTACATGATGTAAGAGTTTTAACACCAAACTGTAAAAGTATTTAGCTCCTTGTAAAAGTCCTGTGAGTCCTTAAAATGTGAATGAAGTATAACTATGTAAATCAGAAAAGGTAAAAGTACTGAAACTATCTGCAAACAGTGTAATATGTCATTTTTATGCAAGTTTCTGCTGATGAATCAATAATTAAGGAGTTTTACTGCAGTAGCTGCAAAAGGACGTGGAACCTGCTGACTCTGTTACTATAGTTACTGCAAGGAGTCTCCATCTGTATCATTCATCCAGTGTATTTGATTCAATCAACTATTGGATGAAACATAGTAATTATTAAGGTTATCACAAAAAACGAACGTATATTCATATTTGAGAAGAAGAAGCCATGAAAAGTATCATTAAAAAGCAGAGTAAAAAAACATCATCTCCATCTGAACTGTGGTGGAGCAGTATGATGTACAAGTACCTCCAGACTGTACTTCAGCAGAGTATTTGAGTAACTGTACTTGTATAGATATCATTTAGACGGATGTGACGGACAAAGAACCAAAATGAATCCAACATGTGAAGAAGTAAGAACCAGGAACGATCTGAAAGACGCTAAAGTTCATCTGCATAGATTTAACTATTAACTCAAGCATTAAATCCTTCCCACCAGATCCTGGAACAGATTCTTGAAGTCCAGTACTTCCCAGTTCACGAGAGAAGGGCACATGGAGGAATGCAGTTTGAATTGGCTTTGAAAAGTCGAGCACTGATGCAGATCTGACCCCTAATCAGCTGGACGCCAACAAACTGAAGAAATTATTTTGTTGTCTTTCGTGATTAGAATGTTTTTTCGACCAAAACCAACATGTGAAGAATCTTTGGTTTGTTAATTTTCTAACACATTTACCACATTTTGAGATAAATATCAGAAAATATTTGCATGATTGCAATTTGCAGCCTCAGGTTATTTCACGTCCAGCATCATCCCAAATGAAATCTACTGACTACGACCTTTATGTTCCTCTAAACAGGCGAAGACAATTCAGTCCTTCGAAGCAGGACGTTTCCCCGGATGCTTGACATTCCTTCCAACCAGGCGATTTGACATGCGAAGCCGCCCCGTCATCTGACTATGTGTCACGAATCCGTCCACTCGTCCTCCCACAGACACTGGATGCACACAAGCAGCGAGCAGCCACAGGTCATTGGCCTTGGACTCCTCGCTCGCCGCTCTCTGAGTCGGTGACGGGCCCGTCACCACGAAGACAGCCTTGCCTCAGCCCCCCCGCCCCAAAGCTGTTCACATGGAGGGAGGGGGGGGGGCAGTGCCCTGGGCCACTCAGACGCAGAGAGACGAGTCTGTCTCACGCTGACTGGACAATAGTCATATTCTGCTGGGACGCGGGAAAGGATCGTCGTGGCCAAAAAGCTCGGTATAGAGACTGGAACCATCATGGTGGATCTGACCAGTTTAGAATGTATAGTGTAAAACAAGCTGAGAAATGAGGATTAAGCTCAGAGAAAACTTTTTGCGATGAAGAATTATTGACAGCAGCAAAATCCAGGATGTGGTTTGATTGGCTGGAGGGTGTCTGGTTCACTTTGGTTCAGTTTAGATATAAATAAAGTGTCTGAAGTCACAGCGAACTCTTTCTGTATTAAACTCCCCAAGAGCATTAAAAAGCTTATAAACTAAAAAAAAAGAATTGTTCTCTGATATGATTTCCCTTTTCTTCCTATCAGAGTAAACTGAATATCTTTGAACACTGGACAGTTGCTGGGACAAAATATGACAAAAATCTTTAATGTCGTCACGGATTTTGGGGAAATAATGAGTCAAGTGCACAAAGATCCGTCCCGGCTCACAGACGACTGGATGTGTTTGCTTCGACAAAATAAAACATTATTAACCGTCATCGTGGATTCTGGTAAACGACAACACGCGGCGATCTGCCCCAAACAGCCGAGGGTCTTCAGAGGAATTCATATAACAATGTAAACACCAAACAACAGACTGAGGAAGGAACGGCCACGATGAATGAAAACCCTCATTAGCGATCTTTTCTTAGTTATACCGGCCTCCCCCTCGAACACGATCCCCTGACAGAATGCGAGTGGCAGCCTCAAATTAACACGTCAGTGACACACACAGCTCAAACGTTGCGTGTTGCCAATGTTGTGCCGGAGCAAACACAAACACACAAGTTCCTGCGGCCTTGTATTCATTACAGAACCACTTTCCCAAAACAGATGTGGGGGAGCATCGCCGGTTTGCGAACTCACATCTGGAGTATCCATGGAGACGAGAGGCAAAACACAAAACAGTTTCGCTGGACAGATCTTCAGGCTCTGGACCTGGAGGGAGAGGAGAGATTCATCGTCTGCGAGTTTGATTCCCTGATGGCTAAAGGGTACGTGAGGGGAAACTGTGCAGAAACTGATCTGCGGTGTGATTTCTACATGTGTGGGAATCTGTGTCTGTCCTGGTTTGTGAAAAGTCCGGATTTTCCTGTATTCTCTCAAACCGCTGCTTCCTCCCCAGTCCTCCACCTCCAGGCCTGTTACATAACGCTTCATGCTGCAGCGCCGCTTTTAGCTCCACGACGGAGCCATTTGGATGTTCTCCTGAAAAACACTGTTCCAGAGCTCAGCGGCTGCGAGGGAACACGTCTCGTCTCGTCGTTTAAAACATCCTGCACAGCGGATAAAAGACCCAGAACATAAACTGGAAGAGCAGCTCAGGATGACTCCAGCTAATAGGGACATCTTTCTACAGGGGGACATGGGGGAGGGAGGGGGGGGAGGCATATTCTGAGCCCACATTCACAGATCCAGTCAGATAAGAGACGACTTTATCCACCCAGATAAAAACAAGAAACAATGAGGCATAGATAATGAGGCTGGTGACTCTTTGTTCCGCGTATGAAACAAGGACGGAGAAGATTTGTGACATTAACTTGCCACAGGCTGGAAGTCTCTGATTTGGGGAGAATCCATCCCCGGTGCAGTGTTTGAAAGGATCTTCTCAAGTACTGGACTTTAATTTTTTGATAATTTCCACATAAAGCACAATCGCACCAAAGCCCAGAAGAACCCGGCAGCCGCCTCTCACCCAAACGATTTTGGAAATGTTACTCTCTTATTTTGAATCTGTCCGACCCAGACAATCTCCTGCTGCGTTTCTTCATGTGTGAAACTTTCCAGGAAAAATGTCCTGACCAGTCCAGACATTTTCCAGAGTTTATTTCTGTAAAACTGCTAATGTGTCGACCCGCTCACCCGCGACTCTTTAAAAGATAAACTGTCAAATGGATGGGTGAACACATATGGGAAGAAGTTACTGTTGCATGAAATATACAATACTTAGTTAAACATAGAACTAAGATTAAAAGATGAGAAACTGAGTGAACCTGATCTTCTACGCTTGTCTCTGCAGCCATGTGACACATTTAAATAAAGTTATTTCTGTTATTATATATGCTTTATGTTTTCTGAACTTCTACTTCTGATTGTTTGATTGTCACTTCAACTTCAGGATCTCACGGCTCTGCGGCTGTAACCGGACGCCGGCTCAGTCTCACCTCCCGGCCTCTCGACTCCCTGGGAGCCGAGGAACCATGTTCTGATGTGGGTGTAGAAAAATTCCTGTCGTATTTGTGTAACCTCGGGTGTGTGGCGGTCGGACGCTTGAGCTCCGACTCCGAGAGGAAACCTTCAGTTTGCTCTGATCCAGTGATCAGAGGCGCCGTTTGAACTGCAGCTGAAACAAACCATCTGCTGAGTATGAATCTGTGAAGTATGAATCTGTGAAGCATTAATCAGCAGCTGTTTGGATTGATTCATCATTTGAGTCCTATCCCCTGTTTTCCTCTATCTTCAGGTTTTAAACGTTAATCTCACGACAGCAGCTGGTTCAAATCAAGTGAGGTGACTCTTTTCCACTTTCTCTCTCTGACGCTTCATGAACCCGATGATTCACCGATAGTGAGAATCAGGATTAGCTGTAACCCCGTTTTGACCCAGAGCTAATTTACGATTTGGAAATCTAAACGTCCATGATGGTAAATCATCCATTTCCTTTAGTTCCTCTTGATCAGGACAATGATATATATTATTAATACAGGAAGCCAGAGGTGGAGGAAGTGTTCAGATCCTGTTACCCAAGAACGAGTACTGACAATACACTGTGAACATACTACACTACAAGTAAAAGTACTCAAGTGTCACAGTACTATATTAATATATTAAAATATTATTATTCAGCGTTTCAGAGAGACACCTTTGTGCTTTATCCAACCAACCATCCCTTTGAAGGCCAAACTCAATTAGGTGAATACACAGTACTTAGAAGTAGTAAGTACTTGTTGAGAGCTTGAACAGCATCTCAGTTATAATATCACATATACTGTATACATCAAATTACTTTCACTACTTTTATAATAACCTATATTTACACTGTATATGTATTTATCTCAGATTATACTATATCGTACATGGGATGAGCTCTTTCACTATCACATTTCCATTTCATTTTACTTAGAATAAACACACCAATATGTACATGTACACAGCTGCAGTATATAGAATATGATCAGGTTATGAATATGCAGAGCTGTTGAACTCTTAATTGATTCAGGATCTGTCTGTAATATAATTGCAGTTTGTAAAGTGACTGGTAAATTGATTTAAACAGATTTACCGTGTTTTTTAAATCTCTTGAACAACATGTGACTCATTAGAAAACCAGCGTGAGGAAAAGGGTGGAAATCGATGAAGGAACGTGACGACGTGCCGGAGGACACCTTCCAGTCCCATGTGACAGCTCGTGAGGCTGCACTGCTCCTTCATCACCCTCCTCATCGTCACCCTCATCTTCCTCACTGTTGGTGCACGGGTCCACACTGGGACTGTAAACCTTCACCATCACGTTTCAGAGCAACGTTCTCATGCAACCTGCAGAAACTGAGTGAAACCACCACGAGTGAACCCTGCGAGCTGGAGCCGAGGCGTTCAACAGTTCACTGGGAACACTGGGAACACTGGGAACACTGAGTTTGCTCCTTCTTACCTAAACCGGGGAGAGTCCTTGATGCAGTCTTCAAAATCCACCGTCATTTTCTCACTCTGGGTTGTTTCCTTTTCTCCAACGCGGGTTAAAACGCGGGGCTCATGTCCCGGGTAGATTCAGGGGTTAGTATCCGACACAGAGAGCCTGGCTCCGGGGGAAGGGGGGGCTGCTGCTGCTGCTGCTGCGGCCGCTCGCTGCTTCACTCGCTCCGGGTCTGAAGCTCCAGAGAGAGTCCGCAGAGCCGGAGCCCCGCGCCGCGTTCAGGGGCTGCTCGTACACACGGAGATCACACACTCCACCAGGCTAGTCTACTTGAGAGGCACGTGATGGTCAATTAAAAATATGAAGATGCGTGTATGAATACAAATTTAGATTGGTTTTGTGAAGCTGTTCCTATTTCTCTACGCCACTTTATACCACTGCTTCATATAATTTAAAACACAACCATTCAAATAGTTCCGATTGGGCTTGAATGCAGCACACGCTCAACCCCCTGCATGACTACGTCGAACACCGACGTCACGTTCCAACTCATTTGAATCGACTCGACCTGATTTCTCTGTTCAGTGACGTCATCAGTATTTAACCTCTTGAATTAAAGTAATTTAATCAGCAAAGAAACAAATAACTTTACAGTTTAAGTTTGAGCAAAAATTTAAATCAGGGTATGTCAGATTTCTAACAAGTAATCTATAACTTCTAAAAGTTATAGATTCACTATTTTTCACGTGGACCTAAAGAACTGGATTACTCACAACTTAATGTTTAATAATCACAACTTAATACATATATGACACGTCCACCAACTTCGAATATATATTAATAAAAACCGGTGAAAATGTTTCCTCAGAAAATGACTTGATAAATCACTTCTTCATATCGTTGCTATTTCTTATTCAAATGTCTAATAAATGATTTTGGTTTCTGGTTCCTGTGCAAATTGAGTTTGTCACGTTTCTATATTTTTCCTGAGAAGCAGAAATGTGAAGAAGTTATTTTCATCCTCTTTCATACCCCCCCGCCCACGTCAGCCTCAGTACCTCTCCTCCGGCTCTCTGCAGTCACATTCATCTTCTCACACCTTCCATTCCCTCTGCTGTGTTTTTTCTGTGTTGGATCATCATCATTTTACTGCTGAACAAGCTGTGAAATCGAATTAATGTAAAAGCCTCAATCACTGAATCTAATTGCACGATTCGGAAACACTTGAAAGAAAACCTTTTGCACGTTTAACACCTTCCAGGGTTGCTCCAGCATCCTACTTTCCCATGCAGCGGTTAAATGGGGGTATCTTAAGTGCATCCATTTCCCCAGCAAGGCTATTATTAATTCACAGGAAACAGGAAAAGGCTGGAGAAGGAGCGGCTGCTTGGGATTTCACTGCAGGTTTTCATAGAGCGCCATTGTTCCTTCCGATCCCGGCTTTAGAAAAGGCTTCAGCTCGGGCCGTGAATGGAGATGATCTTATCAGCTCCCGGCAGAGATGAGTTAATGCTGCCGTCATTCACCGAAATCTCACAGGAAAGACTCCATGTCCATGATGGTAATGTCAGTCCATCTGTTTGTCCAATGTCTCAACATCCATCTGGTGGATCATAATGATATTTTTGACAGATATTCATGTAGTAACCAGAGAACGAATCATAATAACTCGGCTCCTGTGGATTAAAAACTCTTTACGCCACCGTGAGGTTATCATTTTTGGTTTTGGTCAAAAGTCAGTAGAGGTATTCAAAGTATATCACCTGCAGCTCAGCTCAGTAATTCAGACACCAGTTAAATTGCTCAGCAGTTCGTCCACTAACCAAAAAGTCGCTGGTTCGATATTCAGCTCCTCCAGGACGCATCCCGAAATGCCCTTGGGCAAGACCCTGAACCCCTATATTGGTTTGTGTGATAGAAAAAGTGTCATATGACTGTCACTAGCTCCAACCACAAGAGTCAAAGCACAATCTCAGGGCCCATCGTCTATTGTCCAATGAAGAATTAATCTCTGGGGCCAACAGCCAATTCGGTATATTCAGTACATACCTCAAAAAGCCTGTGTGGCCACACAGACTATTTAAAATCCTTGCATGTGTGTACTAGGCCTCATTATAATCTATAAAACCTTTATTTTTCTTCAGTGAATATCACTTAAATATATCTTGAATATATCAGTCTTGTTGTAATTCAGCTGGAGAATCGATTCCATCACCTGTCCATTTAAAATATAAAATCCTGTCTTGTGATTCTGAGGCAGTGGCCTTGTGTTAGTTTCTTGAAGGTTGTCCTCTGCTCTGTGGATTAAAACAACACTTTCTCTGTCTCTCCACTCCCCCCCTCTTCCTCTCCTTCCCCTCTTCCCCTCTTCCTCCTCATCCCCAGCTCCCTCGCTGAGCTGAGATCAAAGCACCGAGCACGTTTCACGAAGCTGCTGAGTCGGCAGTCGACTGAGCAGAAAGTGCAAACTGCTGGAGGAAGTTAGGAGCGAACTTGGTGGATGTAGATTCTCTTCACAGCAGCAGGAGCAGCACATGATGGTTGGTTTGTGATACAGGAGCACAAGCATAACGTCTGTGATTTTAATTAGATTGAATCTTTTTCAATTCTGGTTTTGTTTCTGCTTTTCTGGGACGCTGGACAAAAGGTTTGGTCTTTACTCAGAGACACAATGGGGATGGACGAAAAGACAGATCCTCACATCTGAAGCCAAATCACAAACCCTTCGCTCTTTATAGGTCATATTCTGCTTTAACTTCCCGTTCCAAATTTCTGCTCAACCAACAACCACTTCCACAACCTCAATCACGCTACCGACCACACAACTGATTTCCATGCACGTCACAACTTGCACTGCCCCCACATTCAGCTCCTGTGGACATGGTCGCACGCAAATGTGAAGCGAGTATCGCGGGTCAAAGTTCACCTGATGTTTTATTCGCCTCCTCGCTCTCACAAATATGAAATGAAGGTTTTGCATTTTGTAACATGTGCAGAACCAGGCCAGTCAGCAGACAGCAACAGATTCAGTGTTGAGCGACTAACTTCAGGGAACCAGACGCTCATCTGGCCTTAAATTAGTTTTAGCCATGCCAGCAGTCTGGCTCCGGGGCTCTGGGGATGTCAACAGTTATTTCCTATTGTCTTTTCTTGTTCACACGATTCCTTCAGAACGTAGGAGGGACAGTCAGCGAGGTTATCAGTATCAGACGATGACTGTAGGATGCTTCACAGCCCAGGCAGCCTCTCTATCATATCAGTAAATCGACTCTTGGTGACCTATCTCCTGCTGCTTTTGTTTCCAGCACTGTGGCAGCTAGCAGGTCAGGGAGGGAGGCAGCACAACACACACTGAAGGGAGCTGTCGACTGCCATGTTGTTCGTTCCCATCAGCGGCCCGCTCATGGCAGACACAGGCACCACTGCAGCGTGGAATCACAGGATAGAGATGTGTGGGTCTCTGGGAGGGTGACCTACTTCTGCTCCCCTCTTTGGTTCGTCGGAGAGACGAGCGGCGAGTCGCACAGCCGAGCACACGGCTTGTAATGTTACCCCCCCCCCTTCCACTGCGGGTGCCAGGCTCTACAAGCCTCCTCCAATGAGGCGAGGAGGCTGGGTGGATGTTGTGTATTATACATGCACGTGCCTTCTCACTGACTTACTCCCAAGATTTACTCCCAAATCTATTCTCAAATCATTTTAATATTGCAACAGAACCACTGGAGGGAACGTGCAGTGTGTGTGTGCCAGTGTATTTCAGAGGTGGATGGAAGAATAGAGACGGATGGATGGAGAATTTGTTCTTTAATAGTTCCATATACAAAAGACATTTGGCCATTGTCTTCCTGTGGTGTGTGTTCAAGAAACAGGGTCAGCAGTTCAGTGGCCTGGTGGCTTGTGGGTAGAAACTGTCTCTGAAACTTCTGGTTTATGGTCTGTATGGGATGTTTGGTGTCGGGGAGGATCTGATGTCACTTCCTCCTGCAGCTGTAAACGTCCTGGACGGCTTCTGTTTGTCCTCATGTGGATTTCAGGCGCAGCAGAGAAACTGCCCTCGAGCCTCATCCTTGTCACCTCACTGACTCTTTGAATCTTAAGGGACACAAAGTTGTACGAGCAAACTTCTCTGTGGATCACGATGTGGCTGCAGCAGCAATCCTGGATCTGCACAAGAAACGTGAATAGAAAACACAATAAGTTGTGGTTTCAGAAGCAGTTACGTGTTGGACAGATTAAACAAACAAGTTTTTGAGACTTTATTTTGTAAGTGTTCAGAGTCAGGATTGGTGTTTTTACTGTTTCCCCTTTTTCACTCTTACATCCCCGGGCTATAGATCCTTACAGATGGAATTGACAATCTAATCCATGTCTTGACAAGATGGAAAATAAGTAAAGTTCTATAAAATCTCAAGTAGTTTTTTCACCCTGATGTGAGGAAAAATACAAAAACCTTCACATGCATGGACATTATTTTGCACCATGGATTCTGTGTTCACGAGTGGAAACTGCCCTCGAGCCTCATCACTGTCACTGACATTCAACATTTTAAATTTCTAGGAACACACTGTTCACACCGGTCAACAGACTCTGTGGATCAGCGAGTCAGTAGCAGTTTTGACCTCCGCTCTGTTGTGTGTTAATCGTGTTAAAGTAAGATTAATTAGTTCAGGAGTCACAGGCCTTAAAGCTCCTCTTCTTCTGCTCCTCAGATAAACACGTCACAGGATCCCAGGACGAGTGGAGAGGGTCAACACCGGGTCAGAGCTGAGAGAGAAACAAAGAAAAGTACTTTCTCAGGAAGCCTGTTTCACTGCTTCAGCCACACTACAGCATCAAATATTAATTTAGCCAAAAAGCTATTTGAATCCTCAGCGAAAGGTTCAAGGACGACGACGCTTCAGACAAATAAATACAGATGTTTATCTGAAGACATGTTGGGAAACATGCGTGTGTGCGTTCGGCTCTCGATGAGATAACGATGTTTCCAATAAACTGAGAGAAACTCCAACAATCACACTGGGACATTTTGTTCAGTCCAACAAACATCTCAGGCCGGAGAAGGTGGACGTTTGTCTTTCTGTGCACGTAGTGGGGGAAGTAGGGCAAGATGAGCTGGAGGCTTGTCACGTCCCCGCCCACAGACTCACAACACACGCTGACAACAACACAAACACACGCATCAACAGTGAGGGAGAACACATGAGCTTTATAACTTCACTGTGATATCAGGAATCTCTGAGGTGACACCTGAGCACATGTTCTGGCTTCAGGTAAATGAATTGAGTTTTATCTTGGTGCAGTGATTTCATAACATTATTAGTGTTTATTTTTGCTATTGCACAATGATGGAGGAGGATTAAACGATGAGAAGCATCAGATCTGAGTGTGTGAGTGTGTGTTTGTGTGTGTGTGAGTTTGAGACTGAAGCAGCTTCATCTCGTTTCGGCCGCACGACATCCAGAGAACTGGCTGAGGCCGGCGTTGCTAGGCGACGCTGGAGGCGGGATGAGGGAATCCTGCAGACGCTCTCAGGAGCTGAATCCTGTTTGAAGTCTGGAGTCTTTGATAGTCTGAGCCGCCTCAGATCTTCTCCTGGTCCACCTGCAGTTAAATGTCGACCCACACTATGGTAGCGAAATAACTCTGAACCCTGATTCTACCAGATGCAAAAGATAAATCATCACTCACTTGTTTTTACAATTAGGTTGTGGCTCACATCCGTCTGTTATTATATAACTGTAATAATTGATTATATTCCCAATAAATTCATCTTGAAATGCTTATTTTTTCCAATCATTGAATAATGAAAAGCAGATTTTAGAAGCTACACCTTCTTCTTTGTGACATACATTGTTGGTTTGGGTCTATTTACAATAAACAAAGTATAAAATAACACCTTATCTTTTAGAGAGTTTTTGCACATTGAAAACCACAACGAAAAGCCTCCGCAGCTTCAGGCTCATTTTCCTCACATGAGGTTTAATAGTTTTATCTGTGCTCAACACAATGCTGCCACCTTGAGGTCACTTCAGAGATGAGCTCAGCTTTTTGGTGTCAGGAGCTCGTGTTAAACCCTTTTTCTTCACTGACAGAATCAGTGAGGACATGAACTGACGGTGGAGAAAATCTTGGAATGAGCAGATAGAGAAAAAGAGAGATATGTTTATTTCTTTTAAACGACAACAAGCAATAAAGTGCCAAAAATATGTAAAAGAAATACTGAGAATAATAATATTGTGCCTCGAGGCCAGGAGACCTGAGGGCCACTAACTGACCTGAATAACTGGGACAGAGCGGATCATATATAGGGATACAAATGATGAAAAATTACACAACAATAACCAAAACATATGAGTGAAGCATTACTGAGCATAATTAAAAGAAACAAATGACTTAACCATATACAAAGTCTGACCCTGTGGCCGCAGCCGGAAGCCCAGGTACAGTATGTCAGACAGTACAGTGCAGAGGTTTCTTTCATGCACACATACAACCGTGCAAGTTTAAGAGAAGCGGTGGGAAAAGCAGGAAGTGATGATCAGTGCCACAACAGTGATTCACTTGTCTAGCACACAGTCCGTAAAAGGAATGAAACCTCAGACCAGACTCTCTCTTCCTGTCGACTGCTGTGGAGAATTCTCTTTTTGCTCCACTTCCTCCAGCAAGTTAGCGGCTCACTTCAGGCCAAGTAGATGAATAATGTGCATGGAGGGAGTTGGCTTATTTACAGCATATTCTGTTTTATTTATTTTTAGAGGATGCAAAGAATTGCACTCAACTCACAGAGCGGAGCATCTGCTTTTCTGAAAAATAAATACACCCGGAGATCTTTGAAAAGCCCGGGAGGTAGTTTAATAGACGTCTGAACATCTGGATGAAAGACAAAACATACAGAGGCAGATTTACAGAAGCTCTGCCACCGTCAGTTTTACAGGGAAATAAATTCCCAACCTCTAAATCAGAGAAGTGAACATAACGCAGGTTAGATTTACAAGAGCCTCAAGGAAACTGTGATGGGAAAAGAATCCTGCACTAACTATACATGTAAATTGTTGAAGTAATGCAGAATTTTAACTTCAGAGAATTTAAAAATCACAACAGAATGAGATAAACTTTATTTTGTTTTGTAAGAAAAAAAGTTGGCGCTCTCAATAGTGTCAGCTGTTATTGTCTCGAAGAATAGGAAATGGATGGATGTCCACCTTTTCCTTTTCCATGAACATGTGTATTGTTCAGTGAATTAATAATTACATATATGCTAAAGATTATAATTTAATGCTTTGAGCAATAGTATTAAAAAAATCTAGATAAAGACATCTTACAAATTCCCCCTCAGATCTAAACCCGGCCTGAAGCCGTCATAAATTTAACCAAAGATTTAACAGCCGTTTCAAAATTTGTTTTTTAGTCATAAACAGGATGTGATGTAGAGATAATGAATCCCCTTCTAACCCAGTTTGTACACTTAATGTCCAGGTCTGCAGGTTTTAATCTCGATCAAACTTTATGTAAGGACAGCTTTTCTCTGCTTTCTCTTTATTTCTAATTAACTGTTTATGAAAGTTAACAAACACTGTCTGATAAACAGCCCTGTAGTAAATCCTCCCCTCATGAAGGTTGTGATGTTGTGTTGATTCAACTGTAAGATCCTTTAGGAGGCTGCACTTTGTGGTGCAGTCAAACTTCGAGGGGAAGTTTTCGTTATTTAAACTTCACTCTCTAAAGCAGATTCATAATAATCTAAACACACGTCCAAACAAGGCAACACATTCATGGTAATTCAGTATATCACTGTAACACTGCCATTGCATAACGTGAGGTTTCCTGCTCCCTTCGTCTTCCTGTTTGTCATACAGGCTTCTTAAGAAAATTTCGAAGCCTGAGCAAAGAGCTGCATGGTCTACACAACGCAGAGAGAAGCAGCACAACAATCTCAGATGTTGTTTTGAGATCAGACTCTAAACAACTAGGTAAGTGACTTTGTTTAATGTTAAAATTCTTGTTTTATTGCTCCACAACACGTTTACCTTCTTAGAAGCAGCTCCTGCAATGTAGGGGAGAGTCGCAGATGTTTAACATCTACTATAAAAGCAGTAAGATAAAACATCTATTGTCTCACAAACACCGTTAGAGGAAGTGTTGCATTTATTTGTGTTCAGTATTTTCTTCCAGTTACTTCACTTCACTCTCTTTGTGTTGTGTGCAGTGTAGAAAATGTTCATCATAGTTTAGACCTGAACAAAACAGATAGTGCTGTGAAAAATCATTTGCCCCCTTCCTGGTTTCTTATTTTTTTTCATATTTGTCACACATTTTTAAAGGGAAAGTAGCAATCCAAACCTACCTGGCCCCATGTGAAAAAATTAATTGCCCCACTTGATAAATCATGAATGAACTCTGATTAACCCCTTTTTTTAGGGTAGCACAACCAGTAATTAGGTTTAGGGGACAATAACTTTTTCACAGAGGGCCAAGTAGGTTTGGATTGATTGCTTTATGATCTGAACCATTTAAGTGTGACAAAAATGCAAAAGGAAGTGGGCAAATACTTTTTGACAGCATGTGATAAGTTTCTTGAGAAATGCATTAGAAGAAAGGATAACAAATTAAGGAACGTCGACATGTGACTGATCCAATGAGTAAAAGATTGGTTTCCAATATTGTGTGAAACTAAAAGTGGAAAAACTCTGAATGGAAACATTTTTGTGTTGCTACAGTTACAGAGGACGGTGTACAATGCAGCAGTGTGAATGAAAACCAACCCAAACGTTCATTTTACTTCTTTCACAGACACACAAACAAAACAACAACCAATTGTTCATCATGAACGTGACGAACAACAACTGCAGCCTCAACTCAGTGGAGTATCAGTTCTACCTCTTCCCAGTGGTCTACATCCTGGCATTAGTCGTAGGTCTACCTGGAAATCTGGCTGCTCTCTTCGTCTTCACCTTTAAGACCACCCCTCGCACAGCCTTCAGCGTGTTCATCAGCAACCTGGCCCTGGCGGACATCATCATCCTCTGCACTCTGCCCTTCAGGATCCACTACCACCTCAACAGAGACGACTGGGTGTTTGGGGACGTCGCCTGCCGCATCACTGGGGTTTTGTTCTACTGCAACAACTACATGAGCATCTGTTTAATGGCTTGTATCTGTGTGGACCGCTACATGGCCACGGTGCATCCTCACGCCTACCAGAGGCAGCAGAGACCCTGGCACTCTATGGCTGTGTGCGTGGTGCTCTGGTGCGTAGCTGGAGTGGCGATGCTGGTCTTCGTCCTCCGGGGGCCTCTGAAACCCAACGTCAACCAATCTGGAGTCCGCAGTTGTTTCGAGAACTTATCCAAGCAAGAGTGGGAAGCACGTGCAGGGGTGTACAACCTGCTGGGCCTGATCCTATTCTCCCTGCTGCCCACCGTGATCATCCTGGTGTGTTACCCGCTGGCTGTGAGGCGCATCTCCATGATCAGGACTAACACAGCCCAAAGAGCCTTGAGAGTCATTTACACCATCCTGGCCATCACGCTGCTCTGCTTCCTCCCCAGCCACGTGGTGTATCTGCTGTACCTCCTGCAACGCATGGATGTCATCAAGACATCCTGCACCGCTGCCAACCGCATCTTTGAAGCCAGGCGGGTCACCATGGTCCTCGTCACCCTCAACACGTGCCTGGACCCTGTGCTGTACTATGTCACCACCAGCCACTTCAAATGGAGGCTCTTGAAGATGACATGGCTGTTTGGACGAGTGGAGAGAAGCAGAGATGTTAGTACGATTGCAGTGGACAGAGAAGCTGAAACTGTAGATCTATAACTCAAATATAACTGCTTCCTTGTGTATATATTGAACCGGAGACTTTTATATAAAAGTGCTTATCATCAAAATAAAGGGATGGATCGAAAACAGGTTTCTGATTTTCTTTATCTTGTTCGGTTGTGTTTTTAATGAGTCTACAGCAAGCAGACGTTAAGAATCAACATTTCTCATGTTAAAGCAATGTTATTTTATATTCTTAAAACAGAAGAAATAGACCTATTTAGGAATTAGGAATTTTATTTTATCCAAAGCGACTTACATTTTTAGAACACTCAGCATTTATGAGGGGCCATTTAGGGGTTCAGTATCTTGCCAAGGACACTTGGGCATTCAGATGGGATAGAGTGGGATTCGAACCGGCAACCTTCTTGTTGCCCTAGGCCACGCTCTCCCCCTTTATAAGTTCATTAAATAAAAAGCGACAGCACAGTAATATTTGTATTATCTGTCGTTTTAATGTCCATTCACCACAAGGTTTTATGTGCATTAAAGGGAACATATTATGAAAATTCCACTTTTGCAGTGCTTCTACACATTAATTTGGGTATCTGGCATGTCTACCGTCCCAAAAACTCTGAAAAAAAAACAACTCATGTGATTTGTTGTGGTTCCTCTATGTCATAAAGGATATGCTAGAGGGCGTCGAATGGGATTAAGACCGAGCTAACGTGCTGGGCTCCACCGTCTCGCCGTCTCTCCCCGACGAGATGGTCGAGCTGCTGCTACCCGTCAGACATCAAAGTGGCCGCATAAACATGCCGATAGTCGAGGCGGAGACCCCCGGGACACCTCAAAGCGTTGACTCAACAGTGTGGAAGGATGCTGCTGCTGCGCCAGCTCCAGCTCCAGCTCCCACTGCTCCCACTGCTCCCACTGTGGGGCTGCACTGGGGCGATGGGGCTCTCCCAGCCAGGCTTCGGCCCATCTGACTCTGGTTCAAAACGACATGGTTGCAAGATTGTACCTATGTCTCCAGTACCCATAGTTCTGCAGAGGTAATGGATAGCTAAACATCTGGGCGCTTGTATCTCGTGAAGGAGGGAGGAGGGGTGATGGGGAAAGGGGGAGAGGAGGGGGGGTGGAAGGGGCACTCAAAACAGGTTGATCTGAGGAGGGCTGTTTTAGACAGGGTAAGAAGGGTGCTGTTTTAAATTATCCTTTTGGTGTTTTGACCAAAATATGTTACAGGCATTTCATTAAGACCCCAAGGAACCATATCAACTGTGGTAAAATGGGCATACAATGGGTCCTTTAAGTATCTAGTATAAGGGTGATAACTCCACAGCTTCACCTGTATGAGGGGGGGACTGGCTGCACAGTCAGGACAAATCCAGTCACCTTCAGGGCCCGTGGTTAATGAAGGTGTGAGGCAGGCCTTGTGATACCTATAAATAAACAGTTGTACCACTACTTTATAATGAAATAACTTTAACAAATGTAGAAAACCTTTTTACTTCCTTCCGTTCCAGTACTGTGACTGCAGGATGAAACCTGGTGATTGAAAACGTGAAGTACCGGAGGATTTACTATTGTAGTAAATATAATGTTACTGCTATGTTGTGTTCATTTATCCCAAATATGAGAAGAGCCTGCCTTGGTTTGGTTCAACAAGTATTTATTTAGAAGCAATGAAAAGGTATGAAAAGGTACAGCACAGCAATGGGCACCCAACGCACCGCCCCAGCCTTCAGCAGCACGGGGTTGTCAAGACTCACACCCAACAGACGGCAGGTGTAATATTTATAACAGTAGGTACAACTTGATTGGTCAATAATGAGGGGGGAGTCTTCCTTGATGGTGTGCAGGCATGGTCCCAGCGTCTTGGCACTGGAATCCGCCAAAGACGAGGAGCCGCACCCATTTTCGCCCCTCCTTTCACAGTTGCTGGGCAAATCTTCACATTTCTGACAGTTTGGGAAAAGAACCAACAATCATGTTATCATGACTCTTTAACTTGTTCTCATTTTTAACTTTTTATATTAAAGCATAACTCCCTTAGATTCATTCAACATCACACAGAGTTCAAGCAGTTGCCCCAGGTTCTTGGGACCAGACAGAGTGGCAATGTTTTGCTTTAGAGAATGCGATGTTTACACAAACAGAACATACAGCCAATAGAGCAGGAACACAATATTCTTTACTCCAATGAACAACAACATTGACCCACAAGGCGTCTGTCACACCGTGGTGAGGTCTGTCTTGTCTTGGGTTTTTGTCTCGTAACTTCCTGTTTTATTTTGAAATCCTAACTCTCCTCTCGTTTCAGGTCACTTGCTCTTCCTCATGTGTCACTGACACCAATGTGAACATAGCCTCAAAAATCCATCTATTCTTGTTAAAACCTCCTTGTTAAACTAAAGTGTCCTGGTCTGCAGCTTTTATTCTCTATCAAACTTTATATAAGGACGGCTTTTCTCTGCTACTCATTATTTCTAATGAATTGTTTATGAAAGTAAACAAACATTGTCTGATAAACAGCCCTGTAGTAAATCCTTTATCTTGTGCAGTTGTGTCTTGTAATGAGTCTAAAGCAAGCAGACGTTAAGAATCAACATTTCTCATGTTAAAGCAACATTATTTTATATTTTATCAACTTAAAACAGAAGAAATACCCTTTGCAAAGATTTAGGAATTTGAACAAGTTATTGTATTTCTTCTTAAGTTCATTAAATATAAAACAACAGCACAGTAACATTTGTAGTATATGTTGTTTTAATGTTCACTACAGGGTTTTATTTATATTAAGTGTATATTATAAGGGTGATAGCCTCACAACTTCCCCTGTATGGGGGGGCGGGGACTGGCTGCACAGTCAGGACAAATCCAGTCCCCTTCAGGGCCCGTGGTTAATGAAGGTGTGAGGAAGCATATGTGATACCTATAAATAAACAGTACTACCACTGTTTTATAATGAAATAACTTTAACAAATGTAGAAAACCTTTTTATTTCCGTCCGTTCTAATACTGTGACTGCAGGATGAGACCTGGTGATTGACGGCTTTTCTCTGCTACTCATATTTCTAATGAAATGTTTATGAAAGTAAACAAACATTGTCTGATAAACAGCCCTGTAGTAAATCCTCCACTCATGAAGGTTGTGATGTTGTGTTGATTCAAATGTAAGATCATTTAGGAGGCTGCAGTTTGTGGTGCTGTCAAACTTGGGGGGGGAAGTTTTCGTTATTTAAACCTCACTCTCTAAAGCAGACTCATTATAATATAAATACATGTCCAAACAAGAACACAAATTCATGATCATTCAGTTTATAATTGTAACACTGCCATTGCATGAGATGAGGTGAACCTGGTGGTTTCCTGCTCCATTCGCCACATGGTGCACTGACAGAAAATTAAGAAGCTTGAGCAAAGAGCTGGGTGGTCTACACAACGCAGAGAGCATCAGAATGGTGATAACGCAGCAGTGAAACAATCTCAGGTATTGCTTTCTACATCTGGAGATCAGACCTCTCAACAACTAGGTAAGCGACCTTGTTTAATGTCAAAATCCTTTGTTTATTGCTCTATTTAGTCTGGGTTTAGTTTTCACAACATGTTGAACCTTCTTAGGAGCAGCTCCTGCAATGTAGGGGAGAGTCAGAGAGGTTTAACATCTCATATGAAAGCAGTAAGATAAAAAATCGAATGTCAAACAAACACGTTAGACGAAATGTTGCCTTTATTTGTGTTCAGTATTTTCTTCCGGTTATTTCACCCTCACTCTTTTTGGATAATCTCTGTAACAAATACAAGACAATGTGATGTGTGCAGTGTTAAAAAAAGTCCATCATAGTTTGTACCTGAACAAAACAGATGAATGTGTTAAGTTTCTTGAAAAATGCATTAGAAGCAAGGATTAGACATTAAGGAATGTCGACATGTGACTTATCCGATGAGTAAAAGAGTAGTTTCCAATGTTGTGTGAAACTAAAATTGGAAATACTCTAAATGGAAACATGTTTGTGTTGATACAGTTACAGAGGACAGTGTGCGAGGCAGCAGTGTGAATGAAAACCAACCCACACGTTCATTTGACTTCTTTCACAGACACACAAACAAAACCAGCCCCCCATCGATCGTTCACCATGAACGTGACGGACAACAGCTGCAGCCTCAACTCAGCGGAGTATCAATACTCCCTCTTCCCAGTGATCTACATCCTGGCGTTAGTCGTGGGTCTACCTGGAAATCTGGCTGCTCTCTTCGTCTTCACCTTCAAGACCACCCCTCGCACAGCCTTCAGCGTGTTCATCAGCAACCTGGCCTTGACGGACATCGTCATCCTCTGCACTCTGCCCTTCAGGATCCACTACCACCTCAACAGAAACAACTGGGTGTTTGGGGACGTCGCCTGCCGCATCACTGGGGTTTTGTTCTACTGCAACAACTACATGAGCATCTGTTTCATGACTTGTATCTGTGTGGACCGCTACATGGCCACGGTGCATCCTCACGCCTACCAGAGGCAGCGGAGGCCCTGGCGCTCTCTGGCCGTGTGCGTGGCGCTCTGGTGCGTCGCTGGAGTGTTGATGCTGGTCTTTGTCTTCTTGGGGCCTCTGAAAACCAAAGTCAACCAATCTGGAAGACACAGCTGTTTCGAGAACCTATCCAAGCACGAGTTGGACATGCGTCTGGCGGTGTATAGCCTGCTGAGCCTGATATTCGGCGCCCTAATGCCCACCGTGATCATCCTGGTGTGTTACCCGCTTGTTGTGAGGCGCATCTCCATGATCAGGACTAACACAGCCCAAAGAGCCATAAGGGTCATTCACACCATCCTGGCCATCATGCTGCTCTGCTTCCTGCCCAACCACCTGGTGAATCTGCTGCACCTCCTGCGATGCATGGGTGTAATCAAAACATCCTGCACCGCCGCCAACCGCATCCACAACGTCAGGCTGATCACTACGGCCCTCGTCACCCTCAACACGTGCCTGGACCCCGTGCTGTACTATGTCACCACCAGCCACTTCAAATGGAGGCGCTTGAAGATGACATGGCTGTGTGGACGAGTGGAGAGGAGCAGAGATGTTAGTACGATTGCAGTGGACCCAGAAGCTGAACCTGAAGATATATAACTCAAACATAACTCTGCTTCCTTATGTATATATGGAACTGGAGACTTTTATATAAAAGTGTTTATCATCAAAATAAAGGGATGGATCGAAAACAGGCTTCTGATTTTCTTTATCTTGTGCTGTTGTCTTGTAATGAGTCTACAGCAAGCACACGTTAAGAATCAACATTTCTCATGTTAAAGCAATGTTATTTTATATTCTATAAACCGTTTTTTTAATGACAATTCACTACATGGTTCTATTTATATTAAGTATCTGGTATAAGTGTAATAACTCCACAGCTTCACCCATATGGGACCTGGTTATTGAAAATGGGAAGTACTGTTTGATTTCCTCAAAATCTAAATATAACGTTAGTGCCATGACTAAACACTAACGTACTGTTCTTCAAATTGGGTTGGATCACACGCCTCCTCTTCATCATCAACATCCTTGTTCTGCCTCCTCACTCTGATCTGCAGGAGCAGCAGGAGCAGTTCAGATTTACCTGCAACTGTTTGTTCACATGTCTCCTAAAATTTTGCAGAGATGTTTCCTTCACCCGCTGCAGATAATCACCTTCTTTTGGACGTCCCCGCCAGGACAACGGCTCTGGTAGATGAAGGAGAACCTAATCCGATCCACCAGGCAAGTGTTGGCCGTCCGAGGTTTAGGACAGAGCAACGAAATGTGTTGTGTTGTTTTACAATCTCATTACACATTGAACAGAGGAAATAAGAAGAACTGTAATGAACCGACAGCCAGTGGTTATCTTTATGGATTAATTGATGTTCAAAAGTGATCAGTCAATCAAGAGAAAGTTAATCCTCAAATATTACTGAATAAATCAGTTAAGTCACTTGTCAAATCCCCTCCTTCGCTAATTTATACAACATGAACCGGAAACAATGATACAATAAACTGATGCTACTTTCATTATTTTATATCCTCATAAAAGACAAACATCCTTTTAGTTTCTATTCATGACAACTTGAGCAAACACAATTCTTTATAATTATACCTGGGAGCTAAACAAAGCGACAACAAGGGGACACTGGAGATTCCCTCTAAAAAGTTGTAAATGTGGTTAAATTACTTTTTCAAAGATCTCCTGAAAATGATTCACCAAATATGAATTGATGAATCTTTTCAAACCACTTATGAAGGAAAATTATGAAACATTCTTTAGTGCCAATGTAAAGAAGGTGTGTGTCAGATGTTGTGTGTCAGGTGTGTGTCAGATGTTGTTTGTCAGGTGTGTGACAGATGTTGTGTCTCAGTTGTGTTTCAGCTGTGTGTACCTGGGACCACTGCAGAAGACACTGGAAGCAGAAGACATGATGACACTTTTCCAGAGACGCTACAGTCTGATGGTGGAAACCAGTCAGGCAGATGGAACATGTATCTGCTGTGTCCTGTTGGGATTTAAAATTTATGTTTGTCTACTTGTGTTCGTCTATGAAGATGGCAATATAACTGTACTCTAAACAAAAGGGCATGAGCAGTTTGGGCCAGATATATGACCTTCACACAATGGCTTATAATAACCGTTGCTGTTTGGTGTTAATCATGAAGTTAGTTGGAATGTGTGTGTTGCGTTAAGTTGCTGGTCAGATTCACACCTGTCTTGATAAGAGGTCTAACAAGAGCCGCTGCCTGATGCAAATCTGTGGTATACTAAACACTGTACTTTAACTTTTTCTCATACCTAACTTTTTATATTAAAGCATACTTATTCAAACATCACACATACATGAATGCACTATGCTTATAGGCCTTAGCTGCCCCAGCTTCTGACGGGCAGATAGAGTGGCATTGTTTAGTTTGTGTAACGACCTGGCCCTTTACATGTCATTTAGCTGACGCTTTTGTCCAAAAGCGACTTACATTTTTTAGTACACTCAGCATTTATGAGGGGCCATTTTAGGGGTTCAGTATCTTGCCAAGGACACTTCAGCATGCAGATGGTGAAAAGTGGGGTTTGAACCGGCAACCTTCGTGTTGGAGAACGCCCACTCTACAACCTAGGCCACACCGCCTCCGCCTATGTTTAAGTTATATTGTAAAAGTGTTTTCTGTTTTAGTAAATCTCTGTTATAGGGGTTCTAGTTGTTTTCTTGTTTGCACACTCTGTTTCTGTTTCCTGTTTTATTTTGTGGTCTCTGTTCCTTGTGTGTTGTTTCTGTCTTCACTTCCTGGCTCTGATTGTCAGCCCAGTCCTCATGTGTTACACCTGTGTTCAAGTGCCCCTGCCTTCCCTGTGTGTATTTAAGCCTCTGTCCTTCCCTTTGTCCTCTGTCGGATTGTCTGTTTTTCCTGCTGTGTTTCTTGGTGCTGTCCTTTCCTGCGTTCCTGCCCTGTCCTGAGCCTCGTGTAAGCTTCCTTGTGTTTTGGTCCTCCTGTTCTTGTCTTTCCAGTTTGTCAACTCCTTTAGTGTTTATGTTTAGTGTTTGTCTAGTTAAAGCCTCTTTTTATATTAAATACTCTTTTTGTTAACTACCTCTGCTCCTGGGTCCATCTAATTCCACCAATCCTGACAGTTTGGAGGATGCGAATGTTTACACAAACAGAACATACAGCCGATAGAGCAGGAACACAATATTCTTTACTCCAATGAACAACAACATCGAACTGTCATGGTGTGAAGATTTTGTCCGGCGGCTGTCAGAGGAGGGTCCTGGCTGGGAGCGGCTCCTCATCACTTCCTGATTCCAGTGCTAAGAGGCGTGGACTACGCCATCGCACTATCAAGGGAGAACCAAAGTATAAACTACGGCGACTCCCCTTCATTTTTGAACAATCAAATTATACCTACTGTTATAAAATATTATAACTACCGTCCTTGCGGTGCGACTATTGACTACCCCGTGCTTCTGATTTAGCCGAGGCTGTGCATTGAGTGTCCATAGCTATGCTGTAGCTTTTCATTGCTTCTAAATAAATACTTGTTGAATCAAACCAGACCGGCTCGTCTCATATTTGGGATCCAAGAACACGACAGTCCATTGTTCTACACGATAACAAACAAGGGGATTTTAAACGCTTGCACTATTAAAATGACGAAGTTTAGCTTAGCTAGCTGAGCCGGTAGCTAACAAGACTAGTTCGACCTTGAATTAAGTCGATAAGATCAAATAGTTTTTAAAGCTCTTAGTCTTTAACCCGGTTAGTGTTTAATTATAAATTATAATAAAGAATAATTAGGAAAATTAGGCTGAAACGATAAAGGCGCTTCAACCCTTCATTGTCATCATGTCCTGGGATAAACACAGAGACTTTCGGTCTGAGCCCTTCACAATAAAAGTAGTCCAAAAATATAATTATATGTGATGCATGGATGGATAGATACAGACATACAGACAGACATAAAGACATACAGACAGACAGACAGATCATGTTTTTGTTATTAAACTTCACCCTCTGAAGCAGATTCATAATCATCTAAACACATGGCTAAAAAAGTAAACACATTCATAATAATTCAGTTTATAATTTTTACACTGCAGCGGGAAGTGAATCTCATGTCATGCTATGGTTTCCTGATCCACTCGTCACATGGTGCGCTGACAGAGAAGCCTGAGAAAAGCGCTGCATGGTCTACACAACGCAGACAGCAGCAGCACGGTGGTCCTACATTTTGAGATCAGACCCTCAACAACTAGGTAACTGACTTTGTTTAATGTCAAAATTCTTTGTAAATTGCTCTATTTAGTCTGGGTTTAGGTTTCATAACACGTTTATCTTCTTAGAAACATCCAATATAAAAGCAATAAGATAAAACATCTATTGTCTCACAAACACCGTTAGAGGAAGTGATGCCTTTATTTGTATTCAGTATTTTGTTCCAGTTCACTTCACACTTTTTGGATAATCTCTGTAACAAATACATGACAATGTGTTGTATGCAGTGTAAAAAATCATAGTTTATATCTCAACAACAGAGATGAATGTGTTAAGTTTCCTGAGAAATGCATTAGAAGCAAGGATTAGACATTAAGGAATGTCGACATGTGACTAATCCGATGAGTAAAAGGGTCGTTTCCAATGTTGTGTGAAACTAAAAGTGGAAAAACTCTGAAAGGAAACATGTTTGTGTTGCTAAAGTTACAGACGACGGTGTGCGAGGCAGCAGTGTGAATGAAAACTAAACCCACACGTTCATTTGACTTCTTTCACAGACACACACAAACAAAACAACCCCCCCCCCTTAATCGTTCATCATGAACGTGACAGAAGCCGGCTGCAGCCCCACCTCAGCGGAGTATCAGTACTACCTCTTCCCAGTGGTCTACATCCTGGCGTTAGTCGTGGGTCTACCTGGAAATCTGGCTGCTCTCTTCGTCTTCACCTTCAAGATCACCCCTCGCACAGCCTTCAGCGTGTTCATCAGCAACCTGGCCCTGGCGGACATCATCATCCTCTGCACTCTGCCCTTCAGGATCCACTACCACCTCAACAGAAACAACTGGGTGTTTGGGGACGTCGCCTGCCGCATCACTGGGGTTTTGTTCTTCTCCAACACCTACATGAGCATCTGTTTCATGACTTGTATCTGTGTGGACCGCTACATGGCCACGGTGCATCCTCATGCCTACCAGAGGCAGCGGAGGCCCTGGCGCTCTCTGGCCGTGTGCGTGGCGCTCTGGTGCGTCGGTGGAATGGGGATGCTGGTCTTCGTCCTCCGGGGGCCTATGCAAACCAACATCAACCAATCTGGAGGCCGCAGTTGCTTCAATAACTTATCCAAGCACGAGTGGGACACACGTGTGGGGGTGTACAGCCTGCTGATCCTGATATTCTGCTCCCTGCTGCCCACCGTGATCATCCTGGTGTGTTATCCGCTGGTTGTGAGGCGCATCTCCATGATCAGGACTAACACAGCCCAAAGAGCCTTGAGGGTCATTCACACCATCCTGGCCATCACGCTGCTCTGCTTCCTGCCCAACCACCTGGTGAATCTGCTGCACCTCCTGCAACGCATGGATGTCATCAAGAGCTGCTCCGCCGCCAACCGCATCCACGACGTCAAGCGGGTCACCATGGCCCTCGTCACCCTCAACACGTGTCTGGACCCAGTGCTGTACTATGTCACCACCAGCCACTTCAAATGGAGGCGCTTGAAGATGACATGGCTGTGTGGACGAGTGGAGAGGAGCAGAGTTGTTTGTACGATTGCAGTGGATCAAGAGAACTGAACCTGTAGATATATAACTTACATATAACTCTGCTTCATGTCTATATATGGAACTGGAGACTTATATATAAAAAAGTAATTATTAAAATTGTCATTTTACATCAAAATAAAGGGACTGATCGAAAACATGATTTTCTTTATCCTGTGCGGTTGTGTCTTGTAATGAGTCTACAGCAAGCAGACGTTAAGAATCAACCTTTCTCATGTTAAAGCAATGTTATTTTATATTTCATAAACTTAAAACAGAAGAAATAGACCTGTGCAAAGATTTAGGAATTTGAACAAGTTATTGTATTTTTTAAGTTTAGTACAATTTACTATTGTACTAAATATAATGTTACTGCTATGACTGATGTTGTGTTCATTTATCCCAATTATGAGATGAGCCGGCCTCGGTTTGGTTCAACAAGTATTTATTTAGAAGCAATGAAAAGGTATGAAAAGGTACAGCACAGCAATGGGCACCCAACGCACAGCCCCAGCCCTCCAGCAGCACGGGGTTGTCAAGAGTCGCGGCGAACAGACGGCGGGTGTAATGTTTATAACAGTAGGTACAACTTGATGGGTCAATAACGAGGGGGAGTCTTCCTTGATGGTGTGCAGGCGTGGTCCCAGCCTCTTGGCACTGGAATCCTCGAATGACGAGGAACCGCACCAAGTTTCGCCCCTCCTTTCACAGTTGCTGGCCAAATGTTCACATTTCTGACAGTTTGGGAAAAGATACCAACAAGCCGTGAATTGGCTGACGGCTTGTGAGTGCTCAGTAAGCATGCGCATTTTCCAGACAAAACAATGCCTTTCGCATCTGCCCTTCAGAATTTGGGGCAGCTGCTTGAATTCTTTTTAAGGCGGATCACAGTTTCTTATGAAAACAGTGCATTCCTGTATGTGTAACGTTGAATAAAGCTAAGGGAGGTATGCTTTAATACAAAAAGTTAGGTATGAGAATAAGTTTAAAGTACAGTGTATTGTATGCCACAGATTTACAGTCCCCCCCCCCAACAGGCAGCGGCTCTTGCCAGCCTCTTGTCAGACAGGTGTGAGACTGAACTGCGATGTGACGCACACACATACATTCTAACTAACTTCAAGATTTAAACCAGCCAGCAACGGCTAATAAAAGTCATTGTGTGAAGTCCAAACTGCCCATGCCCCCACCCCTGTCCATCACACTGCATTTGTTCATGGCCATCGCCACAGACACACACAAACGGACAAACATAGATTTCAGTCTTAACACTGAACACTGATGTACTGTTCTTCAAAGTGGGTTGAATCATGTCAAATTAAAACTCTGCTGCGACCCTGAACACCACATGTGTATACTAAATTCGATTTAATGACGAAGCCAAACTACACGTAAAACCACTTAAATTAAATTACATTGCACATAAAGTTTACGTTTTGTTTAGCAGCTTCCTGTTAATTTTAGCAACACCTGGTTAGCTTAGCTTGCTTAGCCGGTAGCTAACAAGACTAGTTCGACCTTGGATTAAGTCAAAACGATCAAATAGTGTTCAAAGCTCTTAGTCCATAACCCCATTAGTGTTTAATTATATATAATAATAAAGCATAATAATGAAAATTAGGCTGAAACGATAAAAGCGCTTCAACTTTTCATCTTCATCATATCCTGAGATAAACACATAGACTTAAAAAAGTCCATTTGTTTGAATGGATGGATGGATAGAAACAGACATACAGATAGACAGATACACAGACAGACAGATAATCGATAGATAATGTTTTTATTATTAAACTTCACTCTCTAAAGCAGATTCATAATAATCTAAACACATGGCCAAACAAGGCAACACATTCATAATAACTCAGTTTATTATTCTTACACTGCAGTGGGAGGTGAATTTCATGTCATGCTATGGTTTCCTGCTCCACTCGTCACACGGTGAGGTGACAGGAAATGAAGAAGCCTGAGCAAAGAGCTGCATGGTCTACACAGCCCAGAGAGCAGCAGCACGGTGATAACACAGCAGCCCAACAATCTCAGGTGTAGCTTTCTACATTTGGAGATCAGACTCTCAACAACTAGGTAAGTGACTTTGTTTAATGTCAAAATCCTTTGTTAATTGCTCCACAACATGTTTACCTTTTTAGAAGCAGCTCCTGCAATGTAGGGGAGAGTCACAGAGGTTTAACATCTAATATAAAAGCAGTAAGACAAAAAATTGATTGTCCCACAAAACACTGTTAGACGAAGTGATGCCTTTATTTGTGTTCAGTATTTTTGGATAATCTCTGTAACAAATACAGGACAATGTGTTGTATGCAGTGTAAAAAAATTCCATCATAGTTTATATCTGAACAAAACAGATGAATGTGTTAAGTTTCCCGAGAAATGCATTAGAAGCAAGGATTAGACATTAAGGAATGTCGATTGCTGATGGGTAAAAGATTGATTTCCATTTCTGTGAGAGACTAAAGGTGGAAAAACTCTGAATGGAAACATGTTTGTGTTGCAACAGTTACAGAGGACGGTGTGCGAGGCAGCAGCGTGAATGAAAACCAACCCACACATTTTCATTTGACTTCTTTCAGCGACACACAAACAAAACAACCTCCCCCCCTCAATCGTTCGCCATGAACACGACGGGTGCCGGCTGCAGCCCCCCCCTCAGTGGAGTATCAGTTCTACCTCTTCCCAGTGGTCTACATCCTGGCATTAGTCGTGGGTCTACCTGGAAATCTGGCTGCTCTCTTCGTCTTCACCTTCAAGATCACCCCTCGCACAGCCTTCAACGTGTTCATCAGCAACCTGGCCCTAGCGGACATCATCATCCTCTGCACTCTGCCCTTCAGGATCCACTACCACCTCAACAGAAACAACTGGGTGTTTGGGGACGTCGCCTGCCGCATCACTGGGGTTTTGTTCTACTCCAACATCTACATGAGCATCTGTTTAATGACTTGTATCTGTGTGGACCGCTACATGGCCACGGTGCATCCTCACGCCTACCAGAGGCAGAGGAGGCCCTGGCGCTCTATAGCTGTGTGCCTGGCGCTCTGGTGCGTTGCTGGAGTGGCGATGCTGGTCTTCGTCCTCCGGGGGCCTATGGAAGCCAAAGTCAACCAATCCGGAGGCCGCAGCTGTTTCGAGAACTTCTCCAAGCACGAGTGGGACACACGTGTAGGGGTGTACAGCCTGCTGAGCCTGATCTTCTGCTCCCTGCTGCCCTCCGTGATCATCCTGGTGTGTTACCCCCTGGTTGTTAGGCGCATCTCCATGATCAGGACCAACAGAGCCCAAAGAGCCGTGAGGGTTATTTACACCATCCTGGCCATCACTCTGCTCTGCTTCCTGCCCAACCACCTGGTGTATCTGCTGCACCTCCTGCGACGCATGGGTGTCATCAAGAGCTGCTCCGCAGCCAACCGAATCCACGACGCCAGGCGGGTCACCATGGCCCTGGTCACCCTCAACACGTGTCTGGACCCAGTGCTGTACTATGTCACCACCAGCCACTTCAAATGGAGGCGCTTGAAGATGACATGGCTGTGTGGACGAGTGCAGAGGAGCACGGGTGTTTATACGATTGCAGTGGACTGAGAGAACTGAACCTGTAGATATATAATGTAAATATAACTCTGCTTCCTTGTCTATATATGGAACTTGAGACTTTTATACAAAAGTGTGTATTGAAATTGTCATTTTACGTCAAAAATAAAGGGAAGGATCTAAAACAGGGATCTGATTTTCTTTATCTTGGGTCTTGAAGTGAATGTCTGTGTGAAAAAAATGGACCAATCAGACCAGAATACTTCAAAATGTTAACAAATATATTTAAGATTCACGATGACAACAGGAGAATTGGGGGGGGGGATACATTCTTGATGTTGTTGATGTCTGCAGTAATTTGAAGTTATCAGCACTGGTAAGAAGTTTGTAGCCTCCAGAGAATCCAGGATCCAATGAAAATGGTAGAGCTTCAAATGTTTATGGTTTTGGGCCAAAATGGATTTCAGCAGATTCCAGCTGGAAGCCCCTTCTTCAGCAGAGTCGAGAGGAAACTGCCCAGCTCTTCGTCCTGATTGAGAAAACCACAACTTAAAGTCAAAACAATTCTCATGATGGCTTTACATTCTCCTACACAGTATTTTATTTACTCCGTCAAGATTATATATTTTCACCTCTGTCCATTTGTTTGTTAGATGGTTTGTAATCAAAGCAAGATTACACAAAAACCACAGAAAAGATTTCCTTGAAACATGATGGCAGGTTGCGGTATGGATCAGTGAAGAAGCCATTAAAGTTTGGTGCAAATAAATTTAAATCCAGATCTACTGGACTAGTAAAGTTGTGGGTTCGTAAGGGGACTGTCGGGCCTTGCTGCTGTACTGGTTCCACCTTTGCTCTTCATGCTCTGAAAAGAATCTTGTTTTTAGTGCCAATCGTCGTCTGATGATCTTAAAGTAGACACGACTCTTCTTTTCTGTTTAGCATGGAACACATGAAACCACAGAAACCCCGCTCCTTCCATTACACCGCTCTGCAGGCGAGTTTCCCCACCTCTTGCTTTCACAGCCCCTCGTCTCATACTGTCCACCCACACCAGTGTTTTCACCTCTGCTGATCAGACCTTCTCTCAGGTCTGCGTGGGAATCAAACAACAAACCGTTGAACGAAAGGTGCTGTAGTCAGACCAGCGCCAAAGAAAACACACACAACTGCTGTGGCTAAAAGGATCCGGAGCTAAAACACGTATTCTGAACCTCAGTTATCATCCTTCCATTTAATTTAAAATGTTCAGCACTAGTAACAAGAGCCTGAACAAATACAAATAAACCCTTAGATAGGTTTTGCCTGCTAACATGTTTACACCAGTGATTAGAGAGAAATAGCATTTCAATCCTGTTCCATGTGCAAAAGGCCGAACTGACCTAAGGTTGACTTTGGTTTTAAAAAACAGACTAAAGGCTAAAGTATGCTTCTCCGAATCCGTTACGCTTGTTTCCGAACTGTGTTGCTAATTCAACAGCTTGAAGCTACACGGAGGCAGCTAGCTTCCCCCCCAGCTTCCAGACACAGTCAGCAGGGACTCCCGATACTAACTACTACCAAGTGTTTGCTTTTAACCTAACGGTAACAGGAAATAGCCATGGAATTAAAGTAGTGACAGAGGGTTTTTGCGCTGTTCCCACCCCAGTTAGCATGGTGGCTAGCCCGCTAGCGCTGTTATGACAAGGCGTTATAACCGTATGTGACCGTACACACATGCCATTAGTGCTCTAACCAGCCACCGTCAGCCGGACAACTCCGCTGGCTTAACACACTTGTCACATTAATCATAGAGTCGTAGTTGTGTTTTGGGTTTATTGTGCTATAGGGAATGAAACAGGAAGTTTGAGGTCCGGAAATGATGGCGTTTACGGACCAATCACAGCCAAGGGCTATAAGTAGGCTCTCTGCCATGCCGACGTGAAGTTAGAAAAATCAGAGCTACACGAAAAGCTCTCCGTGGAGCCCGGAGAAGGCGTTACACATCAAAGAGGGCGGTCCTATCTGTATCTGAGAAGCATACATAGGACTTAAACAGCTTTAATTGTTGAATTTAATACATAAGCCACAGTAAAAGGAACTCAGACAGTGAAAATGTTTTTACCTGGTAACTCCAGGAGAGCAGAAGGACCTTGGTGTTGGTGTCCTCAGCGGACGACGACACTTTGATGACGATGGACTCCACCATGACGGTGCCGTCAGGGAGGTGCTGGATGGTGTAACCTTTTAACACACTGCAGCACGGGAATCAGAAAACAAGCCATTAGAACACGTAAAACAATAATCTGCTGCATTTGTCTAGTGATACAAAATTTAACTAGAAATGTTTAAATGACAAAAGGAGTGGTAGAAAATAGCTTTATTTCTGAATAAAAAACTAAAACCTGATGTGTTTCGTATCTGGAATAAAGAGAGAAGAGGTGGATGGTGTTGGAGAATTTCAACATAATGCAGATGACTTGATGTCCTCCGCTCACCTTTTGAGGTGCGTGTAGATCCTGTGGAGTGTGTCGGGGTCGCTGTGCGGGTCCTGGAGCTGCACGCGGCAGGTGAAGCGCAACTGATGCTCGTTGAGGCCGAGCTCCTTCAGTGCCTGTTCTGACGACACCAGCTTCAGACTCTGCGCTCGAGGGAAAAACAACAAGAGAAGTGAATCAGAACGTGTCAATCCCACTAAACTGCAGCTCCTCTGTTGGAAAAAGTCAAAATATCAAAACAAAGAGAAACACTCAGGCATCTAGTTTGTAAACTCACGTTTTCTTTCATGATCAAGGTTCCGTGCATGGTGCGAGGCTTTTTGGGATCAGGCAGAGGACCTTCAACACAAGAATGATTTAGTACATTGTAACAACAAGTGTATGAAAATAAAAAAGCTAATATTTACAGAAACAGCCACGTAGATTGTTAAATATTGTAAAGTACTATAACTAAATAACTATATTGTAAAGTTCAGACAGAGCGAGACAGGTCTGGATTTGTGGGGCCTGATGCAGAATGATATCAGGGATTGATATCAAACCCTTATGACTAAGAAATGTAAGTGAGCCTGGATGTTTTTACAGTTTACTATTTGGCTCAGCCATAAACCATGAATATATAACTATGATTTAAATATTCACCCATCCTGTAAAGTGAACTAAAAGGTCAGCAGAAGATGCATAAAAGCATTTTTTTTTCCTGTTCTTAAAACATGATAGATGCGTCCTCTGAGGTCCTCCCTTAAGTCTTATGACATTTAAATAAATTACATTTATCATATGACAACAGATCTGGGACATGATATCTAACCGCGGGGCAGGATACCCGTCATTTAAAGAACTGCGCAAACCCTGAACGACACCAGGTGGGCACAGGACACCTACACCTCGGTCACCACATGCCAGACAACCTTTATGACACATCTGGCTGCAAATTAAACTTAAAAATTCCTGAACTTTAATGAAAACCTACCTCCGAGTGCCATCTCCCTCTTGAGTAGGTTGAGTGAGATGTCCACGGGCACGCTGGGGTTTGTTGTCACACTCACCGTCTCTCCGTTAGCGGGCATGTAACAGTCTATGCCTGACATTTAGAAAACAGAAACATTAAGGAGGACTGAAGCTCTACCTGGTGGGAGCGCACAAATATTATATATTATATTATTATCGTAATCTACGATACTGATGTGAACAAGAGGAGGAACTCTTACTGAACTCCTGTTCGATCTTGCCCTTGAGGAACCCCATCTTGGCGGCCTCCCCGTGCACCAGCAGCACGTTGCGGGGCTCTGCCATTCGAATGAGCTGCATGATGCCTTTAGCGTCTGCGTGGGCACTGAAGGACATGTACTCCACCTGCATCTTCACCTCCAACTGTCACAAAGGAGGAGAAACAAAGAACAAACGTCAGCATGCTCTTCTTTTTCTTTGCCTATTGAATTGTGCTCTTACTGGTTTTAGATTGCTCATAAAACGCTGATGCTGTTGCCAGGAGACACTTAGCTTAGCTTAGCATAAAGATCCCAAGACTCACACTCATGCCGCAGAAAATAAACAAACATCTTACCGTTGATCTCCCTTCCATCTCCAGCTTCCTCTGCCCATTTAGGATCTTATGGCCGATTGTTCCTTGTACACAATACCCAGGCATGATGACCTGAGAAAAGAAGAATTAGTTGTATATCAAGTATTGTTATTCTTTTTAAAAGCATCTTAGATTTCCCCTTTGAGACTCACCATGTTCTTCTCGTTGCCGGCCCATTTCTTGAAGATCTGCAGAGACAGGCCAGCGTGCAGCATACCCGGTGTGGCGAACACCACCTGAAAGGGCACGAGTTGTTGTAGCTCACTGCAGCTTTACTTTCACACTTTAGGGGGTAAAACACAAAGTAACTTTTACCATCGGGTCCAGGATTATCAATGAAGGAGCGATCGAAGGGCTTGATGTGCTTGAACTCAAACATGTTCCTCTGCACGAAGGTTTTTCGAATCTTCTGGTTGGTCCATGTTATGAAGAGCTTGTAGTAGTGATTGGCTTTCTCCGTCAGCCCAGTGGAGAAGTAGATCGGGGCCTTGAGGTTCATTCTCTCCCTGTTTGGTGAGGAGGAGGTAATTAATTAAACAGTCCGTCCAATGGAGAAGTTCACACATTACCAGCAGTAGCTTTATGTTATCTAGAAAAAAGGCTTTTGTGTTTCCTCTTTACAGTCCCTCATGCGTGAAAGGACCTTTTATTTTATTTGGAACTTGTTCACGTTTACAAACCTACATTGGAAATATCAAACATTAAGAGCTTCTGGGAATTTTTGTCTCTGGAAACGAACTCTTACCAAAATGTTTCCAGCAGGATACAGAGTTCCTGAGCTCTTCCAAGAGCAAAAACAGGGATAAGGACCTGAAAAGATAATAATAAAATAAAATATTGAATTACTTTAAGATAAATCAAAAACCACAATCCCCCAAAATACAATATTCAACTGACTGAATGCTACCTTTCCTCCTCTTTCTATGGATTCATGCACTTTCTTCAGAAAGTCCCTCTCCCTGCACCTCTTGGAGTCTCGGATGGTGGTGGCGTACGTAGACTCTGTGATGAGCATGTCTGGACGGCACTTATCGATCCACGCAGCACTGAAAACATACAACACAAGGATGAAAAGACTGTAACCTCACAATAATTTACCACACGCAGGAAATCAATGGATACAGTAAAGGCCACTTACCCTAAATGCCTGTCGGGCGTCATGTTATAGTCTCCCTGAAAAGGAAAAGACATTCTTCTGAGCTTGATGTTGTGGAGTTCTCTGACGTTAAAGGCTTGTTTATGCCAAAAATATGATTCATATACAGAGACATAAATAGAACCGTACAACTGGGTAAAAATCGATTGTTCAAGATAACCGTAATACATGAAGAAGACGTTTAGATAGAAGCAGAACAGAGTTAGGATTGAGTTACATTCTACAGACTTTGACTGAGCACAGGTTTCTACACTGGTGTATTATCACAACCTTACTGCCCTCTGGTGGATGGATTTCCCATCAAACTTAAAGGATGCACAGGTGGACAGTGACGGTTGCATCACTTGAAACAGACACATCCCTTTTCGTATATGAAAGGCAGAATAACTGAGTCTGAACACGGCGCAGACTTGTTGACACTCACAGTGTAGACGACCGACTCTGATCCCACTTTGATCTGCACCATGGCAGCTCCCAGGACGTGGCCTGCATAGTACGCCTTGATCTCCAGCTCGTCGTCCACCTGCCAGCAGCACAACAGAAACAGCCAGGTTTGCCATCAAAAGAGACGAGCAGCTGGAGCAGGAATGATTCCCAGACAGCGAGCGAGGGCACGTCGGGCTCTTCTACGCACCTGGACGGTTTGATGCAGGTTCAACGGCACCACCTTCTTCATGCAGTCCTTGATCATCTGCGAGGTGAAGAAGTTGGTTTCTCCCTTTTTGTCCACCGTGATCTTGCGGAAGTCCTCTAGCAGAATGGGGCAGATGGCCTTGGTGGGGTGGGTCATGTAGATGGGCCCGTCGTAGCCCACCATCTCGCTCATGAAGGGCAGAGCGCCACAGTGGTCCAGGTGGAAATGGCTGTGAAGCGAACAGGTTGGAGCGGAGTTAAAAACAACAGGATTGTTTGATTTACTTTGAAATACATCTATGAACAAAAATCTGATTTGAGAACAAACCTGATGATCACACAGTCCAGAAACTCTGTCAGGCGTCCATTCTGGGTTATGTAGGAGAAGTCGGGGAAACGTCTCTGGAATGACAATACAGACTTTGAATAACTGGGTTAATTCTAAAGCCCGACCGATTTACTGATGACCAATTTAAATCGGCCTGATATGGGAATAATCATCTTTATCGTTTATTTGGGACATATTTTAAAATAGACATATGTCATCATCTGCCCGAATACAAACTGTTGACGTGCAGCTTCCTCTGCTCAGTGTGTTTCTGTGTGATGAGCTGCTTCACTCACATCATCGTTGTATCCCATGTGCATCCCACAGTCCAACATGATGTTTTTACCCCCGATGGAGACGAGGATGCAGCTTCGACCAACATCCTGTCCAGCACCTGGGAAAGAGAGAGAGAGAGAGAGAGAGAGAGAGAGAGAGAGAGAGAGAGAGAGAGAGAGAGAGAGAGAGAGAGAGAGAGAGGAGCAGTGAGGAAACAGACAACAAACTAAAACACACATATACTCACACACACTCATACAATCAGTCACTCACTCACAAACACACCCATATACATATACACACACACATACACTAACACTCTCTGACAACACACACTCACTCTCTTACACACTCTCTCTCGCTCTCTCTCAAACACACACACAAACATACACTCTCTCACACACAAACAATCACTCTCACACACACACACACACTCAGTCACATTCACACACAACCACTCTCTCACACACACACACACACACACACTAACTTTCTTACACACTCTGTCTCACGCATTCACAAAAACACACTGACACACACAGACAAACATACAGTCTCAGTCTCTCTCTCTCTCTCTCTAACATATACGCACGCACGCACGCACACACACGCACGCACATGCACACGCACGCACATCACACACACACACACACACACACACGCACACGCACTCCAGCCAACAGCTGCTCAACAGAAAACACACGAGCCCACACTTCACACTAAAGTTCACTAGCTGAGGTAAAGTATGTTAGCACTAGCTTAGCAGATGCTAGCTGTGCTAAGCTAGCCTCTGAAGCGTCACTCACCTAGTGGAGTTACTTTTATTTCCGGCATGTTTCCTCCTTCTCCTTCACCCAGATGTTTCCACAGCTGTAGTTAGATCCCACGAGCGGCTTCCTGTTACTGAGCCTCCATGTGCAAAGATGTTTATTGTCTGATTTGATGAGGACATGTGACGCGTTAGGGTTGTCAAGTTTACCCGCCATCAAGACTTCCGGTGAGCTCCTTCACAGTAAAACAAGTCTTGAGAAAACAGTCAATGGATTCAAATGTTTTTAGGTACATAGAGAGAGGGATAGATAGATAGATAGATAGATAGATAGATAGATAGATAGATAGATAGATAGATAGATAGATAGATAGATAGATAGAAGCTATTCAAAGTTGTACATTAGACAAATACATAAGTGGAAGGTTTGTGCAACAACCCACATGCAAAAATAGGTTTTTGTTAATACGTTTACACCATTTAAGTGTTTTATATGTTTTTGCAAACATTGTGCCTCCATTTTCTTCTGATTTCTCTGCTAACAGGCTGCACAGTCCCCCCTCCTCCGCTTTTATTCTGAAGGTACCGTGCGTTGACTTCCGGTGTCTTCCCGGCGGGAGTCTGCGCAGTAGTAGCAGGTGGATCTCATCTCTAGAGACATGTCCTCATAGATGTCCCGGTGTCCTCTCGGGTCTTCGTCTGTTTCTCAGGTGAAGCGTTTCCGTCACCGGCTGTAAACATCCGGGCGTGTGCGCGTCGCCACCGGAAGTCTGTCAGCCTCCGTCCCTCCTGTGTTCTTTCCTCCCGCTTCCTGCTCGACCTGCTGCACTTCCTGGTTTGAAAACATGGCGGTTGCGAGTGAGCAGCAGAAGTTCAGCTTCCAGGAGATCCTCGACACCTTCAAGCTGTGTCTGACTGACAGTAAGGACGTGGATCTCCAGCACTATGTGGACGGCTGGCGAGGGCTCATCAAGTGAGTGCTTCATCCTCCTTTAAACCCTCTTCACTGAGCTGCTTGGGTTTCATTTCCACCCACAGAGTCCATTTTATTCATTTTTCATGTTTATTTTATCGAATGTTCTATTTGTTTAGGATATTTGAATATTTATTATTCTAATTCCCTTCTGAAATGAATATTCTGAAGATTAAAAAGTCAATAGTTCTCTGAAAGAGTGAATCTGCATTATTATTTCATTATATCATCTTATTCATCATTACTATCATCAGCGTTAATAAATGGTGACTGTAAAAATCATTTATCGCAATATTTAAAGGACTATATATCGTCCAACATATTTTTGTAATCGGGACACACCTTCATATATTTAATAACACACCAAGTGTCCTTGTTTGGGTTTACAGCGTTAATTCTCTGAGAATCAAGTCAAAACAGTTGTTGTAAAATGAAGTAACTCAAAGTGAATCGATTCTGAATCAAAGTGATTCAGAAAGCGAAACCTTGTGAATCAGGTTCGTATCTATGTAGGACATAACTGGTGATATTCAGCCCTACACACCAGTTGTCCTCAAAAATAATACTAATCATAATAATAACTTTAATTATAGAGCACGTTTTAAAACAACCTCCACGAAGAGGACAAAGGAAAACAAGCAAATCAAAAAAAAAGGCATTTGAAATCAATGAGTGCAAATGATTCACTACAAAATATAAAATCATAAAAGTTTGTGCATTTATCTTTGGTACAACTTTGCAACCAGAACCTCATCCCCAACCTTCAACTATGTCAGAGGAGCGATATCACTAATTATCCCTATAAAAACATTCAATATATGTTGATATAATACTTATGCATAGCTAAATGCAGTGTTGTTAACAGTCTGTTTCTATGTAATCACTCTTCCAGGTTCCTGAACTGCTTAGGCAGCATCTTTGGCTTCATCTCCAAGGATGCCTCCGCCAAGATCCTCATCCTGGTCGGCCACCTGAAAGGCGAGAACGGCTCCCAGTACGCCACCATCCAGTCCATGGTGAAGTACGAGCTGGAGAAGGATCTGGTGGACGTGACCAAGAGAGGCATCCACCAGGAGTCCGGCTGCCGCACCCTGCTGAGGCTCCACCGCGCGCTGAGGTGGCTGGAACTTTTCCTGGAGCGCCTCCGCACCAGCAGCGAGGACGGCAAGACCTCGGTCATGTGCAGCGAGGCCTACAACGAGTCGCTCTCCCAGTACCACCCCTGGGTGATCCGCAAGGCCGCGGGCGTGGCGTTCCACGTGCTCCCCGGGCGTCCGGCTTTCTTCGAGGTGATGAACGTGGGCCCCCCCGAGCAGGTGGTGGCCATGCTGGGAGAAGCCATGCCTCTAATCTCTGAGGTTTACGACATCACAGAGAAACTTTACGCTGAACATAACCTCCTTGATTTACCGTAGAGAGCGGGAAGGGCTGTTGTTTACCTCTTTATACGTGACACTGTTCACGATGTGTCCCTGGTGACGGGCTGGTGAGCGAGCTGCTACTAAGAGTTGTGTATTATCCGTGTTATTACGTTGACACTAGTCTGTACCTACTGCAGATCTGAATGTAAATCTACTGTTTACTATAATATGCATATTAGTCTTTATTTCTCAAGATACATCTGTGAATCATCTGTTTAATTCAGTAAATTATAGGCCGATCATTAGTGATTTAGAAAAATTGTCTCTGACAGATTGATATCAAACCCCTCAAATAAGACTTGAGAATTGAGGATCGATATTTTACAGCTAAACCATAAACTTAATATAATCAAATTAATCAAAATGACAACATAAATGAAGATCTTTTCTATACTGTTCATTCTGTGAAATACAAGCTTTCATATTGGAAAACGTGAGCAGATCCCAATATTTCCACCAGGCTCTACAGAGATCTAGAGTGGGAATCATTGAAGTGGGAATCACTGCCAAAAGCTGCTTGTTTTCATTATTTATCCAAAAAAAGAGGATAAGCTGATGCTGCCTCTTAACTTAAAACACTGGGTTCTTATTTATTACTTTTTGCTGCTTTTCTTTTCTTGATTTTGAAAGTGATTTTTGTTAACTTTGGGTTTTTGATCAGTTTTCTTTATCGATTGATTGCGAAAAAAGAAAATGGTTTCAGGGCTGTTTTGATCCGACACAATTCGTGATTTGTACGTATCAGCGAGATTCTGGTATTAATTAATGAAATAGTAATAAAAACTTTAATTCGACCGGTGTTTTAAAACGACTCCACAGACAAAATTAAATTAGAATGTGCCAAATCCAAACTAATTCCATGGTAAAGAGAACAGACTGTTACTTTAAGAAACAAAAGTGCTGAATAAAGTGAATCTTTAAATATCTACCAAACGCACAGAATCAGAAAATTGTGTTAATTTTGTGTTGAATTAAAGGAAAAGTTCAGTTGTTTTATTTTCTATGTTCTTTTGGCATTTTTTTTATTTGAAATGTGAAGCACAAAAATCCAGTGTTGGTTCTGCTAATGTACATGACGTGAATGCTGTATTGATACATGCAATGTACTGTATATTGTTTATATATTACTATGAATTCAAACAGAACTCGTCATCACTGTAGCGCAATAAAACAAATACGTCAACAAATTATTTGTCATTGATCTGCACTTTTTTTTATCTGTAAAGAGTTTTTTTTTAATATTTTTTATCTTAAATCAGTGACATTCAGGGAACTAATATCAGTGAGTTTGAAACTTGGAGCAGCTTCATTAAATGTAAGGGAACTATAATGAATATGTATAGTTTCATATTTCATTACAAGAATTACTTTATTTTCATTTAATGCACAAAATAAAATAAATCAAATAGTATACCTGTACTTCTGTGACATAGAGTTGCACAAATAACACCAGACAATTAAATAAAATCATTTCTAACACAAGAGTAATTTCGATGTGTGTGTTTGTGTGTCCCTGTGTGTGTTTGTGTGTCCCTGTGTATGTGTCTGCGTACTTCCACCACCAGGGAGCGCCCTGTCGCTGATGTCGTCGTCATGACAACCAGACTCACATGGACGCTGAAGGCAGGAAGTGAAACCTGGAGGAGAAGGTTGGTAAACTCCTGCGCACGGAAACGAGGTATTTTCGTGTTTTTAACGTGTAGTTAAGCTTAAGGGATTAACATGTAAACACGTGTCATGTTGTGGGACATGTTTAAAAGACATTTGTTTGTTTTCTTGAGGAAATGGAGGCTTGTTGTTGACTCAGAGACTTTCTTCTCTCTCTCTTTAGGACTGAGGAGCAGGAAGTGAGTGGAAATCTTCACCGGCAGACAGATGCTGCTGTGATGCTACAACATCTGGATACTGATGCGTTAGAGAAGAAACAGTCACAGCTTCCAGCCCCAGAGACTCAGAGTCATTCAGTGAAGAATCAGGTCCTTCATGCAGAAGCTGATCCAGGGTCAGGGGCCACATTCTACCACTGAGGGGCCGAAAACATACAGGCACTGTTCTTGATTAAGTCATCCCTTGTTTACTGTTAGACAGATGGATGGATAGATAGATAGATAGATAGATAGATAGATAGATAGATAGATAGATAGATAGATAGATAGATAGATAGATAGATAGATAGATAGATAGATAGATAGATAGATAGATAGATAGATAGATAGATAGATAGATAGAACGATAGATAGATAGATAGATAGATAGATAGATAGAGAGATAGATAGATTTTGCATTATGATTCTTCCAAAAAGGAGTAAATTAATCATTAAGAAATTACCCCTCGTTCACTCTGTAAGACAAGAGCCTGGCACAAGATCAAGTCAGTTGGCCCTCGCTGCCTTTCAGACTCAATCATTGACCAACTGATGTCTGTGAAGGTTCAGAGCTCGAGTCCTTAACGAGGACATCGGGATTTAACCCAGGACCCGACTTCTCCAATCCTCCCGGGGGGGGGTCCCTGTTCACCATGTGGCAGCCGAGCCAGGATGAGGTCCTGCGCATGCTGCAGCAACTTCCTGCCGTTCCACCACATTCCTTAAACAAGCTCAAGGTCCTGCCACCCATAGAGCGCAGGCAGTCAGAGGAGAGTCCCAGAGGAGGCCTGGACAGAAGCCTTCAGGGCCTGTCTGCTGAGACCGTCCCGCAGCTGAGGAGGACCTCCAGCTCTGAGGGCGACGACCGGGCTGATGTGTCGCTCAGGATGTGGCCCAACACCTCCGACCCAGAACCATTAGGAGCCAGTGTCGGTTTGCTGTTAGCTGTGCGAGCGCCGTGCGGCAGGAGGTTTCAGCAGCACTTTGAGTCCACAGACGCTCTGCTGGCGGTGAAGGCCAGTGCAGAGGCCCGGTTCACAGAGACGTATGGAGACGTCTCCATTGAGACCATGGACGTGCCACGCAGGAGCTTCACGGACATGAATATGACTCTGAGCCAGAGCGGCATCATGAACAGATCAGTGCTGTGCATCACACGGACCAACAATGACGGTGTGGAGCTACATGATTGAGATGAAACCATTTAAAGTTTTGCTTTGCAGTGGAAATTTGGATGGCTCCCTCCTCCATGGTTTACCTTATTTGGATGCTTGACCTCTGACCCCTGTGCAGAATGATATCTCTCTGTCCAACCCTTTATGGTTAATGCCAAATCAATTTTATAAAATGCACTATATTGATATGAGGAATGAGGGTATACTGCTTGGAAATGTGTTACTAGGAATACATGAAGTTATATTTATGCTTTTTAAAGTCTCACACTCCCTCTGTATGTGTGGGGTCGTTATACTGGAGATAAAAAAAGAAAAAACTAATAAATAAAAGTGGAACAGAGCTCAGTAGAGAACAAACTTCAACCACACAATTTAGTTTTTACTGTGGAAATATATAAAACAAAAGGGATATTGTCAGATAACTTACATTTATACCAAACAACAAAGTTAAAGTAAAAATATATTCTGGATTCATACAACCACATTTGAACACGTCTAGCTCTTTGTATGAATCATCAAATAAATTTGTTTAAAACACCAGTTTTATTTCTCCACACTGAACGGAGCAGCTGAATTATTCCTTGTCGGATAGAGCTGTGATACAGAGAAGTGAAAATGTACCAACTTATCAAAAGTATTCACAAAAAAACTTAACACCAAAACGCCTCCTGCTCACTCTGGAAACTTTATTAAAACAAACAATCACAGAGTGCACAGAGAATACAGATGTTTCAGGTGTCGCATCTTTTAAACATATTGTATATTCTGGGGAAGTTCAGCGGCTGATATCGACACAGCCAGTATCAAGGTGCCAGAAACAAAAAGTGTCATTTCAATAAACTGTCTCAAGAGCTTTTACATGAGACAGCAACTTTAGTTATTTATTTTTTATCCACACAAAACTGATACACAACTAAATGAAGTTTCGGGGAATTCACAATCAACTACCACTGGACTGAAACTAGCATTTTAAGTGTTAAAATGCTTCAAGTCACTCAAGGATATTTTCGATCAAACCATGCAAAGATTTAGAGATGAGACATTTCTCATCTCCCATTAATACACTTCAAAACAAAACAAAGAATAAAATAAAGTCAAACACAGCAAACCATCAACAGTAGGATTATATCCACCCTTCTTAAATGCTGTTTTAACAGCCAGTGGTTAGTTTAAAGTCTCTGGGAGACGCAGCATTAAGGCTTAAGGTGACTTCAGTGATAAATCACAGTATCAAATGAAATCCAAGTGGAAACTTTGGCACACTGGTTTCGCATGCATCAACATTTGCATGCATTTCTTCTGTAAACAATAAATTGCCGACACAAACTCTGATAAGAACTCGAGTCAACGCGTTGAGCTGCGTCGAGCAGAGCTAACAGTTGAACTCTTTCTCCATCGCTGCCAGATCACTGGGGTCCAGTTTGGGGATTGACCTGTCTGTTGGAGAGAGAGAGAGGAAAGGACACAAAGTCAGTATCTTCATTGTTGGGGTTGTACATGTTTAAAGTGAAGGAACTGCACACATACTGAAATGAATCTCGATTTGGTGGAGAATATCCATGCCGTGTTCACTGTCAACCATGTTGACAGCAAACCCTCTTTTGCCGAAGCGTCCCGTGCGGCCGATCCGGTGCAGGTAGGTCTCGTTGTCGGCATTTCCATCAATGTCCACTGGGAGGTCAAAGTTTACCACCAGTGACACCTGCTCCACATCGATACCTGTAACGGAGCCGAGAACCGGTTTGAGATATTTATATCCGTTTCTCAATAGAGATCATAGACAGAACATAGAGATGGACGACGTGTCTTCACTTCCTCCTTCTATCCAGCAACCAGTCTGTGATTGAGATGCTTTAGCTCCACTCGATGAACCGTCATGTCGTTCATCTTTAAATAAAGTCTACAATAAAGCTTTTGATAATCTCCCTCACCTCTGGAGCACACGTTCGTGGTCACGAGCACCTTCTCCATGCCGTTGCGATAGCGTTCAATGACCGCGGCTCTCTGCTCCACTGTCAACTCTCCACTCAGCAGCGCCACCTGATGGCCCTCTTTCATCAGGTTCACGGATAACCACGCTGCCGTCCTACGGGTCTGGAAGAGAACACGTTAGATAATTATGTTGTTAATCACATGACTTCTGCTCAGACGTGGAATTCTGATCGTTCTTTGTTTTCAGATACCAGAATGTATTATTGAGTATTAATATTTACAAGACAAAAAAATACTATTTTTAGGAAATGAAAATAGGTTTTTTAATTAAGGATTATCTTATGTTATCTTTGGTGTAAAAGAGAGATAGTAGAATTAAAGCGTCAGTAAAATGTTTAAGATTATAAACATGCAACTTAAACATAAGGATATAAATACTAAATAAAACAATACATAATAAGAACAATAAATAATACTAATTAGTGTATTTAAATTACACCGGAGTGAATTTGTAGTGCAGGGCTGTGTATGAAGTATTTTTATATCATGTGTAAATTGAGTCTCTGGGCTCTGGACTTACACGGCAGAAGATAATGGCCTGAGCGATGGTGAGGCCTCCGTACAGATTGCAGAGGGCTGTGAACTTGTCCTCCTCCTCCTTGCAGACCACGTAGTACTGCTTGATGGTGTCCAGCGTCTCCTCTTCGCGCCTCAGCCTGATGATATTTGGGTCGGGAATCACCTTTTGTGCAAAACCCCACACAGACTCCTCAAAGGTCGCGGAGAAAAGGAGCATTTGGCAATCCTTCGTCAGCTGCCTGAAAAACATCGTGACAGGAAGAGGATGTTGAACGACGCAACAGAAAAACCCTGGTTCATGATCTTTTGCAATAAGCATTTCTAGTTTCCTGTGGACGGAGCCCACCTGTGAATTCGAAAGCTCTGATCCCGATGACCCTGCGTGGCGATCATAACGTCAGCCTCGTCCAGCACAAACATGGTGATCTTCTTGGGGTCGATGAACTTGTACTTGATGCACCAGTCCAGGACTGTGCCTGGTGTCCCAATGACAATCTGCTGCTGCAACTTAGTGCCTCGCTCCACTGAAAACACACAACCTCATGCAGTGATATGCTTGAAATACCATTTTGTTTATTTATTCCATCAGATGCAATGACACTCATGATCACATCTTACTTCTGTTGCCTCGAATGGCGTACGCCAGTTCCACATCTGGACAGAACTTCCCCATTTGCTCGATGACCTGACCGATCTGCAGAGCGAGCTCATACGTGGGCGAGATGCACAGGCACTGAAAACAGTTTTCAATGGTGAGTTCATTCTGGGGCCTTCAGCTGAATCACAACACTGGCTGTCTTCTGCTGGTGACAAGTTACGCTCACCTGAGGCCACTTATTTTCTGGGTTTACATGGCTGAGCATGGCCAGAGAGAAAGCAGCAGTTTTACCGGTGCCGGACTGAGCCTGGGCGATTAGATTCAGAGGGCTGCAACCACATAAAAACACACACACAGGCAAACCTGATATGAGGGATGGTTTAAAAACAACTACTGCTGAGCTATTGGTATTCAATCAAAGTAGTTGCGGTAAATGTTAAAGCTGCAACAATAAGCTGATTGACAAAACAGTAATTAGACACTTTATTGAGGATGGATTTAAAGTCCAACTGATTAATTGGTTGGCAGATAAAAAAAATCAGCCGAGTCTTTCACAGACATATTGTTATCAGAGTTTATATTTGCAGGTGTGACATTATTTATTTTACCGAATAAACAATGCAAGTTCTTTGTGGTTGTACTTGTGTTTTCCTTCCATTGACGTGTCTATGAACTGATTTACGTGTCTCAGTAATTCAAAAGGATTGGAAATCAACTCACGGCTGTGCCAGCATCATGGGCAGAGCGTTCTCCTGGATTCTGGAGGGTCTGTTGAAGCCCATTTTGTACACACCATTCAGCAACTCAGGTTTCCTGTTGAATATTGAGTCAGGATAGAGGAGTAAAAACGCAGGTGAATGCAAAGTCTTTGCACATCAGGGAAAAATATATTTTGTTGAAGTTGAGAATTGAAAAGAAATTCCACTAACACATAGTTGAAAGTGTGGCTGTATTCAGGCCCATTGCTCAGAGTTCTGGGCGTATTTATATTTGTTTATTTTAATTGAGTATACTTTAAACAGCTTCAAATTTGTCTGAGCAATAAAAAAAGTCGTTCTTAACTCCAACCCTCCTTTATTTTATTTGTTAAAGTTATGTTTCTGGCCCCGTTTAGGCACTAGTACCGTTTTTTTAATTATCGATTTAGCACCAGACTACTTCTGTTTACATTTTGGCAGCATTAAAAGAATAGATTTTATTGCAGGGGAGTTGTGTTACAGGTTTGAGATGCTGCACCCAGCTGTGTGCAGGGGCTCCTGTCACAAACACTCACAGCCTCAGGTCCTCAAACGACTTGACGGAGTAGAGAGGGGAGTTGGGGTCCCTCTGCAGGACCTCCACCTCGTTCCGGGTCCTCACCAGAGAGCGACGGATAATCTTGTGCAGCAGGGACTGATCGGCCGGGCCCGGCTCGTCTCCACGCTCGCCGTCCCCCGGCACAATGTTGCCTGCACGCAGACACACACACACACACACACACATTGTTAGTCAGCGATAGAATCTCTCGTCTTACTAAATTAAATATGGGTAAAGAATTTGGGAAGTCACCGTTTATGTCTCCTCTCTTGCTCATTGAAATCCTCCCTCTGGACATTTTCTTTGAAATGTCAAACTGGTGAAGAGAAAATAGAGTTTAAATCAATTCCAGGTAAACTTCTTATTGAATATATTTAGGCAGTCTTCATTAAGATCTCTTCTCCAACAGAGGCCTGAGAACAATCAGCAACAAACAATTAAACACGAGCAACAACACAACAATTAATTAATAAAAACAGGCACAAGATTCATTAAAAACATCACTAAGTAGAGATTTAAGATCCAAAACGGATTCTTTTCATTTATCAGGTGCAACTGACTCCAGTTGGCACCATTGTTAAAATCTACTTTATAGCTTTTTAAGACTTTAAAAGTTACCTTTGATGGAGAATCTGATGTATTTAAAATCTATTAACGAGTTTAATGAGAAGACGCAATGATAACACTAAGTTCCGACTGTTGGAGCTAAATACTGGTTTATTTAACTATTCAACATTGGGTTTTTTTTTATTATAATAACAATACACATTTGTTTGAGCTGTCTTAAGTAATTTTGGTAGTTTATGCTTTGGCGCTAGTTCTAGTAGAGTATGCGTCTGTTTGGCACCAGTTGATATTTTATACTGGTTTATTTAATGTTTAACAGTTTGGTTATTTTGTTTGGTATTAAAGGCGTTTGAATAATATAATAATAATAATAATAATACCAATACACATTTGTTTTATCTACTTTTATTTCTGGTAGTTTATGCGTCTGTTTGGCACCAGTTGATATTTTATACTGGTTTTTAATGAGAGAAACGAGACAGTTTCAACAACAGAGTACCGACGATGAATCACATGAGGCGACTCCACTGGTTTGTGATGAAGTTCATCCAACCGAGTGATACTGGAAACAATGGTGAGTGGAATTTTTTAACTGGGGAGTCCATGGAGCTGCGTCACTGCACATTATCTCCCGGAGTTAATGGCGGACACGAAGCTGAACTGGACCGTAGATTTTTTTTATTTATATAAAGATTTGACAGGAACACGTGTTGGCAGGTTAGCGGGCGGGAGATTAAGCTAGCCGGGGGCTAACGGGCGCAGCTAGCCGGACCTGCGTGCATCACCTGCGGGTAAAGAAACTCACCTGAGCCGATGAAGCCGATGGAGCCGACGCCTCCTGCATGTCCGCCGCCAGCGCCCACGAGTCGTCGGACATGTGGACACAGGAACCGGGTTGTTACTGAACGTCGGGGCCGCACGGACACGGGGGAGTTCGGGCTGAAAGAAGTTTGATGCCGCCGGCGTGAAAGTGACGTTTCGTCCCGAGCTGACCCGCTGCTGCCCTGGTACACAGAGCCGCCTTCAGGGCGCGTGGGAAACACCGGTACTTTCAAGACCCGGGTCAGCAGAGGCAGCGGGTCTGAGACGTGAAGGGACCGCAAACACAAACAGCTCTATTTATTAATATTAATAATATATATAAATAAGCTTTATTTACATCGTATGTTAATGCTTACTGTAATTCAGTGGTTTATAATGAGAGGGAAGTTGAGAGAAAAGTTAATTCCACTCATTGTTTTGCTTGTTAAAACGTCTCTGCCTCTGTTTTTGTTGTTTAACAGTTGTCAGTTACGTCTTCTTATGTCTTTTTTACGCATCTGTGGCAAATAATAATAAGTAAATAAAGCACTTGTAATGCAGCTGGTACAACATGTGTGGAGATTACGAGCAGCACCTGAAGGCACCAGGCTGAACTGAGCATCTGGAATGAAACTTAACAATTAACGAAATGAACTGAGCTGAGTTCAGTTGAATACATGAACAATACTTTATGTATCAATATTCTATACTAGAACTAGAATTTCCATTCAACAAATCATACTATGTTATGTCATTATCTAAACTACTAGGGGATTTACTTTTATCTTATACTTCCACTTAAAGTTTGAGGTATATGTTTCACAACCAGAGTAGAATAATAGGATTAGTAATGTTGAATGAATTTTAATTCTAACCATTGGTTCAAATTGTATTCGTTTTTTAGTCTTTTATTCACTATTATTATTTTAGGTAGCTTGTTAAGCCCGATGAGGCCTAGTGAATATGGGCTATATAAATAAAATGTAATAGATTAATTGGTTAGATTTTGAAATGTCAAAATTGTGTTCTATCTATCTATCTATCTATCTATCTATCTATCTATCTATCTATCTATCTATCTATCTGTCTGTCTGTCTGTCTGTCTGTCTGTCTGTCTGTCTGTCAGTCTGTCTGTCTGTCTGTCTGTCTGTCTGTCTGTCTGTCTGTCTGTCTGTCTATCTATCTATATATCCGTCTATCTATCCGTCTATCTACATATACATACAATTCTGACTCTTTAATCTTTTTTTATTTCTAAGATGCTTTTCCTGTTACCTTACATTACAGACTCTAACACAGACTTACAAATAAACTTTCATTCAAAATGACATTTTGCTGTTATCCCGCTGTGTTTGTAAAAAACATGCCCTCAAAATGTGAGTGGGATTTCTGCTTAACCCTCCTGCTGTGACAATGTTTGAGAAGGAGAGAGGGAGAGAGACTGTGTTTGTGTCTGAGAGGTTGAGATCAGACAGTGAGAGGTTGGCGGGGGTGGTGATGGAGGTGGAGGTGGAGGTGGAGGTGTATACAGACCAAGTGTTATTGGCTGCAGGTAAATTCAATTTGGAGGCGGATGCTGAGTTTCTGCCAAACCACCCACACACACCACACACGCCACACAAACCACACAAACCACACACACCACACACACACACACCACACACACACACCACACACACACACACACACATCTACATTTTCACGACTACACTGAAATGACTTTATAAACATATATTAATTGTCATGGCAACCCCCGCCGCAAGGAAAACAGATGGATCAAACCGAGTGTTTACCAAAACACAGAGACAGCCACACACCCACGTTTGGATTTGAGACATTTAGGGCTTTCCAGTTGGAGGGAGGAGGAAGGAGGAATTATAGGTGATGTGGGGGAGATATGTATGTGTGTATTTAGAACTCCCTCACCCAATCAAGCCTCTCTTTTTCTCCTGGTGTTACAGTACATGCTATTTACACTGATCCCTTGATATGAGAAAAGGCTACCTGGATGGTTCCTGTTGTCATCATTGTCAGGGAGGGGAGTGGGTGGTGCTTTGAATGGATAGAGGCTGCAGGGGGGGATATTTATTGGAAGGATTCAATCCTCTGTTTCACCCCCACCTCTCTCTCTCTCTCTCTCATTCTCCCTCTCTCTCTCAAAGCCCCTCCAACTCCAGCATCGACAGGGAGGAGCAGGAGGAGCAGGAGGAGCAGGAGGAGCAGGAGGAGCAGGAGGAGAGGATAAAGGATCCAGTTCTTGTTATCACATGTTGCTGCAGCAGCTCCAACCTTCGCCGTCTCTGCGCTGCATCTCCAACTGGCGAGATGTGGCCACTGCATCTGTAGTGGCTGCCACCTGTGGCAGCACTTCCATTCCCTCTACGACACAGAGAGAGAAAGAGAGAGACAGGGAGAGAGAAAGAACCCCAAAAAAAGGGGGAGTTGAGAGAGGTCTGAGAGGAGGAGGAGGAGATCTTTAATGATAAGTGGACTTCTCACAGAGAGAGAGAGAGAGAGAGACAGAGATCCTTGCCACACATCCAGTGGACACAAATGAAAGGTAAGATGATGATGCTGCGTTCATATCAGATGCACTTTAATGCGGCAGTGTGTCTCTCTAGTTATGCATGTATCAAATAGAAAAGGTCAGCCGATGAGATGATGATTGGAACTGCCTTCTTGAATCCTGTGTGTGTGTGTGTGTGTGTGTGTGTATTTCTATCTGTGTGTTTGCAGGCAGTGTGTTTCAACAGGTGGTTGACACAGCGTCTGCTCCCTGTTTTGACACTAATGAGGGCAGAAGAGTGTGGCGCCGCTCATGGAAAACATTGAGAGTTAATGGTTTGCTGGTCTTTTAGTGAAAAGCAACCCCTGGAGGGAGGCAGGGTGATTCATGTGGCTGAGCCAACCAGAGGGTAAAGCACCCTGGGACTGTCACTTTCAACACTAATCACTGTAATCTGAGAGACCGTAAAGGAAAAGGATGCTGTAGATGAGAAAAAACACCTAAACCGAGTCTTTTTTTTACATTTTGAGTTAACTTATGTGCAATTTCTCTCGAAACCCTCTTGCATGCGTGTGCTAGATTTTTAATTTGACCTGAATTTGTATATTTTCATTCATGTTCAGTGCCTGTGTTGGCAGGGATGTGTTGCATTCCATCCGTACAGGATGTTCTTTCTTTCATTAAGTCTTTCTTTGTTCAAATATAAAAAAAAGCGATTGTTTCCAAACAAAGGGATGCATCTGTGTCTGCTTCTCAATCTGTTGTGGACCGGACACACGATGGCACTGTTGAGACAGACGACACAATAGTCTCTAACTGCATCTGAATGACCTTTTCATCGCCATAAATAACCATGTGGTGCCTAAAACCCCAGTTTGGCCATTAGTAGGACTGATTGAATCCGAATATTGATTCTGAAGCTTTTCTTATACAGCCAGACTCCCGAGTGTGGAGTGTGTGTGTGTGTGTGTGTGTGTGTGTGTAGAGACCGGTTTGGAATCCTTCTAAGTGAATTTGATTTTGAAATGTGTATTTTCCCCGGATTGCCTGGTGTTTCAATCGCTCACTGTGCCGTGAATAAAGGCGCACTCCAGAGATCCCAGTGGTCAGTCTGCAGGCGAGCGGACGAGCAAGCGGTCTCTGTCTCTATGGAAATTGCTTTTTCGTCATAACACTTCCTATTAAGCCTGTGCCGGGGCTCCGGTCGTGCAGCAGACACAGACCTTTGACAGCACATAACCAAGATTGCTGGTGGAGGAGACGACATTAGCGACGAAGCACGGCCCCGGAGCAACAGATGGTTTTATTGTTGAGCTTAGAAACGCTGTGTTCCTCACCAGGCACTCTCAACACATTTAAAGTTTCTTTTTTTTTCTCACATGGAGCTGAATACTGACACATACAGCGTTAAAAAAACATATAAAATGTGTTTAATGGCTCTGACCTTTATGTCAAACACTTAAAGCACCTCTGTCACCTTCCCTGAGAGCCCGTTCATTTGACGTCATAGGTTACTGAGGCTGGAGAACCTGTGAAGCTGCGGCACTGAACTCACACCAAAAGGAGCAAGAAGAGGCTTTTTGTTACGGGTCTCCAAAGTGTATATCGACAAGTTATTTCGACCCTGTTAAATATGGAAAAACCCTCCTGAATCCGCCCATTTAGCCAGATCTGTTTCAAAAATTAAGGCAAATGATTTTGCAGTTTTTTAGTAATCTAGCTCACAATCAAAAAAACTCAGGGAGCGCAGTCCCCTTATGAAACCACATTTAAATTCAAACACTCAAGCATGACAAATGCACTCTCTCATAAATATCGGCCCTCTCAACACGCCTGATTTGTTTTCATCAAGATCCATAAATTATTCCCTGGGAAATGAAGGAAAATGTCAAGAAGGTTAAAAAGAAAATCCTGGCTCTGCCCCCTGATCCGGATTTAATAGATTTCTCCCTGAGTCATACCACATCCTTCATGGCACTATGCAGGTTTTTATGAGAAACACACACAAACACAAATAAGATTATAACCATCTTAGAGGTTGTAATGAAATGGGTTAGGGTTCTTAACTCATGAGGCTATTTATCTTGTTTCCCCCACGTTTGACAAACCAGTATCCTAAAACCAGCACGATGCCTGGACTCATTAACAAGGAGAACCAGAGCGCCCTGCCCCTCAGCGTCTCTGACATCACTTCCTGTGTGAGGGGCTACACTCTGGCTCTGACAGCCTCCATGACCTACGAAAACATTGAGGATCATGCAATTGAGGGTGAGTGAACACTGCACTGTAGTAGCCACTCTGGATCAATTCAAACCCATTGCTTGCTGCTGTAAAGCTGATTATTATTGACTGGATGTGTAATTGCTTGTTTGCTGTCTCTGGTTCATCTCTTTTTTGTTTACTTCTTCCTCTCTTTCTGCCTTTTAAGGGATCTTCATTTATCCCCTGGAGGAAAACTCCATCGTCGTCGGGTTCGAGGCGATGATATCCAGTCAAATCATTACACTGCAAATCAAGGACAAGGCTAAGATTGAGGACTGTTACCTGGACAGCTGCAGCACGTCTAATGGAGGCCTCCAGAGTGGCAGTGGTGAGAGTTAAACCTCTCTAATCAATGGGTCTTTCTATTGGTGGTGGAGAGATGAGCAGTCCATTCATCCATCCAACTGTCAATCTGTTCATCCATCCAACTGTCTATTCATCCATCCAACTGTCTGTCAATCCATCCGGCTGTCCATCTATTCATCCATCCCACTGTCCTACCATCCATCCAACTGTACATCTATTTATCCATCAAACTGTCTGTCTATCTAAATTGAGTTGCATTAAGGGAAATGTAGGATCCACTGTCACTGAATTGATGAAGCAGTCCTCTAAGATTTCCATCACATGAAAATCTGTCCAATATACTGGTATTTTACAAATGAAGTAAATATAAATAGCGTCTGTAGATTTATAAATCTTAGTCTTTTAAAGAAAGCAGTGATAACTCAACTCCCATTTTTCTAGACAAACAACTGCCTTGCCTGCTTCATTCTTAATATTAGTAATCGACTTTAGGATCCCTTGCTGTGGGCGCATAAGTTGTTTACAGGCTTTCCAGAGTTTTTTCTGAGTTACAACCGAGGGTGAAGCCTGTATGTGCTTTCTCCATAAATCAGTAAAATGTAAAATCAGTATTCTAGGAGTGAGAGCTGCTCAGGGATTAGAATAAATCAAGGAAGGTATCAGACATCAGTTACAGCTCCAGGCTCTTTCTGGACAACTTTACTTTAGTTCTGATATCCTCACTTTCATTCAAGTAAAAGAAAATGCTCATCTATTCTGCCGTTCCAGGACACATAGTGTTGGATGAGGATTTGGAGAGGACGGTGTTGGTGGTTAACCTTGGAATCATCCCTCCTATGGAGACGGTCCATATTCTGGTCAGCACCTCCTCGGAGCTCTCCACCCTGCCCAGCGGGGGCATCCGGGTGTCATCCCCCCCGGTGTGCACACCTCGGGTTCAGAGGACGATCAACGAGGAGCAGGGACTGTCCCCGAACTTCTCCAGGCCGTAAGAAAACAACCTAATAAACCAATGAAAGCAAGAATTATTGACATTACTCATTGTTAAATGTTCAAAACTGATTTAATTTATGCCTCAAATAGAAATATTTGTAGATGGAAACAATATATTCTATATTACATCAAGATGGCTCAGTTTTAACATGGTTCTGTTTGGCCTCGTTTCAGGCGGGACAGACATCCCTGTGCCACAAGTCCTCACGATCAAACCCCCAACTCTCCCCAGCTGTGGTTGACCTCCCTGCTGGAGGAGGAGGCCATCAACTCCATGGACTACAAGTTCAACTTCCAGCTGGAGATACGCGCTCCTTACCTCCTCGCAGGTCAGAGAACTTACCATTTCTCCTTAAGTGCAAACCTCCTCCTCCTCGGGGGAATACTGATTTTGTTATAATGCTTCAATCAGCCTGATCACTTGAGCTATTCACTGTAATCAAGCTTTGCAGGTATGTGCTATTTGACAGTGGTAATTGTGATGGGGACAAAAAAAATTCTCAGCAGGTTCTGAGCTGAAGTGGGTTTTGATGACATAAGTCTGTTATATTACAACTGCTGGAATAAAGGGGAGTTGGACGTTTTGTAAGATATGCTCATTCAAGGGTTGAATAAGATACCACTTTCATGACTGTTCAGTGTGGAGCCGCAGCCTGGAGATGGTTTTAGTATTCAGTCATTTATTATCCCACGCAGGAAACTTGGCTTCCAATCAGGTCCTGAAGACAATTACTTTCAGTGTCATCAATGTCACACACATTGAGAAATCAGTCACTTAAATATGCCTGATTCGTTGTCATGAAATCCATGAATCGGAGGCGGTGGACTATTGGCAGAAAGTTGGACTACTTTCTGTATCTTTCTGAATTCCTTTTTTGGAAATCAGTGAATATGGCAAAAAATGCTAAAGAACACATTTCTGGATTGGTGCCAAAATGTTGTTTCTTTCAAAATTCTGCAAAAAAACAAAATGAAGACACAACCTCCTTGACCGATGTTACAAAGTGCAGCACCTGATATTACTTAAATGTACAACTTGTTAAAATTGAGCAGGTATGTTGCCGGGGGAACAAAGCAGTAAAAGTTCAACATATGTTATTATGAAGATCTGATTTGTTCTAAACTAAAAAAGAAACCACCGACCAGCACCTTTAAAGCTCCTTAATGATGATTACAGATTCAGCTCTTGTAAAACCACAACCAGCTGTTAAAGTGGTACTTTTCATTGAACTCACACATTTCTCCTTCAAACCTGACCACTTGGTGCTTTGAGCCTCACAGACATCTTTATATAACGATGCATAATTACTGATAATTTATTCTTCATGTTTTCTCAAACTGCGACAGCACTCGAAAGCATCACTGAGACGATTATCTATAATTATGAGTTGTTTCCGTGGCTCCTGCTGGTTTGTTACCAGTTGTTGTGGCAGGACGGTGAAGCTGCCGCTGGGTGTTGATCTGCCTCTTGGGTTTCCTCTCCGTGTAGGTGTCGAGAGCCCGTCTCACGCCATCCGAGCCGACGCAGACCCTCTGGCCCGCTCCGCCACCAGTGTGGTCGTCACTCTGGCGGACAAATACACGTACGACTGCCCCGTCCACATCCTCATTTACCCCAGCGGTAGGTGAACGGCTTCCAAACTCACACACATGTGATTCAAAATGCTTCTCTTGTCTCTTGAAAGTAAAATATCTAGAGAGAAGCTTCTTGTACACAATGTTTTCCCTGCTGAGCGTCTGATCAGATCGTTGGTGATGTGATTCAAGGCCTCACATTGTTTTTACAAGTGTCTCATCTGGAATAAAAGGCCCTCCTGTTGTTATTGTGTGACATACCAGTGCACTCGGTCTCCATTGTGTGGGTGTGCAGTGTCAGGCCTTTTTTCTTTTTTTTCTGTCCCTCACCGCTGCCTTGACCTCCAGTCCAGTGTGAGTGGGCCACTCGTCTCCCAGAGGCGGGCGGCAATGAGCCTCGGCCTCGCTGATCCTATACGTCTCTGACGAGGCCTCTGCCCATCAACAGACCTGCAGCTAGTGCCGAGCAATTTAATTCAGCTCGGAACGCCGCTGGAGTCTCAGTCACAACATCAGGAGAGATGGAGGATACGGCTGCGTCACAGGCATGAGTGTGTGTGCAAGGGAACAAACCCAGAGAAAACAAGAAGTCTGTTTTGATCATCCGTTAACAGCCAGAAACACAAACTGTCTCATCCGGCCTCCAATTTAATTCAAGACTTCCAGACAGTTTGTTATTTTAAGACTTGATAATGGTCAAACTGTTGAAACAATATAAGATATCCGTCAAAACCAGTCGGGGAGTTAACACAAAGAGGTTATGAAGTTGTAGATGTTATCACCAAATTTTTTTTATCAGTAGTACTTTAAGACTCAGAATGTTTATCATCAAATAAGAAAACACTTTTGCAGGGAAGCTCCATAGCAGCAAAACAAGTTAGTAAAGTAAGTATTAAAAAAGGCAGTCGGGTATTTAACATGAAGAGGTTATGAACTTATTGAGGTTATTTTACATAAATAGCTTAACAGTTTTTCAGTAGATCAGTACAGATATTCATGGTCCCCAGAGGATAGACCCAGACCCATTCTGCATCCACGTTTCATGGTCGTATCTTCAGTAGTTCTTCTGTAATCCTGCTTAAAAACAAACAAACAAACAAAACAACAATTTCTTATTGTTAATGTTCACATGAATTTGACACGAGGGCAAAAAGAGAACAGTGGTGTTGGGAGTTTTCCAGTATGTTTCTTTAAACCAATTTTTATCCAGTAAAGACTTTTCAATCTATAAACTTTCAATAAAAATAGAATCAATACTTCATACGTCTCTTGCAGAAATGCAGATTCCTGATACTGAAGAGAAATAACAATCCCAAATCCCCAGAATCCTCTCACCCCACTGAACTCAGTGTTTTCATCAGAGCCATCTTCATTTGGAGTTTACACAGATCACCTCTTTAGGTCTTTCAGGTCTCGTCCATCTGCTTTCCAATCTGCCTGCATCACATCCAGTTACGTCTCTGTCTTGACCCGCTGTGTCCCTGCAGAGCCTCATCTGCCTCATGTGCTCGTGGAGAATGGAGACATGACCCAGGAGGAGTACGACGAGTATCTGCACGGCCGCGGTGATTTCATCAAGGCCACTAAGAAGGACTCCAGCAACGAGAGGAAAGTGAGTGTGTCATCGACATCGGCCCCATTTACCTGAGCAGAGGACAATGATATCAAGGCAGTGTCATTGAAGAGCACACGACAGCACAGAGCCCTGTAATAGTGTACGAGTCTAGTACACGACTATGTGGATGAATCAGCTCCCATCTGAACAAGGGTTGTAAAATATTATTATATCTAAAAAAATAAAGGCCATCATTTTATGAAATATAGTGAGCTGAACATTTTATATTTGGAAAATCCACCAAGATAAAGAGAACATTTTAGATGAAGAGCTATTTTGTTCCATAGATGGGTAAATAGAAAAGAAAGATGAGCGAAGTTTTAATCATTTGGATTTTATTTATTTGTCACATTCACATTTGTGTAGTGTGTGTGTGTGTGTGTGTGTGTGGCTCGGTTTATTGTGCAGACAAACCAAGGAACTAACAATAAAAAGAGTAAATAGATTAATAAAATTAGTTTAAAAAGCAATTCCTACAATAGAAACATAATAAAGCATAGTCCACAATTAAAATATATGTAGATACAGCTCAAGTAATGTTAACCCAAACATAACATGTCATTATAACACAATTTATCAATCAGGGACATGAACAGAAGTTGGTCTATATTTATTCACACTTTGGAAAATTAAGTCGGCTGAATGAGCTGTTAACAGTTTCTGTTTCCATTGCACCATTGATTGCACTGACACTTATGACTGGATAATTAAGATTCTGGAGAAAACATAAAAAAAATATAATGATTCATTGGCGAGTCCTGCAGCTCTAAGTGCCTCTGTGATTTCTGCATGTTCATAGGCAATCATTTGTCATAGAAGTAGTTGATTATTATATACGTGTAAAGTGTAAGTGACTCAGAATAGGACCTCTACAAAAAATACAAAAACATTCCCCATGTGTCGAACCCAAATAATTGCCACCCGCCCCAAATCAATTTTTCAAAGCCCATTTAAAGAAGAGGAAGATTCGCTCCAGTGCAGTGCGCACATCTGTATTATTATTTTTCCAGCCGCCGGGCTGAGGGGCTTTGTGTCCTTTACTTCAGAGAGTTGTGTGTCTACATCTCGGCGGCGATGAGGTCGTTAAGTGACCAACAGACTTAAACAGGAGACGGAGCGAGAGCACTTGGCCATAAAAAAAAACGGTTTCTATGGAAACACTCCAAAAGGCTCACCACAGTCTGCCTGGAATTTCCGGCACATCTACAATAATTGATATTCTCCGTCTGTCGCCCACATCGCTCGCCCCTTTTTTATCTTGTGGCTTCCTTGAGTGTTAAATTAAAGCCTTCACAAATTCACAGAAATCCTTGTTATGTCCTGGTGTCAAATCCTCTGTAACGAATGCTCTTTCCTTTGGTTCCCGTGTCTTCACAGGTGGACGTGATTCACAGGCGTCTCCACAAGGACATCCTCCACAACCCCGTGGTCATGTTGAACTTCTGTCCTGACCTCAAGTCCATCAGCTCCGACCTGAGGAAGGTGCACGGCGAGTTCATCTTCCTCATCGACCGCAGCGGCAGCATGAGCGGGGTCAACATCAACCGCGTGAAGGTATTTTGATCTCAGTGTGTGTGTGTTTGAGTGTGTGTGTGTGTGTGTGTGTGTGTGGCGTGTGTGAGTGTGTGAGTTTGTGAGACACCTGTTAACATATAAATTGTAACATATCACACACGCAAGCAACAGTTTAAAGATGGATCTTTCTCTAAATGATGATCTGTACATTTCACCGAACTTTCTGGGCTCCAAACCAAACACACAGAAATGTAAACATGATTTTAAAGACAGAGAACACGTGACGGATGTGATATGACAGGAGAGCGGCTGCATGAGAGGCTGTGTAATTGCTTCCTTGGCTCCGAGCCACGGCCAAACACTCAGTCTGGGCAGATTCTAGACGTGGTTAGCCAACTGTGTGAAGGGCATGTACACAAGACTATCGATCAGACACATCATTCACTACCAGACAAACATCTCAGCCGCTACTGAGTCTTCGACATTTCATCAGAGCTCATGTGAGGTTTCATTCAAAAGAACCTCCCCTCATGCTCGACATGTGATTTGACATGTTTGCTGTTAAAACACGACCCTGTGACGTGATGTTTATTTGTGACTCAGGCTTTTTTAATATTGGATGTGTGTCGGTCGGAGGATTCTGGGCTCAGGGCCAGGATGAGCCCGACGCTGGGGACGTGCCGAATACTTACCAGCACCAAGGAGGTTATGTTTTCACCCCCTTGTTCATTTGTTTTTATTGGTTTATTTTATTGGCAGGATCACAAAAGAACTACTGAGCAGCCGGTTCCATTCAATGGTGACCTGCTCTGGCTTTAAATCAAAGGAGCCTTTTCTGTCCTCGACCTTATTTTTTCACCACTTTCATTTTTGTTTCTATGGTGAGATAGGATGTGTCTCTTTATGATGACGCGAAATGGCGTTAACCTTGGTGGAGGTATGAGCTGCACTTATTGTTACCTCCGCCAAGGAAGTTAGGTTTAAGAATTTACTATAGAACCGAACCCTTAAGGTCTGGAGCTGATCCGGGAGCAGATCCAGGAATTATTCATCACTTCCTTTAACATTGATTTTTCATGATTTCGTACAGTTTGTTTGTCGATCCCCTCAAAAATCTGAATTTGAAAGGTTTTAAACTATTAACTAGAGTCTGATCTTGTTTAGTCTTTTCATAATTCTTCCACATTATGGTTTGATAGATATGAATCTGCATTTTGTTGGCTTATCTGTGAGCTGTGATTTTATTTAATGGCAGAGGTCCGCACTCGACTCAGAGCTATTCTCGTTCCCACTGATCTTTCAGGGACTCTCACAGAACAGCTGGATCATTATATATATAATGATTTTCTTCCCTTTCTCTATGTGCCTGAATTGCTTTATTCTTGATTGTCTGGCCGATGTGATCTTTCTGCTCATCCTCTAAATACATAAAGGTTGAGACGAGTGTTATTCTTCTGGAAACTGCTGTAGAGGAGACAGTGACGGATGTAATTCTACAGTATAACCTTTCTCTCACCTCCTCGAGAGAATCTGCTGGGCGGTGATGACAGCAGAACATCGTGCTTCCACTGGGACATGTTGTTGAATTGCACTGGCACTGTTCAAACACTCCAACATGACATCAGGTCCCTCATGAGCAGCAGAGTTGATTTCACAGCCTCTGCTCTGATCTGTTCTCTGGACGTGTTCTTCAATCTCTTTCTCAGGACGCCATGGTGGTGATTCTCAAGAGCCTGGTTCCCGGCTGCCTCTTCAACATCATCGGCTTCGGCTCCACGTTCAAGTCGCTGTTCACGACCAGCCAGAACTACGAGGAGGTAAAGGAGCTCTGTGCTGCACTAACACACGTACTGACACAAGCTCGTAGCTTACAGCTCTTTGGCACAGAAAGCTGCTTTCATCAGTTGCCGTAACGCGCCCCCCATGCAAAGTGTGAAGCTGGTAGGATGGACGGTTCTGGAGATATGCGAGTCACAGACACATTGGTGTTCTGTTAATTGAATGAAAGCAATTGTGAATCTCCTTTTCATGTTCTCCTTCCCCGCCATGGTAAAACCCAGGAGGCCGTGTCCCTGGCGTGCGAGTATGTCAGGAAGATCCGAGCCGACATGGGGGGCACCAACGTCCTGGGGCCACTCACCTGGATCCTGAGACAGCCGACGTTCAGCGGACACCCCCGCCTGCTGTTCCTGCTCACCGACGGGGCCGTCAGCAACACGGGCAGAGTGATCGAGCTGGTCCGACGACACGCTCGCTACAGCAGGCGAGTACCCGTCACTGTGCTGGATCGTTGGAATAAAGGACAACACGGTTCAACACACAAACACATCGCGGAGCTAGAACGTCACTCAGGCGAGCGCATGCCTCCGCCAAGGCCCAACAGTCCCCCTCAGGTCAATCAGGCTGAATCGAACTTCACACACTCACAGACATCTTTGAAATCCTTTTAGTGATATTTGCATAATCTTGCTTACAAGCCATCAACAAACAACAACAAACTAATGGACTTGGGGGAAAACATAAACTAATTTGATTAAGATGGGATTTGTATCTACACATATGTACCGGGGTTAAGATTAAATGAGTCGGATGTAAGCCTATTGAGAAGCAATGGAACAGTAATGGCACAAGCAGAGAAATGTTAATGAATATACATTCCTCTTTTGTTTATACTCATTATGCAAATAGCAAAAGCTGAGGTCACCGACATACACAAGTATCACATCCAGGGATTGTCAGGGACTTAAACACAACACCTGGTTATGGAGCCGTAATCCTTTCAAAATGAAATCACGCAGCTTATGTTGTGTCCGAGTCAAACATCATGTTTCACTGCAAGGAATCTGTGGCGACATTTGCGCGACTCAGTTTTAGATTAAAACAACACAACGGAATAAGGACGTGTGAACACTCCCCGCGCAATGTGGACGGCAGCTGTCAGGGAAATAATTCCATCGGAGTCTCACACTGTGAAACCCTCTCCTGTGTCACGCTGGAGATAATTGACTTTTTGTCTTCTCCCTCTTAATGGCCGCCTGCCCGCAGACGACTGCATTAGGCTGCTTCAACCCCCCCCCCAACCTGCCTGCAGAGATCCCGAAGCTTTATCCACATAATTAAATTGTATATATCTCCACTGCATCTCGTTAAAACGATGTCTGCCGGAGCCTACAAAAGCTAACATACAAAAACTTGTATCACCAAAATTGATACGTACCTTGAAATTGAAGACAGACCATAATTAGGGGTCACCCAAAAGTGGACATAGACGTACAGGACATTATTAAAGGTTCCACATTGTCACTGCAGGCCTTTAGATACCAGGTTATAACTATTTATGCAAAGATGTGTATCTATAACAATTATATTAAATGGAATAAATCAAAATGCACATTGGATTTTTTGACACATTAGACTTCTGTGTCTGTGCAGATGCTTCACGTTCGGCATTGGACAGAACGCCTGCAGGAGGCTGGTGCAGGGGCTGGCGACCGTCTCCAGAGGGACGGCAGAGTTCCTGGCGGAGGGCGAGCGGCTGCAGCCCAAGGTACTCGTTCGCCGCTTCGCTTATCACTCCTAACGGCAGAGAGCTATTCTGAGGGGCCACTTAAGAGGCATTCTGGGTAATGTAATGGCGTGTTCGGGTCAGAAGGAAGCTGTGTTTTATGTCTGAACGTATATATTTTTGTATTCCTCCACAGATGATAAAGTCCCTGAAGAAAACCATGTCTCCGGTGCTCAGTGACATCTCCATCGAGTGGCTCTTCCCCGAGACAAAAGAGGTGCTTTTGTCTCCTGTGGGCAACACCTTCCTGTTTCCTGGGGACAGTCTGATCGGGTACAGCGTGGTTTGCGACACCACCCGTTACCACGTCAACCCCAAATCTGTAAGTGGAAGGCGCTCGCTGAGAAGTGATTAACGAGACGACTCAGGAGGATTCAGCAGACGAACCTCAAATTGTGTGTTTTTTATGGTTATTTCAGTGACTTCACTTTTCTGCTTCCTCTGAAATGTGTCAGAAGTCACTCCCAGTGGAGTTGAAAGGGCTGAGCTCAGTGGCGGACGGCCTGATGCTCTTTTTAGCCTTGAACTGATAACGTGATAAGCAATAACATAGTGAGCATCATCGTCACTGTGCCGCACATAGCAGATAGCAGCAGATATTACAGCAATCTGAAATTGTTGTAGCAGCCGTGCACCCTCTTTTGATAATATTATCGAGATCAGAAGAAAAAGAGAGGGGGAGCAGAGAGGGAGAGAGCTCCTGTGGGCCATCGTGTGTAAAAACACACTTTGAAAATATATGCATGTCTATTCCTGGTCTTACGGTAAAGGAAAACAGATCGAAGACAAAAAAGTTGAATGAAGCTATTTATATTTATACATATTATGGAGGTTTAGAAAATAACAAGTATAATGAAATGTAATATAACAATTCCGAGAAAGTTAAAGGCAAGTTTGGCGTATTTTGGCGTCTCGTATGTGTCCCCCTACAGGACAAGAGAAGGCGCTACAGCATGATGCGCTCCACCGAGTCAGCCAGCTCCGTGTTCTACCACTCTCAAGAGGAGGACCCGGGGAGGATGAGCGTGGACAGGGAGGCGCTCTCCGGGCCTCTGTATGACTCCTACCAGGACTCGGTGACCGACGGCAGCCCTGTCACCACGGAACAAGACACCACGGGTAAGAACCTGCTACTCAGACTTCAGGTCCGGAAAGTGAAGCCAACGCTGAAGAGCCTGTATTCTCTCGAGTGACCACAAGGGGACAACTTCACTGGCTGCAAGAAGAAGTCTATGAATTCTGTAGTTTCAAGTCTTCAAGGCTGCAATGAATGTGTTTTTTTCAATGGATGGATAGAAATATAGTTTGTGTTGAGTATTTTCCATCTCTGATAAAAACCTCAGGGTTGGATAAGACGTCCCCAAGGAGACGGGCGTACAGCACCAACCAGATAATCGACTACAACCCAGCGAAGAAGGTCTTCACCCCCAGCGACCCCAGCTCTGTGGTGGCCAAGAATCCCCCTGAGGAGAGCGAAGGTCCAGGAGCTGATCGGCCAGATGAGTCCAGAGCACGAGGCGCTGTGGAAGAAGGACTACCAGGTGTGATCCACATCACAGCTCTGGTCTACAATCATTCTGATTTCATTTGTGATTCTTGCCCCGACAGAGTATTCATGAATCATTACAATAAAGCATGTGCTGTATATGTTAGATACATGAATAGAATCATTACACACAGTCGCCATCCGACAGCAGAATCTAATTTTGTATTTGGAAAAATTTGATCTGTATTCAGACTGTACTGGCAAATTAAACAGAGAGCCGGCCCTTGTCTGCACTGGTGAATGAGCAAGAACAAGCTAATGTGCTCTGTTCAGTAATGAAGCACAAAATCTATGATTTGTAATTAAGTCTGAATGATTCTCAGGTCGCGTCCTAATATAATTAAACAGAATTCAGCTGGCTGTGAAGAAATGATATCCTCTCTGTGCAAAACGCAGCTGAGGATTCTTTGCCCTCACGTCGCGCTTAATCAATCCAAATCTAATTATCATGAGCAAACAGTTACTTTATTTTACACAAATTGAACAACTAGAATTACTGCCTCCACTAAGCGGTGAAGCTGCAGGAAATTACATTTTATATATGAAACAGTTTTATCCCTGAAGAAAACAAACATGAGATCACGGTGACCTTGACCTCTGACCCCCAAAATAAGTTCATCCATCCAAGTGGAGGTTTTGTTTTTCAGTACACTAGCAGATTAAAGTAAATTCAGTAGCTGAGGTTTTGTGTGTAATTAAATTCTGTAATAGAAGCATGATATTTTACACCCAAAAAATCCCTCTTGTTTTCAGCCACAGTTGGCGAGCCTGTGCTCCTCGTCTTCCAGAGGGCGACCTGCCACCTGCCAGCGGCCGCTCCCTCAGCAGGAAGTCGACTCCGAGCCTCGTTTCCCTCTGCAGCCACAAGACGATCCTCTGCCAGCAGCTCAGAACACAGCTGGGGAGGAAGCGTCCAGATCCTCCACTGACAGCCCGTCTGTCGGCAGCAGCGGAGGAGACACAGGTGAAGCCACCAGACAAACTGTATCCATGAAAACCTCTCTATCTATCTATCTATCTATCTATCTATCTATCTATCTATCTATCTATCTATCTATCTATCTATATCTATCTATCTATCTATCTATCTATCTATCTATCTATCTATCTATCTATCTATCTATCTATCTATCTATCTATCTATCTATCTATCTATCTATCTATCTATCTATCTATCTATCTATCTATCTATCTATCTATCTATCTATCTATCTATCTATCTATCTGCCTCTCTGTCCGTCTGTCTGTCTGCAATTTGGTGCAGATCTAGTGAATTAAAATGTGCTTCCATCAGGGGACTGGTGCTTTTCTAGTTGTATACTATTCCCTGTATTGACTCTTCTAATATTTCATATAGTTTTTTCTTAATCTCAGGGCCATTACAGTTTAATTGTATTATTCTCCACAGGTCAATGACCATAAAGAATGTTGAATTCTAAAATTAATGCAATAAAACATTCTAAAGATCACATATAAATTGATGTTGTTAACATTTTAATGGTTCTATTTGCTTATCAGATAATCTACAAGTACACACAAGGTTTATATAATTCCATCCCTACTACAACAATCCAGCAGCAGCTACACAAACCACGTTGTTATGTTCCCCGATAGAGGATCCTCAAAGCATATCTCTGATTATCTTCTTGGTCGTACACGTTGAGAGGTTAAGAACTTGCTGGTTCTTATCATATTGTAGAAAGGGAATCTAGATCTTCCTAAATTGTTGCTTGTTTTTAAATTTAATGAATGAATTGATATCGGGGGAAACATTGTCGCTAATCCACCTTGTGAGTCTGTGGCTTCTGCAATTAAGGAGGTAAACCTGATAACCACTGGAGCTTTGCCTTTAAAAGAGCAAATCTCTGGGACACGAGGGATTAGGAGAGAGTATTCTTTGAAATATATTAATGCAAGCATCAAATATACTTTCCCAGAATGTGAGGAAGTTAAAGCAGGAATAAAACAGCTGGAAATGTTCTGCAGGTTGGGTTTTAGGTGAAGGGCAACGGGCTCTATACCAGGATTCATGTCCTTCTGTTGGGTTGTTAAGGGAAACCTCCCATCGGTCATTACTTAGCTCCTCACTCAGGTCAATTTCCCACTGCTGCCTCACATCCTAAATTGAGGGCGTAGAGCTATTACAGATATCATGTTATACAGAGCTGATATGGAACCTCGACTGAACGGAGCAAATTAAATCAGGTTATCAACCGCGGTGTGTGTCTGTGAATCTGGAGACGGAGAGAACGCACAAAATGAAGCAGGAACAAATTGACGGGAAACATATTTAAATCCCTTTTTATGAGGAATCTGGATTTTTCTCAAGTTTAGGGGATTTTATTTCTTATGAATTTGTTGTTTTTCTTGAAATATGACCTGATCCAGATCTTTCTTAAATGATAAACATTAAGGAAAGCTGAATATGATCATATGGTATTTGTTGAAAATATATATTCAGCTCTTTATTTTAAAGGGAGTTGATCATGAAATCATTATGTTATGCGTTGCCTCCCCAAACCTCTGACATTGATTGAAATTGCTTTATAATAAGCTAAGTGGCTTCTGTCTGTAGCTTCATATTTAATGGACGGACAAAGGAGTGGCATTGATTGAAAAGAAAGCGATGAGTTCCCAGAACTGTTCTTTTAAAATGATGTGATGTGAATAAGCAAATGAAAGTAACAATAGAAGAACTGAGGCAATGACATTTTGACTTTTTATTCAAACCAAAATCATCATAATGGATTTATAGCTCTATGTGCCAGCATAGCCGGAAGCAGGGTATTGTTTTTACCCCCCCGTGTTTGTGTGTTTGTGTGTTTCCAAAACAAATCTACAATGCACAGACAGATTTTTCCCAAACTTGAAGTATTACTTGGGAGTTTATCTCCAGATTTTGGGAGCATATCGGTTAAAGGTCAAGGTCGACAAAAAACGGGCAGAGAAAAACACATTTTACAGACATCACCGCAAAAAATAGAGACAAAATCTTAAGCTGATCTTCATCATAAAATTCTATAAATGTCATATGAGCTTACATCTACAGGAAAGTAAGGATATTACGTCATGCACAGCTAGAATAAATGCTGTGTTATCTTTGCATTTTATAGGACTGCAGATATGACCTAAAGATTATACAGGTTGAACAAAATCTTTAATAATCATATGGGAGTAATGACGTCATCATGACATCACTATGAAGTCACAAAATTATGTCATTAAGGGAAATAATTTAATAACTTTTGCAACCAATACGATTAGAGACCTAATCTCCAGGTCAATTAGCTCAATCATCATTTGCTTCTAATAACGTTGTGATGACGTAACTATAAATGACATTATAATAACATATCTAGCAAAGTTAGTATATTGGGATCTGGGCATAAACAGGGAACGCTTTGAAAACGTATTCCTATCATGCATCATGTCAAATGATTTAAAATCTAGTCGTAGGAAAGAAGATCTGAAAACAATGTCAACCACTAATTGCATCTTGTTCCTGTGATGTCTCAGACGGTTACGGACACCAGTTGTGTCAAGCAGAAACACCACAGGAGACCCACGTGTCAGTACTGGGCTCTGCCAACCACCACAGGGCCGACTGCAAGGCCGTGGTGTCCGGGCTGCTGAGCGGGAAGCCCGTGAAGTGGGAGGTGGTGTTCGACATCGAGCCGTACCTGAACGGGCGGGAGCGCGAGGAGAAGGTTCACGAGGAGCTGTGGAACGAGACCTTCCACCACATGGCCGGTCGCTCCATCATACACGACTTCGAACACATGGCGGACAAAGAGTGTGAGATCGAGCACGGTGAGATCTGTGTGGCTGCTTTGAAGCGTTTACTGGGAGGTCTGGGGAGGGAATAGTAATGACGGAGCAGGAGTAGAAAATGAGAAATGTTCTCAAATCAAAAAGATGCTCCCACAAGCGGTTATATCTGATCTACCAGGGGTTTCTGGGCACAGGTCCTTAATCGTCACTTCTGTCCAGCAACAAGTGTTTGTAGAGTTTGGATGTTCGTGCTTCTGTCGGCTTAACTTTCAGTTCAGGAGTTTAATTTTCTTTTATATTTAGCCGTTGTCTATTATCTGCTTGTTTTACAAAGGCGTTGAATTTTTGGAAATAAAAACTTAAAGGAGCAATTTCATTCTTGATTCATGAAATACGCCAATTTGATTATTTTAGAGTAACGTGTGAATATTGTGTTGTTAAAGTCCTTTTTAAAGTAAATGAATAGATTGAGAGTTGCATTAATCTTCTCATCTAAAGTTTGGTGCAAATTTTCCACAATGTCAAACCGTTCCTTTGATTTGTATGAAGGTTATGAATATATAACGTGACTGTAATGGTGTTATTCTTGCATATAGGCTGATGCCAATGTTAAATAATCACTTTGCACTTATTGTCATTCCCAGGCTCTGGCAGGAAGTACCAGCATTATGCGATTCACACCAGCAAATCCTGCAATATACTGAGCAAATACACAGCGTTCGTTCCCATCGACCTGGACACTAACGAGTATCTACAGACGTGCATTGAACACTTAAACCCCGGTAAGTCACACTGCTTTATAAATCTGTATGAAACTCATTGTTCGGTCCTCTCCACCAGGTTTGAACATTTAAGTTAAATTGAGTATTTCAGCTTGTCTAGATAAATATTAAGAAAAGCTGAGCAAAGTCAAATATTAGATTTAAATGTTGGTTTTGCTTCGGGGCTGAAATTTCATCCTCTGGAGCAGAAAGGGAAACATCTATGATCACAAGAACGTCTCTCTGACTTCTCCCCATGCGGTTTGCTGACACAGTTGGGGGGGGGGATTTGACTAAACTGTGATTTCAGTTTTGAGAAATTGAATTTTTGCTTTCAGCCGAAGGTCTGAAGAAGGGCTCACACTCCGGCTCTCGCTCGGGGAGCAGGAAGAACCGAGGCTACTCCATCGGACTCGGTCGCTCTCAGTCCGGCGGCATGTCGCAGGAAGCCGAGGACGTCCAACTGCTGCCCAACAGTAGGCTGCGTTCTTATATCTCAAATAGTTAAACAGCAGCAGATGGAGGTTTAAAATATGCTTTTACTGAGGCTCTTATTAAAATGTCTTTATATGAAATGAAAAGGTTGCAAACACTCAGAGCTGTGAGGTGTTGAACAGCTTTACAATAAAAAAAAATACTTCAACTTCTGCAAAAGGGCACCGCTCTTTAAACGAGCTGGTTTTCTCACTGGTGGCATGGCAACAGGAAGCAGCACGACGAGCACACTGGTGAACATGTGCCAGTTAAAAAAGAAGGTGCACAGATGGGGGGGGGGAGGGGCTGCGACAGTATGTTCCAATGAAAGTGTCTGTTTTTCTTTTATCACAACATTATCCATTTGGCTTCTGAGAATGAAGGGGGATTAATTGATCTGATGTGATGTTGTGTCTCAGGTGGAGAGGATGGCGTCTCCCCGTGCAGCACCCCCTCCTCCTCCGGCTGGGAGAGATGCAGCTTCACAGAGGGTGAGTGCAGCACATCAGCCCGACAGGAACTGTCTGCTTGTCCCCGTGTCGTCTCCCGAGGTGAAACATGAGCCTATTGACATTTCAGTCGTCCCTCGTCTTGTAAGTGATGAGAGGAATCGACATAGTTTCGTTGCTTCTATTGACAAATGCTGCCTGGACCCTTTTATTTTTTTTATAAACAGCCACAAAGGCTCAAACACAAACAGACGTGTTTCAGGCTGGTGGAGAATATACCGTCGCTCTTAAAGCTCAGTGGAAGTGTTTTAGCTCTTTTCAATTGATCCCATTTTATTTGTAAAAGCCCATATTCACTAATGACTGTTTGTCTCATGGGGTTTTAAAAAGGTGCAACATCCTCTGTCGCCTTTATTCCCTGAGACTCACGCTGAGAACAAAATAGAGAGAGCCACAGCTGTTGCTTGTCTCTCTCTCTCTCTCCGTCTCTTGTCTAACTGTCTCTCTGTCTCCAAGCCGCCCAGAGGAGTCCGTCTGTGACCTCGGACCAATCACAGAAATCGGTGGAGAGCCTTTTTTCTGCCAGGTGGGTGATTGGACGCTCGCTGGCAGCACTAAAGTGTTGAGGTTGTGGTGCCGCTGCATGAGTGAGTGCAGGAACTTTGGCTTTTTAACGAATGGTTCACAAGGCGGAGACACATTTTTAGACAATTTCTCCTAAACACAGTGTTGACAACACTAAATAAACAAAAAATAGCTGCTTAAAGGATGAAAATGGACTAAATATATTGCCCCCCCCCTGTCTTTCCTCAATAGCAGAGGAGCCTAAATTAAAAAAACTCAAAGTACATGTTAAATACAAATATAATTACTTTAATTTTAGCAATTTTATTATCACACTGATGTTTGTTCAAGTGTTTGTTTTTCCAGTAAGTTTGATTTGAACGAGTTATTCTACCAGATGCTTCCTCCACCTTTATTCACAGCCTACATTTGCATTTAGCCCATTGACATGACAACTAGCACTCATCACTACACTCGATTGTTTTTATTTAAACTGTATGTAAATCCATTTTCAGAAGAAACAATTGCCTTCCTGGTGAGAGCAGCAGATTGAATTGAATGGCCGTGTGCTGCACATGTTGTGCATTGTGATTTACTGTCCTCTCCTCCGTCAGGTTGGCCCTCAGCAGGACTCGTCTCCTGACCCGAGCTGCCAAAGGCTTCATGTGTCGATCTCACAGCAGGTCCGGGGATTCAATCGGAGAAAGTGACAACGAGAACAAAGACTACATTCCTGTGGTGGGTAACAAAATCTATACAGATCTGTCAGCCTGCATGTTTTTGATGGATTCCAATTCGAACGGACTGTAGATTTGTCACACTCTTCCCCGCAGGTGTTGTTGCAGTTGGCGTGTGGAGCGTTTCCTCTGGACACAGCTCTGTGTGACGCCATCAATGTTCCCATGGACAAGCTCAAGTGGACGTCCCCCTTCACCAGCCACCGCACCAGCCTGGGCCACTTGTCTCACTCCAGCAGCCGCCGCACTGAGAGCGCCGATCACGGGCACAAATCACAGTGTGAGCCAGAAACATATCAACCACCAGCAGAGCAAACTGTCGGCATCTCCAGCCCCTCTCACCTGCCCAGGAGCGCCTGGACGGAGTCTTCTCCTTCCTCACTGGGGAGTCCCTCCTGTGCTGCTGAGCCCCCAGTCTCCCCCCACTCCACCGGGGAGAGTGGTCGGAGCTCTGGGTCCGGGGGCCCTGAAGAAGCGTCACCTGGTGGGTTGCTGAAGAAGATGCTGAACCCTGAGAGCATGCTGTGGGCCACAGCTGTGGCCCTCGCCTGGCTGGAGCACAGCTCGGCCAGTTATTTCATAGAATGGGAACTGGTGGCGGCCAAGGCCAGCATGTGGATGAGTGCGCAGGACATCCCGGAAGGTCGAGATTTAGCCTCCATCAAGGCTGCTGCCAACCAGCTCTTCATCATCCTCAGACACTGGGATGAGAACCTGCAACTGAACATGCTCTGTTACAACCCTAACAGCGTCTGAGCCCTGCGGATACAGACCCACTCAATCCCATACGATACTATGCTAACTGAGGCTGTTCTGTTTTTCATTCGGCAGTATGTCTCTGGAGTCTGATTTTGCTGTCGCAGTAGTGAACAATGTGTTTCTTCTTCTGTTCGTGTGCTGTTCCTCCAAAACATATCACAGGCTCTCAGAGGCACGATGTGCAAGCTATTACCTCGCTGGTGCCATATACTGTAGCTGGATCCCCGTCAGCAAGGGGTCTGATCAGAGCTCTGCCTCTGGTTTGAGTTTCAAGGAGAAGAATGTCAGTATTTAATTAGTAGCATGCTGGACCGCTGCCCATCACACTCTTAAATGTCATCATATTGATGTGAACGGGGAAAATGCTGCAAAAAAACAATGGAAAACTGTTCCACCGACTGATGCATTTACTGTTTTTACATCTACTGATTGTATTGTGAAACACATCTGGGTAGTTGCTAGCAGTCCAGTCTTTTCTAACGTCACCATCACAGTGTTCTGAATATTTGCCATTGTGCTGTTCGATAAAAGCAGAGACAGAAAAATATGCAAACAAAGCTAAAGAAAATATAAAATACATGTTAAGATTACGTTTCAAAATATGTGGCTTGGGTGGGAATCTATGAATGTTTATCCCACTGGCATGTTATTTATTCTTTATGATATATACAGTTTATATTTTTTCTTTTGTTCTTATGTGTAGTGATAACACACAAACCTGGAGTCGGTTGCACCAGCTGTTGGCAACTTCATAATTAGCTTAGTTATAATCTAACTTAAGCTAATTGAATATGTTCATGCCTAACTTGTTTAAAGGGGGTTTCATCACACAAGCTAGTTCTCATATAGAGTTAGTCTGGGAATTTTGTTTTTTGAACATTGGCTGCACCTCTCCCCTTTACCCAACTTTTATTTTGAAAACCCCTGAGGTCGAGTTAACAGCTCATAAGTGACATGCACCAAATTCAAGTCTTTACCATCAAAGAAAATCCTCAATTATCCTCAACTAATTTATTATATCATTAGTTAGCTAATTAGAACTGAGTAATAGATTCACATACAGCTGGCGCACCCTGATCCTCAAGTGGGCGGCGACCTACAGCCCTGTTCTGTGAATCAGCGGAAAGACTCCAGCTGGTTCAGTCATTGTCACGGCTCATTTACCGCAAGTGCCTCACCAAGGTTTAAAGTCGGCAGAACATGCAGATCTGTCCACTGCAGTTCAATCAGTGTTGATAATGACTGATTCTTTTCTCCTGGATATACAGCGGGGACCCTCTTCTTGATTCTTATCGGTGGCCTGTGGCAGCATCTTCTAATATCTATTGTTATTTATCATTCCATCACAGTGTTGCTTTACTCAGGTATTCCGTCATTTTCTTTGTAACTCAGGCTGAATTGCATAGTGCTTCTGCATGGACATGTTTGTGTTACGGTGTTTAATGAATGAAAAGAGCCTGAAGTGCAGTATTTTGCTCACGGAAACAAAAATGAGAAATACAGTAGATGTCATATTCTAATATTTTTGTGGCGTAAATTGCTGTAGTAAGTGCAGCTGTAGTTGTATTATGAAGTATTTTTTTATGTAGCAGGTCAGTTGTATGGTGCAGTAACTTTCAATTTGCTGTGTGTGCCTTTCTAAATGATTGTTGACTGTTTGAGGCCGTTGGAAGCTTCTGTGGTGTCTTTATATCCGTCAACGCAGTGGCCAGCTCTGCAGGTGCATGTAATAAAATTATTCTACAAGCAAAAATTCATGTTCCGTAGCCATTATTGTCCCTTTACTAACCAAGTGGTACCTCAGGGATCAATGCTGGGACCCATTGTCTTTGTAATATAAACCCTCTCCCTTGGCTCACATCCGCTACCGTCACTATGCTGACGATGCCCTGTTCTATCTGTCCTCACAACCAGATGACCCCACTCAACGTGCTCCAGTGGTTTCTCAAATGGATGATGGGAAGCCAGTTTCAACTCAATCTATCTTAGGTCAAAACCTTCAGTTGTCATAACAACTCCAAAGGTTTAGTTTGTCCAATTTGGGCTACTGTAAAAAACACGGCGGCCTTCGTAGAGAGGACCTATTCCTGATGTAATTATAAAGTATTAAAATTTAAAGGGCCCATTCTATGTTAAATACAATAACAATAATTAGATGAAACAGACTAGTGCCAATAGATCCCTTTCACCTCCATCTTCTTATTAATCTTGAGGCTTCCCCTCGACCCACTGCGTTGCTAATTTCTACATCTCTAAATAGCTTGGGTTCACATCAGCTTCTGCTCCCACAATGAACGTGGACATTTCCCGTGGGTCCCAGGGGGAAAAACGCGCTGTGTAATTACTTCTGGTTCAGTAGTCAATGTGATTTCAAGGTGACATCAGCTGCAGGTTGAATTTCTTCCATGTCACATAACGCACGCCTCGTCAACATTGCCCCGTCAAGCTGTCACACAGGCGGCTAATGGAGGCGGTGGGGTGGGCGGGCGGGGGGGATGGTTCTGGCAGAACAGATTGAAAACAAACAAATACAAATGACAGCCGATCTCATTACTGTGGCGTTAATCACCTCCTTTTACCTGTGCTTCTAAAAATCAAACATCAAACACTTGTTAACTTTCCGAATATCATACACAAAGGAAAATTAAACTGGATGAACTTTGAATCATATTCTGTTGCTAAGTAACTGCCAATAAAGCTATTAAAAAAAGATGCTCGAAATAAATTTAGTTCAAATATAGTTTATTCTTATTATGTCTCTGGGTAATAAAGCAAATGATGAGGTGAGTGCAACTGAAAAGCTTCAGCAGAGGTTCGGTTTTTATGTTTTAATGAGGATCCACTAACGCAAACAGGATTTTAATTTAGATTTACACTTAAAAACATAAACACCATCATCCCCCCCCCCTCCCACACACACACACAGGTCTGTTGGCAGTTTATGTTGAGCGACAGTTACTCAGCCCGACAATTATACGTTTACTTTCCCTGCTACTTAATTTCTTCCGGCCGCCGAAAGGAGGCGGGTGACTAATAAAATCCAAGGCCACAAGATCACATCAGTTTAATGTGCACGTAAATAGCTGGTTTAAGTAATTGCACTGTCTGACTGGAGGCTCGTGCAGAGGTAAGTCACAGGGTGTCGCCTCGACTTCTGGGAGGGACGGGTTAAGACGATGATTAGCAGTTCCTATGGCAACCATTAGGGCCTTGTCTAATGTGGTCAACCAGCAAGGAAGTGCTGCAAGGAAAAATATCATGATGTTTGTTTTGTTATGGTACAAGATATAATCTATTTATCTACTACAACAAACTAATTAATTCTTTATTGTCTCTTTGTGTTAATGAGACGGTTTAGTCTACACAGGAGAATCTTCAGATTTGCATCACCAGCTTGTCCCAGTTGCTGGATGAGGCCGCTGAGACAAAGCTTTGGTTTTAAACTTGGCTCTTAAACCTGCAATGATTGGTAAAAACTTTCAAATTAAAAAACGTAATCACATTATTAACGGTTCGGAATAAACTCCCAAATACCAAAATAAAACAAGAAACATGGAATGAAATGATAATAAATAATGCTAGGTATCCAGGTGAGATGTAACAGCATCTATCCACAGGACTGAAGGTAAAATAAACCAAATATGAAAGCTACAATCTTGAGCATTTGAAGCCAGAAGCAATCAGGTTTGATGAAGGTCTGAGGTGTGAACCATAACTTCTTCCTGCATGAAGCCTGTCCCGTCACATGTGAGTGGGAACATCAGTAGGCCATGTGCACATACTATCCCCTCTCTTCCATTAAATCACAGTGTCTTTAATATTTTTCATTACTTCATACTGTAAATAATAAGCTAATAAAACTGCTCGTCTTCTCTCTATTAATAGACAGTGTGTGTTTGACTGTGGCTCAACAAACCCTCGAAGAATCTCAGAGCAGAAAAGCTGATGCTAATAAAGAAACCCCGGCTGGCTGAGACTCAAGAGATTGACTCGAGGACTCTTGAGGTGCTCTGAGGATTCTCACGGACACTGAGCAGCAGGTTCTTGTTTACATCTCACAGCTGAAGACGTGAGTAGGTTCTCATCTTTGTCCACAACAGCCACCATTGATTTATGAACAAACAAACACTGTAGATGCAGGATGTTTTTCAGGTTAGTGTCGCTGGCAGAGTTTATAAATCTTCCTTATCCTGTTATTTACTAAACCAGGAGATCAGTGCAAAACATAAACTGAGTCAATCAAAGATCACTAATCAGAACTGTAGTTTTTTTTGTTGAGAGAAAAGACTCGATGTCACTATGACTGGATAATTAAATGGAAGGAATTCAAGCGCCGCCTTGACAGCTGTCATCCCATTTACAGATAAAAGACGAGGCTGAAGTGCTGCTCTGTGGTGACGCAGCTTTGATCGTGCTCTGTTGGAGTCGTACCATTTCCAGTCGCCCTGTGGTGCAAATAAACACGACTAAGAGCTTTGAGTGGAGTAAAGATCAAATTCAACATGAAAGAATGAGTCAGGATTTGCAGTTTGGTCCTTAAACTGCTTCTGAGGACATTATTATAGCAGTTAACTAAATTACCATGCTGGAGAAAAGTGAAGCACACACTTAAATAAGGCTTTATGACCATTTTGAACAATAACACAGTTAAACAACACTGCGCAACATATCAGCGATGACCACAGTCATGCAGGTAATGCATCTTCAGCACTTGTACAACTTTTGAAAACACTACTCAACTTTCATGCCCACATTTTACATCTACAGTCAATTTACAGGCTCCAATTCAACCTGATCCTAACCTGCATATCTGTGGACTGTGGGAGGAAGCTGCAGGAAACCCACTCACACAAGGTGAGAACATGCAAAGACGAGCAGAACCTTCCTGCTGTGAGGTGACCTTCCCACCTATACGGCTAAAAACAGCCGCTTTGAAATGAGTTCAGTTACTTAGAATAGAGAGAATATTTATTGTTTCATTCCCACTTCGTCTTTTCTGTCTCTAACTTCTGTGAGAAGGAAGTGTGGAACTGACTCAGAGTCGCAGCTTCGATTGTCAGAATCAGGTCCATTGAGTTGATGCTGGATTCAGGTGGTGGGGGGTGGTGGTATTATCTGTAATTCTATATTATTTATTAATTCTGCTGCAGGGATCACATGATTTACGCCACATCAACGTCACTCTCATCACCTCAAACTCTCTTGACATCTTCGTCTGAGTCTTCTACGTGTGTGAAATCACTTTTTCCTGCAGAGATATCTTTCATTTTTACGTCTATCGCGTGTTAAAGTGAATATCCAACCCCCCCCGGGCGCTCGTGGGGAATCCTGCTGACTTTCTGCTGACTTTAAAAATGGAGGCCACAGAAACTCCCGAGGCTCCCACTCTGACATTTTATGTTCACACATGCAGCCCTTGTGGAGAAACCCTGGAGAGTCTCTGGAGTTAGTGGTGAATCTGAAAAGCAGCTTCACAGTGTTGCTTTAATAAGAAGATTCAGGTGCTAGTTTCCACGGCCGTCAGAGCAGATTACACGATAATCCCAGCTGCTGTTCAGATCAGTGTCGGCCTGATTCTTTTTCACTGTCTGTGCGTTTGAGAGAGAAACATGTCCGACCTGATTTACAGGCTCGTGCTGCTGTGCGAGCGCCGAGGAGCTGAAACCTGCAGGAAAATGTGATCTCCTTTAAATTGCTAATGTGCTTCATCCCGGAGTAAATGGCGAGCGGCAGACATGGTACCTCCATCATTAAGCCTGTGTACAGCTCTTATCGGGCAGTTCTTGCACAGGCCTCTTAAGAGGAGAATAATAGAGGGAATGTCTTTGATGGTTGAGTACAGTGATAGATCCCGCTGCTAAATTGATGGGTTTCCATGGTGTCGGACCAGAGCTGCTGCTTTCATGTTAAGTGACCCAATGAGAAACAGTGATTTGTTAATGCATGACTAGTGGCTGAACAAGTGATGTTTTCACAAGTGTGATATCGAGGTATCATTGCTTGATCCCTATATTTAAACTTTAAAACATGTAGTCAAGTCAGAGCCAAAGGTTAAACCTCTGGAAATAGAGATTTTCTGATAAGCACCATTTGTAAAGGGTTTATTAAAGCATGTATTAGTAGTTAATAGATAATTTAATAGTGTGTTTAGATATAAGCCATTAACAGAAAACAGCTACAGCACATTTGCACAAAAATACATTTATAAACCACCTTTCCAACAGTCACAACCAGTAATAGCAATTAAATACTTTTAACCATGATTTAATGGGTTCCTCCCTGATGCATCTGCATCTACTTAATAATGGGTTCCTCCCTGACCCACATCCCATCCTTCTGGCTAATCTCATAGGAATCTGTTCAGTTGTTTTCCTTTGATCTTGGCTACGAACAAACAAAGAGATGCGGGGGGGGGTGGAGAAGATGAAGAAGTAAACCAGGCTCAGTTCGGCCTGGTGGTAAATTGCCTTTCATCAGTGTCCATACATGCAGCAGGAAGGAGAGAATAATACTCTGATTACACTTTATATCTGACATTTAGCTCAGCATCAGCCCCACTGCTGGAAAATAGATCCGTGGGCCAGCCACTGAATACCAATATAATGATAATGCCACGGTCCCAGTGTCATGTTAAATAATACAACTGAGGTTTCGAGGCATAATGTGGGAAGATAAGATGGATTTTTTTTTCGGGGAATGACAGAATAATTTGAAAGCTCAGAGGAGGATCAGTCCTCAGACTGAGTAAAGTCGACCTCCCCCGGAGGTGGACGTGCCTCCCTGCCGGCACCAAATTGAATCGAGCAGAAGAATTTGTCTGGTGGTCCCTCGTCTGTCTTCAAAAGCTGAAACTCTGCCTGAAGGATCATCTGTTTTATGAAAAAGAAAAGAGGTAAAATAAAGGTTAACGATTCTGTAAAGAATGATTTTTTGCCATGGAAACTATTAGATTAGATTAGACGTCCTTTATTGGTCCGGCAATGGGGAAATGTGCAATATTACATTATTATTTTAACAAAATCTCATACATGATGACTCACTTATGAGCTATTTTTAATATTTTTAAATACTTCAATGCACAGGCAGCTTGCAGGCGTGGAAACAGCAGCTTCCATCCAGGGAGTATGTGGCTCTGCAGCCCTGATGTTGTGGAAAGGCTCACACCCCCCCCTCCTGGCAGAAACCTCCATCTCCCTCTTTCATTTACACAATGACTGAGAAAGTTCTTGTTTTTTCCATCATTCGTCTTTAATGACATTTCATGAGTGAGTTCATTTGTTTTTCTTCAAGGAAAAGCAGGTTACAGGTGTGAGGATCTGTGAGGATTCGGAGTTCGTCCCTGAATCCGTGCTCTTTGGTTTCCTCCTGCTCTTCACACTGCGGGGGAGCACGAACCGTAATTATCAGGTGCTCGGTGGATAATGAAAAACGACCAGGTCAGCCAGACACCACCTGATGGAGGTTTGTACAATTATCCGCCTCCAACAAGTCTAATCACCTGATCTCACTCTTTAAACTCTTGACACAGAAATATTCAGTGTGAGCTGCAGGTTTTCCTCATCTGAACAAAACCCCTGAAATAAAGCACAAGCTCTTGAAAATTTATAGAAAAATCTGTTCACACGTTCAAATCAAAATTAGAAACTAAAAGAACAAAATATCCCTAAGAATTCCTGATGGTAAAATCCATTTTATAAACCGTCTTGCAAAGACTTTTGTAGAAATTATCGTAAAGTAACTAAATACATTTTCTTAAATGCATTGAGGCACTTTTTTACACTTCCAATTTATGTCACTTAAAAGTTCAGCTCCACTTCATTTATCTGGCAGATTAAGTTGTCAATACATTATTAATAAATCAAAACATTGATGAGTTTATAAAGTGCTGACGTGACTTTTTTTCATGTTTTTAGTTGTCATATCTTTTTTTGTTGTGTGTATGTTGTTGTGAAGCTATTTTGAGGATTACTATGACTTTAACAGGTTTAAAAGTGTTGCTGTCGTATGCTTTCTTACAGATGTATTTTCTAATTTACAGCATTACTTTTATATTTATTCAGACACTGCTCATTTGCTCTTCTGCTGAGATACAGGCATATCAAATTATAAAACATTCAAAAAACACTCTTAACATATATTATTTTTCTTTATCATGAAACAGAGCAATGACTTATCTGATCAGTATTTCTGTGTACAGAAGAAACAACATTTCATTGTAAGGCTGAAAGAAGGAATTTGATTTTCTTTATCAAGATGAATTCAACTTTCCGAATAGGATTTAACTATTTCACAGGAAAGAAAATCAGAACCTGCAGCTATTAATCATGTGGAGCCGCAGACGACAGTTTTTGAATGACGTGTTTCTGTGACTGTGAAATGCTGAGAAGTCTCTGTGTGTGAAACGTCCACATTAGCTGTTGTACAGAGGCACCACTCTGTCTATAGCCGCCCTGCAGATGGGGCATTTCTTTGGCTGTGGCAGGGCCTCATAGCACTGAGCACACGCACACACGTGACCACACTCCAGAAACACACAGGAGCGCTCCCGGCTCAGACACACAGTACAGCTGGTGGGCGACACGCTGCTCTCCTCGATGTTCAGTTCACGCATGCGTTTCTTCTGCTGCTCCTTGAATTCCTCCAGCATGCTCCTCTCCTTCTTACTCTGCTTGTGAAGCACGTATCTCTTCCACAGGATGTAGAAGAACGTGGAACAGGCTGCGAAGCCGGAGACGAGAGCCAGAATCCTCCACAGCCTCACGCTCTTCACCTGCTTCCCCAGGAGAGAGTCGTAGTCCAGCCGGGTGAGGAAGTAGGGGAAGCCCTGCTTGGGAGGCTGGAGCTTGATGAGGTTGTTGTCCAGCACCAGCTCTCCCACCCCCGTGACGCTGTCTCCCCACCCGCAGCATCTCCTCGGTTTCGTGGATCCCCTTGGGCCGTTCCCCGCTGATGAAGTGGCCGATAACACTGGACAGGGACTGGACAGTGGGGTGGAAGTTCTCGTAGGTGGTCTCCAGGTCCAGCTCTGCAGCGTCCAGCGGTCGGATGACCCGCACTAAGGCAGAGACGTCCTCGTCGTGAGACCCGAGGGCAAACGGGACCGTGTTGGTTCGCTGGTGGATGACTTTCTCTGTGCTGTTCCTGTTCAGAAACATCCCAGTTACTACTGTTATTATTCAATTAGTGATCATCAAAAGTAAAACTGAAATAGAGCTTATTACCAGTGAGTGAATAACTATTTTCCTGCTCAGAGCTGCGTTGGATTAAAGACCACACCAGCAGCTCAATGCACAGAAGAGATATTTGCAGCTATGTGTAAAGTATTTAAGAGCCGTCAAGATCTAGACTTTAAGGTGTTTAAAAGGTAAATGATCAAAATCAAATCAAAAAGTACCAATCATTGTAGGAAAGGAGAAGGGTCTTGTTTTCCTATAAGGTCAGTTTTTAAGAAAAGGTCAAAGGTAAACATCTGAAGGAACGTGAACGTTTCAAAGAGTTCAGGGAGGTAATGTTGTGTTAATATAACTTCGAAAGCTCTCATGATGTGAAGTTTCCCCTGATAAGTCCTTGTGAGTGTACCTTTGTCTCAGTGTGGTACTTACCAGAGGTGAGTGGTGCGGTTCCAAACCATCTTCTCCTCCTTCAGCGTCAGTCTTTCGATGACGCCTTTGCAGTTATCGACAAACTGGCTGCTCAGAGTTTCCTTCACATTCCTCACGGCGCCTGCAGTGTGCGACAAGTAAAGACTAAGTGTGGAACTATTGTTATAAATAAACATGATTTAATAGTACAGATTAGAGGTTTTGCCTGATTAAAAAGAGTCAGGGTGGCTGAACGCACCTTCTATGACTGCGTAGGGGACACATCTTCCTGGAGTTTCAGACAGGAGGTTACTCAAATCCTTATCAATGGTCACTTTCTTCGCTTCCTGTCGAAACAAACGGTGAAGATTAACACGTGGAAAATAAAAGGGGCCATAAATTCACACACTGGAGATATTAACAGAGACAGAGACAGAGAGAGCAGAAGCGCGTGCGACCTTTAGTCTGGCCACTGTGGTCGCTCTGTTCTTGTAGATGGTGTAGAAGAGGCCGGTCAGGGCCGAGCTGGTGGCCAGAACCACGACCTGTGCAGTGGAGGGTTTCCCACTGGAGTCCATCCTGTGACCCGTGCTGCATGTAAAAAAGGCGACACCATTAAACAATCTGTCGGTGTTCTTGCACATTAAACTCAGTACAACTTTCGAGTACTTTTCTATAGGAGAAGCAGTTTTTTGTTTTTTAAGTTTTACTCTTTGCACCTTTTGTTTAAAAACACTTACACCTGCTGTACCGTGATATCTACAGGCTCGGTTAGTCAAATGCACAACTTTGTATGACTTCAGTTATTCATCTTTAAATCTGTACTTATATTTGGCTTCAATACTCTTTATCTTATATACTAGTATCTTCAATACTCTGCAGTACTCTCAGTTACTACAATATCTTCATTAACACAATATTTACTAACAGGGACAGCTTTGTAGCTCTGGTGGCAAGACTTTCATCTCACTGCAGTGAACTTATCCTTGATTCTATATATATATATTATATTGTTCTTATGCTCTTGTGTTTGATGTTTATCTATCTATCTATCTATCTATCTCTATCTAACTTTCACTTGAACTCAAAGAGGAACTGACTTTCAAAGCCACTACACAAACCATAAAACTAATACAGATTGTATATAGAGACATACACTTTATTATTATTCATATATATATATATATGTTTCCTCTGGCAGAGACACAGAGCTAACATGGTTAATATGAAGCTAGCTGTGTTTGTTGTGATGTTGATGAATCTATTAAGTGACACGTCTCGCTTCAGCTCCACTAACTAGTTACTAACCTCAGTTAGTTATCTCTTCAGTACGAACACTTGACACGTGTCTAGTTTCGTTTCTTACTGAGCTAACTGGCTACTTAGCTGAAATTAGCCGTTTGCTAGCGGTGCCTCGGCTAACTGCGCTAGCATTACACGTCTCCCCCCTCGTTTAACAGACGCCTGTGAGCTGTCACGTTACGGAGCAGTTTGAAATCTGTTAAGAAATATTTTTCAAACCTGTTTCCACTGAGTCTCTCGTCGCTGAGTTCACGGAACCAACAGAAACATCAACAACAACAACAACAACAACAGCAACAGCAACAACCTCTGTGAACATCAGGAGCAGGAAGTACCCCGAGCTGCAGTTTCTCCTCCCGGCCACAAGATGTCGCTGCGGAATCACCAGTAAAACCACCAGTAATAACTATGTGCTCAAGAGTTTTTATTGTTTTATTAGAAGTAGAAATTGAATCTCAACGTCATCTGTTTTATCATAAATATTTAATGTGATTGTTTTTATGAATCTGATAGTACTTGTTTATTTGTCCTTCTGTATTAATATGATCTTTTATATAGTTTTATAAATGTTTAGTACATCGTCACCACATACAGTCAAATAAATAATCATGCTCAAAGCGGTGATTTTATGTATTTCAATTACACAATAATACTTTTGTTCACTTTTAATGATGTGTTTTCTATCATGTTGAGTGAATGTGAATCAATCAAATAACTTAAGAGAGACTTCATTAAATAACTTGTGTGTTTAATGTATATATTTATGTATAAGTTTAAGTTACTTGATTTCTTCAAACTAACTCAACATGATGGACGACCTTTTATTGAAAGGGACCACTTACATTGAAGTGTGTATCACGATTTTTGTGAAGATCGATGAAAGCGAACTGAGGGGCTTTTCCTTAGATGGCGCTGTTGAGCCATTTGGCCACGCCCATTTCAAATTATCCAAGAATTCAAATACTTTTGAAGGTTTTGAATTTCCTGCAAACTTTGGTGAGAATCTGAGGATGTCTAGGCCCTGAAAATCCCCAGAAGGGAAATACAAATCCTTTGAAATACAATAGGACCTCCCACAGCCAGTGCTCGGGCCCTGATAAATACAGAATCCAGCCCCCACAGGCCGGATGGAGGTCAGGAGGATTTCTTTTCTTGCCCTCAGTCGACCCTCTGAGGTAGAAGTTCATCCTCCAGCTGGATACAAATTATTGGTACACTGGTATTATCGAGAGCCACCAAGGTCAACAAGGACTTACAATTCCCATCAGTGCACGGACACAGTGACATTTAATAAATAAAGGTTAAATCCCAGAGTGACTTGAGAAAACAGGAGGCAGAGTGTGAGTCAGTGATGTTGTTTAATGTGTTGCTCCTTATACGTTAATAGAAGCTTCCATTTCTTTGAATAGCATCATTATATCATATCTTTGTTGTATTGTTTTTCTTTTTAAATACCTTGTAAATACTGTACTATTGTTTGGTCCATTAAATTCAGACAAAAAACGTGTCCCAGATTATAAGTTTTACTCCGATCTGGCCTCTTGAACTAACCTTTAAAACTTCAGCGGTTCAATAATGTAACAGGAACGTCTGGCACGGACAGAAACTCCTCTGGCGACGTCCGTGTGACAAACTCGACCTGACACCTGACTGATAAGCCCACGAGAATTCACAGCTTTCTTCTGCCCGCGAAAAAGGTGACACCTCATTTTGCAACTCCGGCGAAAGAACAAAAAAGTCCTTGGGTCGTCAGTGAGATATTAGTCACCTTGTTTTGTGGACTCACTCCACCTTTCTGGACCGGCGGCCCACGTCAGAACTCCTTCCTCCTCACTTTCTTTGTGCCCAGTCACACAAGGACTTCTGCTCAAATGCCAGCCTGGCACACGCTCAAGTGGATTGACAAAGAGCAGATGGAGGAAGCAGCTTTACCGGGAGCACGAGAGGTGAGAAGAACATCATGTGTGTGTCTCCTCTGGATGGTGCAGTGTTGAAAGGATGACAGCTGGAATTTACTCTGTTCAGATAAGCTGTCAACATTGAGACAAGCTCCCCGTCCCTGAGTTTATCCAATTACACACCCAAACACAGCAGCTTGCATTGCTTGTGATATTGTGTTGGATTTACTGCACACATGCTGAAATGCTGTGAAACCCACTGTAGGATGCCTGCATGATTAACTGAGTGCACAAACATTATTCTAAGCCACGTAAATAAGTTTGTTAACCTTTAAAATGTCAGATTTGAACATTGTGCTAGTTTTGGGTGAAGAAGCAGAATAAGTCCAGCTCCCTCTTTAACTTTTATGTAATTCCGAACCATTGTTAAGCTTATAAATATAATTGTTCAACTTTCAATTTTTATTCAGGTTCCTTTTAAAGTCAAGGCTGTGATCTAAAATAGAAAGTTTTGGGCGTTTGATAAAGAATAGAAACTTCAAACGTAGAGCCTCTTGTGTAAAAAAAAACCATTTGGATAATTGGAAGATTTGATATTTTTGTTCTCTCAACACATCTCACAGCTTCCAGCTCTATTCAGGCGTTCAATCTGCTTATTCTCCCACTGAAAGGAACAGAGGAGTCTCGGTTCCTTGATATATTGAAATCAGCTGGCATTGTGTACTCTGAGGAATATTTAACAGCGGCTCTGGATGTATAATTAAGCTGTTTGGTCCAGACTTTTATTGTGATGCAGCTCGTATTCACTGAAGGACAAAACCACTTGCATTAAAAATGAATAATGGAGCTCATGATTCTGAATATGGGGGATATCAATAATTGGCAATTATCGCAGTGTGAATAAGTGAGAAAAATATCTATTTGTGATCCACTTAGTGTGAATGTCGTCAAGCATGAAACCAAAATGTGCTTTGACACTGCAGATACAATGAAACATCTTAAAAAATAATATAATCTATATCTAATGATTCCAGAAATCATCAAAAGCTCTGTAGAAGCAGCGGCTCATTAACGTTAAGGTGCTGTGACAGTCACTGGCTCGGTCATTACGTTTTTTTCTGTTATTCATCTATTCCTATTTTTACACTTCAGCTTTTGTACAAAATATATAAATTAGATATAACTTGTTGTTTTCTGAGATTGAGAGAAGTTGATATGTGGATTTTCTCACCTTAGGCAGAGTCCAGGTCACATGTTCCTACCATCATCTGCTTTAATGCTAAGCTAAGCTAACCGGCTGCCGACTGTGGTTCTATATTCCAACGGCAGATATGACAGTGACTGTGGATCTTGGTGAGAATGCAACTTACCTGAATATGTTTTAACCCTGAGTCACATCTGGATGATTAAAGACCGAAAAAACGATGTCTTATTCACATCAATATGCACTAATGGACTTATTTCATTTGCTAATTAACATTTTCAATCTGACCTTTCATTCAAACTAATAAATCTCTCTCTGTTGTGCAGCACTTCCCGTCCAGGAGTAAATGAGTCGACCTTCAGGTCTCCTGTGACTGTGCCGCTCGCCTGATTAAAGGAAGGAATGAACCTCCTGTCTCTGACGTCCTGCTCGTTACCCGATGACTCACTTGAACTTCAATATGGATTCCGCCAGGCCTCTGGTAATCCACAGCCTGGCAAAGAGGTGATATGATTTTCATCCCCCGAGGCTCAAACTTACACTTTTTCTAAACAAAGAGACGACTTCAGCAAAAGTGTCCACAGTCTTTTCTTATCATTTTTTGCGGGTCTTGCCTCTTTTTGTTTATTGGGTGAAGTCTTGTTATCTGCAGCCGCCTGATGTACGAGGAGCGCCGCGGCCCTTTCTGTCATCGTTCCCTCGCTCTCGTTCTTTACGGCGTGCCCGGCCGCCCTCACGCTCGACCATTAATCAGCCGTGTGAGAGCTGCGACTCCTCTCTGCCAGGCCCCTCTCATTGATTACGCTGCTCCGGGTAAGTGTAGCATGATGAACAGAGAGCCCAATTCAATTAGGCTGCACAGACAGAAATATGTGGCATACGCTGGATAAAAAGCCGCCTTCGAGAACAATGACAAGAAGTGAAAGTAGAAGGAGGCATTTTATGTGAAGGATGTCATTTAGATCGATTTGTTGTTTTAACATCTGGGAACCTGGGAAGCTGGAAGTCAGAGTGACAGGAAATGACAATGAATCAGCTGGAGAGGGATTTGTAACTTACCCAATAAATGGGGAACGGTTTCAAGCCAGAATGGTTGTGTGGGATGGAAATGTGATGGTTGTGTTGGTGAGTTAGTTGTTCCAAGATAATTCTTATTGGACGGTCATGGTCCCCAGAGGAGGACTCCTTCTGACTTTGCTGATCCAGTGACTCTTCCTCCAATTAACACCAAGTCAAAGTTATAATTTCGAGACGAGATTAAGTATTTCATTTTTAGCCTCATCGCTGTTTGTAATTTTTTTCTGGTCATATTTTCACTTGTTTGTATAATAGATCTTTTTGTTATTTACATAAAAACTAATTAATGAATGGATAATGTTACCTTGCCAGAGGATAACGATTAAAGTCGCCCACTGTCTTTATAAACTCTATAACATTCACCTTGACTGCTGAAAGCCTCATTAAAATGCAGCACACTCTCTGTCTGCGAGAGCTAATTCACGCTGAGCATCTTTCCCCTCCTCTCTCCTCACTGATTACACCAGTTTACAATGGATGCAGATCATTTTATTACTTTGCTTTTTAACCTCAGTCACAGCGTTTATTGTGAACGAAACGGCTGCTTGTCTCAAACCAGTCACAGAGTGAAAACCAGCAGCCTGGAGATAATCCGACTGGACGTGAAACAGATGAGAGTCGAGACAGTTCCTAATTCAGACAACCCCCCGTTACAGGTCCATATCTCAGACGGCAGACGAGTCAATACACACATCCGTCTCGGCAAAGGCCAAACCATGATGGATTATTTCAATTTAGCATATCAGGGTCTGCGTTTATCTTCTGTGATAAGAGATGAGTTATCTAACAGCAAGCGGTGAATTGTGGGACTACAGCTCTTTGTATGAGGCCTCTCGGGGAATCAAGAAAGTTCTGGTTCCTCCAGGCATCAGATCTTTGAAACCCAGGTTGTAGTTTAAGAAATTAAAAGCAGATTTATATAGATGTTTTCCCGTGTGTTGAAATCTCCTGATTATATGAACTGCTGCAGATTCCTACCGAGTGATTGTTTAAAGTGATTTCCTGTAGTATGAAAACTTGCTTTTTTCCAGTGCTGGGAGAGAATGAACATTTGTGCGTGCATGATGTCATGGAGTCTTTAAATAGTTTGTTGTAGATTCAGAATATTCACAACTGCACTTCAAAATAAGATAAAAGAAAGATAATTCACGTTTGAGTTGATCTTCTGATAATGAGACAGACAAATGTTAAATATATTCAGATTTATTTATTTCTTGTTCGTCTTTCTTGATTTAAAAAGTTACACATCTTTGACTCCTGACTTTTCATTAGTCATCAGTATATTTCCTCCCTCTTCAACACTTTGTTTCTGCATACTATATGTATCTGCTACATCCTGGTCACTCTTTATTCAACTTATATAATCATCGTAAATCACATATGAGGCCATGTCTCCAAAGCAATTAGATTTTTTTCCAATGAAACCAGCAAACACCAGGGGGAGAAATTGAGACCTTTATTTTTCCAGCGTTGCCACAGTGACCCCAGCAGAGAACTTCATCCACCATCTCCACGCAACAATTTATTTCCTATTGCCTCCTCGACTCAGCGGCAGAAACAGACGATAGTTATTTTGATTCATCTCAGCAGAATCCTCCACGGCGAGAGCGCACGGCTTTTATCTGCTCTCGTTATTAAGTGTCGGGCCATCGCCCAGATGTTTGGACACAGGAGTAAAATAAGACAGATGTTCAGCGGTCTCGGTTTAATCAGGTTCCAGAGCAGATTGCACCACAGACACTCGGCCCAGTCACCTAGAAACAGTGTTTATACAGTTAAACACCAATTTACTAAAGCAAATATGTTTAAGAGAAACAGACGCACTTTATATTGACACAATAACTTTATAATCAACGTCTCCGCCACAAAATGCTGATGACACTATCAATCTTTTTTTATTGTCCTATTTCAATCATTCTAGCAATATCCGCTGATTGCAGCCAAGGCACGGATGAATGTTTACGGCCGAGCTGGAGTCCGGTGAACGATGGAGGTCTCTGTTAAACATTAAACAAGGTGAAGTGTCTCCAGTCAAGCTAGCAGCTTTGTGAGGTGAGCTAAATGCTAATATCTGCACGCTAACATGCTCAGAATAATGTTACGTTCCGTTAAACTTTGGAACTTCAGAGTTGTAATCCTTCCAGTTGCAAAGGAACACTTTTTACGTTAGCCAGCTAGCCACTGTTAGCCAAAACAGTTAATAATAATAATGTATTATTTCACGCATACTAACAGCTAAGTAATATGTCCACCTGACTAAGTTGCTATTTCCACCTTAACCAGTATAACTTCTAAGTTGTAGCACTTTCCTCACTGGGAAATAACATTCCTGGAGATAACTCCAACTTTCAATTGGCAACACAAATTAATCAGTTTGAGCACAATTTGCAGGACAGAGGGTTTCGGACTTTCTACAAGCTTCACTGCCTCGTTTTTAGAGTGGATATAATAACCTGGACTGTGCAGAATACAAATCCCTTTTTTTCATTTTCAAATATATACTGGTTCTAGTTTGAAATGCATAACTTATGCTTCATCATTGGACTCTTCAGGAGCCGGAGCTTACAAACTATTTCTATATTTCAGGCTCTTGCTCTTTCTTCGAGTTGTTATGAATTATTTAGTATGATCACTCATAAAACAGTAATAATATCACAGTGCGGGATTTAAATCCTCATTTCTAAAGAGCTGGACCATCCTGCGTGTTTGAGCTGCACTTTCACACGGAGACTGAAATGTCTTTTCAAGTTTCTCTGGGAAATGCTGATGCAAAACAAACAGAACAGAACTTAAGATTTAGTGTTTGTCTGTTTATTAAACAAGCTCTCAAACAATTTGAGGCTTGTTCAAGGTTTAGATTTAATCCTCGTCCCAACGATGACACAAGATCATTCTGCTCACATTAAACATGACACTGAACAAGAAGAATCCATTTCACAGGTTGGACTCGAGTGACTTTTATACCAGAGTTAACAAGAAGTCTGGTACTTCCCCTGGGAGAGAGTGACGATGTTCTCCCGTCCTCGACTTTACAAGAAACATAAATACAGTGATACGGATAAATAATGCGTTGGTGCGGAGCCATTTGGAACGAAACAACAAAGCAGGGAGGGGGTTGAGGTTGTCTGAGCGCCGGGCTGAGGCTCCTGTGCTGATCAGCGCTGCATGATGCAGACAACAGAGGAGCAAGAGGATGAGGAGGATGAGGAGGAGGAGGATGAGGAGGATGAGGAGGAGGAGGAGGAGGAGCGACAGAAGGGAACCGACTGGCTCTCAGCTCTCAGCTCTCAGTCTCCTCTCAGTGCTTCGTGGAGCAGCTTCTCTCTGTTTTTCCTCCCACTCTCGCACACACTGGTGTTCCGACTCTTTTTGTGTCGGGGCTGTCGAGTGCAACACGCTGAGGGGCTCACTCGCTCCAACTCCTGCCGCACCATGCTTCCCTGGAGGAAGAACAAGTTTGTTCTAGTCGAGGATGAAGCCAAGAATAAACCCAAGAGCCTGGGGACCGGGCTGACCTACCAGTCCATCCTCTCCTCGCTGCTGCGCTCCTGTCCGGACCTGCTGCCAGACTGTCCCTTCAACTGGGTGGGCAACATCTTCCATACCAAACGGCAAAAGGTGGAGCTGAACAAAGAGGAGCCTGTTTACAACGTGCGCTACCTGGGAAGTGTGGTCACCATCACGGCCAAGGGACCCGGCTGCACCCAGGAGGCAGTGGCCAAGATCTGGGCGAAGAGCAACTATGGGGAGCAGAGTGTGAAGATGAGGTTAACGGTGGGGCCACAGGGCATCAGGATGAGCCCGGACAAATCTGGGAAGAAGAAGCCCCTGCATCTTTACTCCCTGAACAGAATCACCTGCTGCAGCGCCGACCCGTCCCGGCCCAAGATCCTGGCCTGGATCTACAGGCACCAGGTCAAGAACATGGCAGTGGTGCTGCGGTGTCACGCCGTGCTGGTCAGCAAGTCGGAGAAGGCCCAGGCCATCTCCCACAGCCTCTACCAGAACGCCACCTCCGCCTTCAGCGAGTTCAAGCGGCTGAAGCGGCAGAGTGATTTCCGGCACTGCCAGCAGCAGCTGCTGGGTGAGGAGGCGGTGCCCCTGATGCCACTGAGGAGGCTGCTGAACGGGCAGTGCCACTACAGACCGCCTGCTGACAACCCCGGGAGCGCCACCCGCCTCTGCTCCATCACAGAGGAGGAGGAGGAGGAGGATGACGAAGAGGACAACAAAGATGAAAAGCAGGAGGTGGAGGAGCTGTGGGAGAAACAGAGGATTTTCACAACAAACACAGACCCGACTCAGCTACTGTCAGAGTTGGACCTCGGGGATATTGCCAGATTGGAGCAGTGCCAAATCAACTTTGTCAGCGACATCAACAACAACACGTTTTCGTTTATAACCTCTCTGGTGTGACTGTGACGTGGTGTGAAGAGTTCTGCCACACAGCAGAAACACACTCCTCTCTCTGTGCCCCTCACCGGTGCCCCACTCAGGCCCCCTCCTGCTCCGTCCCTGTAATGTGAAGTGTTTACCAGAAACTTCTCCGACTACCGGGGAAAGGAGGAGGAAAAGATGGACGGTGGGTTCTGTGGGAGGGATTTTCTATTCTGGCCAGATGGCTCAGAGGCTGGTTTGACTGTGGCGGTTTGTGGGAGCGTGTTTACAAAGAGGGCTGATGATGCACAGACTAACGATAGCACAACGACGAGGACATCGAGTGTTTTCAGGGAAACGCTGAGATCACAGCACCACAGGGGATGTGTTCATCAGTCCTCTGTCTCTTATTCCCGTGAGTTTAATCAATGACGTGTTTGCCAGCAGGGACGTGTTTTTCTAGGATCGACTTGTAATATTTTTTCAGGGAGCGTTCTTTGTAAATTTGTGTAATTCTTTTTCTAATACGACAATCCTCGCTCTCCTTTTCTGGACGCTCGCAATCGCAAGATGAAGTTTGTTACGAAGGTTTTATTAACGATCACAGCCGACTAATGAATAAGGCTGTAATTTAGGAAGCAAGCCATTGAGTGGACATGTTTATTGCTGCCATTTGTTACAGTCATTATTTATGCATGACATGTCAGCGTTGACCTTTCCCCTTCTCTGTCGTGTGAAACCTCCGAATCCTTCTGCTTTTTAAAATGAACACTGTGATAAACGTGTGACCAGGGACAAACCACACAACTGTTCATGCAGCAGTGTTTCCTCAGTGTTGTGCATTGTTTTTAAAATTCATATCTATTGCAGTGTTACCAAAAACCAATCTCGATTTGTCCCTTGCTTTTCAGCCAAGTTTTGCAAATGCAATCTTTTCCACATGAGCCCTTCTGCAAAAAAAAACAACGCAGACGGACCCTGACGAGTCAACACAATCTGTTTTGAATACTGTTTGTGTTGCATTGTGATTATCATGAGATGAAGCTATTTATTTTCCAAAATATGATGATGAATAAAAATTAGTCCTCACTGTGGGTTTTCACTGCCTGGCTCTCGGAGGGAGGGTATTTCTCGATGTTATCAAAGAGATTATTCAAATGAGTCCAAACACTCGACTCTGCACCAGCGAGCATTTGCATGTTTGTGATGTGAAAAATATGTGTAACCTGCACTTCAAAGATAAAAAAAGAAATATATTTACAATCCGTCATTATCTGCTTCCCGGAGCCATTTGGGTTTTCACTGAGTCAACTTCAAACTGCCACTCATCGGACGCTAACGTGGTTTGATTCATTCTGCGGGTTCTTGCTCTGGCATCCCAGGACCTTTACCCCGGAGGAGGGGCTGGTGGGTAGTTAATCAGCGAATTGAATTGTTCGGGAAATGACCGTAAAGCACCGGCCTCGGCTGTCAGGCTCTGACAGGAGCGAGTGATCCAAAACGGGCACAGGGACGTGGACTCACCCATTTACCATTTTACTGCAAACATCAGCTGTTTCTGTGACGACAGAGTCTTTCTACCGGAACAACACAACATCAGTGGAAAACAATGAAAACAGTTAAGATCCCACCGTGTTTCAGTTGTGCTGTTTTGCAGTCAGGCGATTCAGAATCTCTTAGTAGGAACACGGATGGATTCATTTTTTATATCCAATGTTTTATTATCACAAAGTACTGTTACAGTGCAATGAATATTTCAATGCAATGTGAAGTTACGCTTGTGGGACCTGCTCACGAATTCCCTTTAGTTGTCACATTACACAACATCAAAAGCGGTTTGATTTGACATTTTCTCATTAAGAATTCTGCTTTTAGAAAAGAGAAATAGGTGCAGATGAAATGAGTCGGTTTCGAGATCCTGTGACGGTTCCTTTCAGCTGGAACCTTCCAGATCAATACTTCCTTCTTTGCCTGGAATAAAAAAAGAACAGGAGCTAATGTCAAACGATAGATAACAGAGGAGTCCCGTGTCCTTGCCAAAGCCCCTGCAGAACGTGAATACAAAGAGAAGCCGATTCTGTTTCTCCTGCATTTTAATCTTCAGCCCGTTTGACAGGCTCCTGTTCTGCAGAGACGAGTCCACGTGTACACACACAGTGCACGGCTCGATTAGGCCTCGTTGTTTGCTCACTGACTTCCACTCAGAGATGCATTGTGTCTGACAAACTGCCAATGTTGTGTTAACATGGAGCGGTTTAGCGGAGGAGCCGCGGTGCTTTAAAATGCAAACATAACTCTCGCCTGGCAAGCGGATGAGAAGGGAGCAGATGGCTGCACGCTGGGCTTCATCACACTCATCCTCCAGAATAACAAGGGGCTCAAGTCCAGACTGAAATATGGTTGGGTTCGGTCACACTGTCGGGTGCGGGGGAGGGGGGGGGGAGGCTATTAACAAACACGAAATCGAGCCAAGCACAAAAGACACAGTGGCCTCGTCAAGTATCACACATACTGTAACCGTGATGTGCCTCTTTACAGCTCAGACACTCAGAAGCAAACACAGGAAGACATCTCACTTCCTGTGTCCCCGAGCAGCTGGCAGCAGGTGGCAGGCGGATTTGTTCCAGTGAGAATTGGACAGAAACATCGTTGAGGAGCTTCTGTGTGAGGACGGCTGAGATAACAGACTGTGCAGAGAGAGCAAGGACACGTTGGATCAATGAGACTCTCTCGCTCCGTACGGGAGACACACCAACAATAAATAAAGAGACCTTGTAGAGAAAATAAAAAAATAAATTGCTGTGGGTTTAATGCGCCTGACAGCACTCAGCCCCTCCTGAACAATACATAAACATGTTTTCTGATCTGACAGCGCTGTCGGTGGAAGAACATTGTTTATCTGCACCTTCCCAAAGCAAAGCACTTTGTTTCTCTATAAATATATTCTGTGGGAGAATATTCAGAATGTTAACTGACGAGATTTGGTTTGGACTTATCGGGTTCAAGCTAGCTTTGAACAGAAATGCATCGGCTATAAGCTTGTTAATGTATATGCATTGCAGATATATATGTTAATAGAGATCAGCCGAAAAGTCTAAAACTCCTACAGAGTATCACTGTTTATGTTTTGTAATAACGTTAGACTTGTGTGACATAACAAACTTGTCGTCTGTAAACAGTGTACGACAATCGGAAGAGGCATCTCTGTGTGCAGCAATGACTCAAAAAGCTCAGGATTCAACTCCCAACACAATAAAATACTATTTGAAAACAGTTCTGATAAAACTCAAATATCACATTTATGTCCCTTGTGCTTCTCAGTTTCTCGCCCGACATCTTCTTCACTTCACTGTGGTGTGCCTCACTGAAATGGGCTCATTACTGCCCCCTGGTGCAGGTGGGCAGAAGACATTCACTCGTTTTTGACACGAGTTGGAATGATTTAAATTTAAGTTTTAAAGGCCAGATCCAGATCTATTTCACTTTCTTAAACATGGCAGAACATGGCATTTGCCTTAGAGAGCTCTCTTCTGGTTATGGATGTTTTTGTACAACTTCCATAACAGGGGAAAATGATGCCACTCCACATTGAAAATAAAATAAGGAATAAGACTTAGAGCACAGTCTCTTCTCAGGATTGTTAGAGACCCACAATATATGTCCCCAGAGGATTGAATGAACAAGGTTATAGATACAATACAACCTGATTTCCTCCTCTGCTCCCTTCATAATGACCTCAGCCACTAGAAGCCTCGGCCTCAGATCGTAAACAGATATGATTCCGTTTTTCTTCTCGGCAAGACACATTATTTCTCACGTTTTTTGATGCTCCTGTCTTTTGCATGCATCCGAGGAGAAAGCTACAGAGTTCAAATGATTGGACTATCAAAGCTAACAAGCATCTGTTTCCATTCCATGCATATCTTATGGTATCGTCTGAGAGGAGAGTTGCACACCTGGCAATTTGCAAATGAGCTGTGCAGTGTTTTGCTGTGCAAGACTGTCAGAATCACAGAGTGTGCACTCTCGCTTTGAACAGCAACAACACTGCACTCCGACTGTACGATGCACTTTCATGATTTATCTTGACTGAATTACTTTCTCTCAGATTTTATATGACACAGTGTCTCATCACGGTCTGAATCAGAACTCATTTCACTTAGTTGTGAAATAATCTCCCGCGGCCTAGACTGTTCCCGTCCAGTGGAATCTGCAGCCTAGATTCTCCTAAACAAAAAACCCCTTCGGTGCCATCGAGCATAACTGTACAGCTAACTAATTCATGAGAATAAAGGATTAGTTACTGCAATGAAACATTAATGGTTTTATCCCATTAAAATATAATAAGCAATGCCAAAATCGTCTGGGAAGAAGTCGGAGATGAAAAATCCTGCCTCAGGAAATGGGTGGCTGCGTTTTGCTTGATAATGCTGTTCAGAGAAGTGCGTAATACGTCCGCTGTGTCTATAACGCCTGAAACAGTGAAGGTTTTATTTTTACGTGGCAAAGCAAAGGCTGCAGATTTATTTAACGCTGGTTTAACAACTCGGCCTCACTGCTCAGAAGACGTTTCCTCCCTGTCCGTCACTGCTCCAACATTAAACCTGTTTAAATAAACTCTTTGCACTAGAAGTGTCTTCAAAGTGTTTGACAAACCAGAGCAGGTAATTGTGTAAAACTTGCATTTCATCATGTCACACAGCAGATGATGTGGTTCCACCTCCGGCCGAGGAGCTGGAGTCAGGCTGCACGGAACCAATCGTCTCCTGACGTCACCGGAGGGACATTAAACTGACTAATAATCCAATCCATCAGCTGGGAGCCCAGGGTTTGTGTTTCCCCGAGTCTTCTTTTATGGCGCCCTGTTGGAGGTTATGTTCATGTGGGGGCCGGATTCGATTGTGTTGTGGTTGTGTTTGTGCGTCACTTCACTGACTGGTAACGGTGTAATCTGGTGATTTACGTTGACTTTTGAAAACCAGAACGTCCACTGACGTCAGCAGCCGACACAGAAGAGCACAAACGGATCTAATGAGTAAATTATAGATTTTGCAATTTTAAAGGATCGTTTAGGCCTTAATGGAATATACCAGTTCCCCCCCCCCTCCCAAAAGCTGGAGGACTTGTCTCTACTTCTTCCTACGTTGTATAAGTGAAGCCAAAATATCCCAGAATCTTAAGAACTAACATAATAGCTACCTAAAATGACAGAAACTATCTTTAAGGGAAAATTTTGCCCTTGTTCCACCCATCAACATGGAGGAGGCAGCTGGATTATGACCAGCCACCAGGGGGCGTTCAAGGTTCTATATGCATTTCCCAAAATGTGAAAAGGGTGACGCACAAATGTGCTTGCAAGAGAACAAGGTGTCCCACACCTACCTTTCCTTTCACTGCCTCCTCTGCTTGTAATGCATCTACCTCAGATTAGTAATATTGATCAGGCTGCAATAAAATCAATGTGGCCTTGCAAACATCTTCTTTGTCTCTGGTCTTAACAACCGCTGCTTGCTGGGGATGGAGAGAGAGAGAGAGAGAGAGAGAGAGAGAGAGAGAGAGAGAGAGAGAGAGAGAGAGAGATACAACATTGTGCTCACGTCATCTGCTGCTGTGATGAAGGCCCCTTATACTTATCTCTTGCAAAACACCAGGGGGCAGCAGAAAAGTAATTGTCTGCAATTACCGTCACGTTTGCCTCCATTTGCAGTGACAGCGGAGGTGAAGCAGTCGTTCCACCTGTGGGTCCGAGGCAGAACCTTTACCGCTCTGTGATGTCACTTCGGAGGAAGTTTGGTGAAGTGGAAGAAAAACAAGGCTCCATCAGGAAGTAGAAAAACACGACACTCCCCCCTGGAGCAGTTTGTTGGACAGCGAAGAAGCAATCGGTCGAGCATCCATTTGTTTCCAGGTTTCCTATTACTCAGGGAACAAGGTAGAGGAGAGCAATCACTTAGACACACACACACAACCTCACACACACGTACACATAAAAGAAACTGGGCCAAAACACACGTGCATGGCTGGGGGCGGGCATTTTATTTAGGTGGAAGTTGTTGGAGGATAAGATAGGACTTCTCTTTCTCTCTGTGATGACGCGGGAGTGGATGACGGGGGCGGGGGGAGTGGGTGGACTTGGCCGGTATGTTAGTGGGTTGGCACAAGCCTCATAGGAGAACAGATACCAGCCGTGGACACAACAAGGACGACAGGCTGGACCTCTGATGTCCTTTCGACGGGACGTTTAATATACGACTGCTTTATAACTGCTTTATATCACTTTATTATGATGGTGGATTTGAAACCTACGAATTAAATCATTTGTAAATGTTTTCTGTTCTAGAATGATAAAGGCCAAGAATAGGAGAGGTTTATTTTGATGAATCCATGCGAATCAAGAATGTAAAATCAGATTAAATGAAATTACACTTTCAAAATAAAACACCTTCCATCAGGAAGTCATTTTTCTTTTTTCTCTGGTTATTTCATCACCATGACGCTTTCCCTCACCAGAGGTATTGTGTTTCCACTTGAATTATCCCATTTGGCGATTTACATGCATGAGAAATCCCTCTTATTCATTTGGGATCAGCAGGAAGTCATTAAAAAACCTGCCACTCTCTACAGGGGGCAGCTTGTCGAGGATGAGGTTAACACGGGGACATCATCATCTTCAGAAACACTGCACGTGACATGTCAGGACAGATGTGGCACAATACTGGCTTTGTATATTCTTCACTGCAGTATAACACAGAACTGCTTAAACATTAATGTGTATATAGTTCAACCATCTGTGCATCTAGCTGCTCTTCCAGCGAACGCACTTGTTTCATCCTCTGGATCCATGTTGTCAGTTATCTTCGCACGGCATGACACGCTATCGCTGAAAATGTTGACAATAGCTGGAGGGGGATACTGATGTGGTCTATGAACGCATCACACCACCACCCACGCACACACACACACACACACACACACACACACACACACACACACACACACAGAGACGCACGGTGCTAATTAATTGTAAAACTCATCATCCTCTGTGTCTGGGTTAGATAAGCAGACAGACACCATCACAGATCGGTTCCACACACCAGGCCTGATTTCCTTCATCAACAGTCGTCATCACCTTTCACAGGCCGAGACTGAACGTCAACTCCAACCGACAGTTTATTAATTTACTAACTCGGAGCTGCACTGGAATTAAAATAAAGGAAATATTAGATAAGATGACATTAAATGGAAACTGTTTTCTAACTGTGAATACAGAGTCAAACTCAATGGAAAGATGTGATTAGAAGTGAATTACTGGATCTATAAGATTCTAAAATAAGAAACACACACATTTATTTAGTACAACCACTTGTATAAAAACATTGGTGGTCTCTAACATCCGCTGACTTCAACTAGTTGTTGGCATCTTAATCAATCGATCCTCAAACATGCAAGGGATGTTCTCCATCTAGATCTTTGCTCTAAAATGTTTGGTCCATGTCCCGTCCACTAACATGGAGAAGGCCAGGTTTATGACCTGTACTGCAGCCAGCCACCAGGGGGCGATCCAGACACTTTGGCCTCACTTTAACATCAGGCATCATTATTTTGCTAGAAGCAGAATCTAACAGGGAAGCAACTGAAATCCCTGCTGACACTTGTGTATAAATGAAGTTGCCAGTTTGTGAGAGGACTGTTTGAGTGGAGCCTCCCGATGACCTTTGTGAGGAAGTTTCATCTACAAGACGAATAAATAAATAACACCTCAAAACGCCCAACTCGCGGTTTCACTTTGAAAAAAAGATAAATGAGGGGAATGGGATATGTCTTCCTGACGATTCAGAGCCGCTGCTTACATTTCAAAGGCAGCGGTGGAATTAATATCTCGGTTTCTTTACTTTTTTCACGAACGGGGACTCGACTTGTCAGTTTTATCAGCTCCGGAGACAGAAGACAAATGAGCTGGATGTGAACCGAGGTGTTGAGCCGGGCACATTTATAACTTTATACTGAACTCATCTTCACAGCAGTAAGTGTCAGAGTAAAAATGTGAGTGTGAGAGGAACAAAAAGTGAGAGTCTGCAGATGATTGAAAAGACAGAAATAATAAAATGAAAAAAAAGATACAGCTTCCATATTTTAGCTGAAAAGTTGTTTGCGTATCTCATTTGTAATGGCAGTTTTTAATTACATTACAGGACAGCACAAGCATTTCTCCATTCTGGTTGCTTTAATTCTTTACCCAGCTGCGGCCGGGGGCTAATGCCGAACCACTGACAGATTCGAAGCAAGAGCTATGAACAATGAACTCACAATACATTTATACAGTTTCAGACCCTCCTCACACGGAGGTAGAATGTTGTCCAATCAGCTCTCTTCATTGTCATGACCAAGATGACCAATCCCGTGGTCTGCCCCAGCAGAAGTAGATCCTCTTTGAAGTACCATCACACAATGAATGTTGATTCTGACCAGACTAGAAGAACTGCTTCTTGAGTCTAAAACCTGTTTCCCAGAGACCCCCGTCTCTGGTCATAACACCTATAGCCACTCTGCAACATCTGTTCGATTGGCCCCTGCTGTTAAACCTTTGTTATAACAACAGGGAGATGTCTCCAACAAATACACATCTTTGGCAAAGGAAAGTCACAGATTATCTCAGAGTCAAACCTGCAGAAACATATCTAATATAATATTCATATATACTTGTCATTCTACCATTAAACATATCTAAATATAAAATCTCCCGTCACACATTCAAATCCGATTTGTGCTTGACTCGCAGCCCACGCAGTTTCTGCACAGTCGTACAGTTTGTCCCCCGGCTGTTCTTCCTCCCAGGCTTTGATCTGTTCTAAGTTCTGAGCTGCTGCATATGAACCATGTCACATCCAGTAGCTCTGCTGCATCAGCGCCTGTACACCGGACGGAGGGTGAGACGGGTTGATGAGGGAGCTGAATGGTGATTTTATATGGTGAGAAATAAAGAAATAGTCGAGTCTGACTTCACACCTGAACGTCCAGAGCTGGCTGCTCCAGTTTGAATGGAAATTGACCGATTTTGCCATGATCTCAATCCGCCAATCATGCCGTTGCTATCAAACTTCAAACCTGTGCTCCACCTCTCCATCACTGTCAGCTGTCATTCCATTCAAATCCAGTCTCCACATGTCAGTCATATCTTCAGCTTCCTCTGAATCTCCTGATTGAACAACCACAAACTCAGGTGCAGTATGTGACACTAGTTCAAATGTGTCAAATCTGCAATGTTCGAATATTATTTCGTTTGCAACAATCCTGCAAATCTGGGCAACTCCAACTCTGGAGAGACAAGAATGGCTTCTGTTAGATTCTCTTCTTTTGTTTTGTAATGCTGTGAATAAAAAAAATGAATGTGTCTCATATGTATTTACATTTGTCTCATCTCCGTTGGGATTGTGGTTTGTTGATGTTTGACTTCTAACCCTAACCCATGAATCCACCAGCACCTGAACTTTATCATCTTATCAACAAGCTGCTGCGATATAAAAAAATCTATGAGCAACATCTTTCTATACAAGCAGCAACGAGACCCATTATTACACATAACTGTTTTCACCATAGAAATATCCCTTGTGAAGATCATTCTTCCGCAAACAAATATGTAAAAACACACATTTCATTTCAAACAAAGTGCTGGAAGTCAGTGAATAAACATTTCTACCACTTTTCGCTTTTTTTTTCTTTCTCTCAATTCTGCCTTTTGAAAATCTTCTTTTCTCAGTTTCCCAGTGGAGGCGGAGCAAACCCAGTCTCTAGATACGATGCAGGCAGTAAACGCTGCCGGCCACACAGTGTTGTGAGAAGTTGAGCATGAAGAGGGATCGTCTGCAATCAGACACGAACCAGACCTCGCTCTGCAGTGTCCCTTTCCCCTCAGCAGGACGGGGACACTTCAGGCCACAGCACCGAGCCGTGACCCCTGAGCAGCTGCCACAGCCTGTGTCACGGCAAAATATCTTCGACTTCAATGGGAAAAACATTTTTTTTACAATTGAATTTTTCTCTACTCAGCCACACATGAACCAAATTTACGGCTATGACAGATCTGTGAGGTTCAAGGGTCAAAATAAAGATTTGTGGATGCTAACATTCTCACTCTGACAACCCTAACATTCTAATGTTGTGCAGATATTGTTTAGTTTAACCATCAACCCATCCTTTTTGCTTCTGCATAACGGACTCCTGAGACTTTCCCACAACAGATTGTACATGTAGTCCCTCCATTGAGTTCTAGATCTACCCCAGGGTCTTCTCCGGGGTTGGGCGTACCAAGGAAACATCCAATGCTAATGAATGCTCTAAGGCATCTCCATTGTACCCCTTCGACATGGTGGAGCTGCGGTTCTATACTCTTAGCCTGAACCTTATCATTAAAACTGAGCCAAGCCCTCCAATAGCTTTTCGTGACCTCGTTCTTTCCGTCAACACCAAGAGCTTGTGACCGAGGGCGAGTGTTGGAACGCAGATCGGACTGTAAATCAAAAGCTTCTCCTCGATCAACTCCTTCAACACAACACAACATAACAATAACACCTGCTTTACTGCTGACGCTGCACAGACCCACTGTCCATCTCACGCTCCCTCAAGAACAAAACACTGAGATACTTAAACTCAATTCCCTCCAGGCAGCGGACAGAGAACAGTCTGCTACTCATGTGATGACATCTAATCAATATTTATCAATATGGCTCAATCGAAACCACCGATGTAAACCTCGAGGTGGTGATAAAGGAAAAGGTCAGGCGATCGGTACTGTCACATCCCCTGAGCACCGTGAGCGTCGCTCAAACGTCAAGACAATTTATTTAATGGCTGTAGAGTCGGTTCAATAAACTGGAAACATGTCAATCTCACAGTGGCACAAGAACTGCGTCACTAAGATTTACTCCCCCAGCCCTGTTGTGCAGAACCATGGCAAAATATCTACATATTACAAATGCAAAAGTATTCAAACCATCCGTTCTTTTGCTCTTGGGGAAAGTTCCAACCTTTTATAGGAGATGCATCCGGATCCCTTTTTTAAAAATTTAAATCATCTGAGGGAAATGCATCGAAAGTAAAATATGCAAATTCTGTAAAATGGGTAAATCCAGGCACGGTTGCTTTGCAGATTTTGCAGAGTGTGGAAACTTGGGATGAGAAAAAAACACACCCCAGTGATCTCAACCTGCCGCTGAACAATTCTCTTTTGCAAATAAATGAATATATTAATGAAAATACGTGTTGACATGTGTTTGTGTTGTTTTTAACAGATAGATCTTTCCACATCCTTCATCCAGGGATAACAAGGATGAAAGTCACGCACTCCAAACCAAAACCCTCCATTAAAACTCCATCACGACGTACAGATGAAAATAAAAATCAATAATAAAAACCTTCTAATTGTCCAAAACGACAAATCTGACAGAGGGAGCGATATAGGCCGAGAGGTTGTGTTGTTGTTTTTTCTACTGGCACTTTATTGCTTTCTCGGAGGATTTCAGTCATGCACACCAAACACAATTACTTCCAATCACGCCAGGGAGGGAGAGAGGAGAGGGATGTGCCGCTAACAAGGCGTTTAACAGCAGAAAATGGATGCTGCGGTGCACACAGCAGGCCACCTCCAGTCTTCATTACTCATTCATGAGCAGGGTTTGCTGGGAAGTGGAGGGAATGTGGTGCGTATGGGACGGCCTCTGCATAATGAGCCTTAAATTGGACCACTAGGGTGAAGGAGCCCGGTGTGAGGTAGACTCATGACACTGGAATAGATAAATTAGCATGTGCACACTTTCCCTTCAACATATGAAGAAACCAAAGAGCCTCCATCTGTGAAATCATCCAGAGACCAAACTCAGAGCTGTTGCACCAATAATTAATGACGAGAAGGATTTTGGGCGACTCAGGCTTTAGGAAAGTGTTTTACATCCAAATTAAATTTCATTTTTTTTCCCCCCTGAAGCTTTAGAGGCTTTGAATATGAAAACATCATATCACCAGGTTTTCATTCGCTGGCAGAGAAGCAGCTGCAGGATTTGTCTTTTTGCTGTTTCACAATCTGAAAGAACTTTTCATTTAAAAAACTATAAAGTAACTAATTCATGTCCTAAGGAAAACGCCTCAAATCCTAAATTTTGATTTAATATACATCTGTTATTAACATTTTTTTCTCTGTTATTACGGAAGGAGGAATTAAAGCTTCCTCATTAGTTAAGCAACATGGCTCCGAGCTCCTGCACCATCTGCTGAGCTCACCGAGCATATGCTGGGAAATGTTCGGGTCTCGTGTTGCTAGTTAAAACTGGTGAGATTCTAATCCCAGTTACAGGTTTGAAGATGTAGAGGGGGGGGGGAATTGTGTTTACAAAAATCATATTATGGGCAATCTCGTTTGTTAATTGGGAGTTTGGGAGGAAGCAGGAGAAACTTGCAAACTCCACACAGAAAGACCTCAGGGCACCGGGATTCAAACCGGGAACCCTCTCGCTGTGGCGAAAGTGCTAACCACTGTACCACCATGCCGCCCCCTCAGCTTTCCCATCAGTCCCACCACACGCACAGAAAGTGACACAGTATGAGACTGGAATGGATTCAAAGCTATAAAATGTAAGTTTAATGGCTTTAATGGAAGTTAAAATATGAACCAAAAGATATTCTATAGTGTTTTATTGAAGCTGTGGAAATTAATTAACGGTCCAGATAATGAACCCAGTTAATGTTAATCTGTCTGATCAGCAGTTCTCCGGCCTTGTCAGGTATTGTAATAGGAGGATTAGCTCCGTGTGTGTGGAGGTGGGAAGTCCTGCAGAGCTATTAGCCGGCGTGGAGCCTCCCCGTCACCGCACTCCAGAATAAATTGGATCGGGACGATTTACGGCACACCTGATTGCTGGGGCTCGGGGGTAATGAGAACCTTTTCAAACGAGATTGCCTTTGGGTTGGGGCCTCACCGGAGGGCCCTAACCTCTCTCTCCCCAATGCAGCTCTGACAACACTGCAGATGTGTTTTTTCCTGCTCCCACTGCTCAGCTGGAGGAAGCACACCTGCCTTCCACGGCCCCAGTAGACCCAGCTTCCATCCAGCGGGCCACTCTGTGCGTTCGGCTGCAGTCGTATCAGCGCCTGGCAGCGGCTGTGGCTCAGCTAATCTCCCCAAGCCTTAAACAATGTGGCTGTCAGAGGCAGGGCACGCCGAGCCCCCTCGGCTAAGCCGTTGCTCACACTGGCAAATGATTCCCCAGCAACACTCGTCTCTCTCTCTGCTCGGCTGCTCCGGAGAGACACATGTTCAGAAAGAGGCAGAAATGTGTCTCGAGAGCTCGGAGCGATTCAGCTGCTGCAGAACAACCTCGTTCCCTCGTCTTCATTTTACTGGTGATGTTCGTAGTCTCCAGAGGATGAAACCTACTGACTGTGGTGATTGTTTGACTTTCCCCTCGATCACCACCCTGAGATTCACATGTATGGCTTTCAGTGAAATTACTAAACTATTGAATGGTATATATATTGAATGGAGTTATTCATGTTCCTCAGGGGATGAGTACAAGTCTCCTAATTAAACTTTTATGTGCTTTAATGTCTATTTGAGTCTAAATGATTATAATAATTCACAGAGTGAGACTAAACTCCTCAGAGAAATGTTTATAAATCCATGAGGATCATTTTCTCACACACTTTTACAGAAACGGACTTATTTTTGTAATCAGTGGAGCCGCCCTCTGCTGGGCATTTGAAAGAATCAGTGTACGTCCATATCTGCGTACAGGCCTCGTCTACACTACTGCTGATATTTACTTGAATGTATATTTCTCTCTCTACCTTTTACAATATACCTCTGTCCAGGACACAGATATCTGGCCAGTAGGTGGCGATGAAGACTACACACAAAGATGAAGAAGAACGCTGTGTTGCCAAATCTAGCTGGAAATTTGTAATTTTGACCTAGCAACGCTAACCAAAACGTAAAGAAACCGGTTTATATAGTTGCAATTGTTGTTGTTGTGTCTGATGCATGCTTATTATGCAAAGCAGCAGTGGGTGAGCTGAGAAGTAATAGACATACAGAAACCGGAGTTTCAGAAAATCTGCTTTAGTGACTTAAATCTGTGTTTGCATGTGGATGAGAGGCTCAAACACAGAGGAGGAAGTTTGTTTTGAAAAATGTGTGAACAGGGTGACAGCCTGTGATAATAACTGGATGTAACCTGCAAAATTCACATTAGATTTCCCCATAGAAAGACTAATAATCAGCCTGCTGATGCTGGCGTTTGCCTCAGGGCAACACTGCACCTGCATTAGAGCAGAGTTGCCACAGCGGCAGATCAGTTTCACTTCAGCCTGTGTTATCAGGCCACTTTGTGATTCATGTGTTTTCCCTCCCTCATTGAGAACCATATGTTTGTCTCCTCCCTCCTCCTGTAGATCATCATAACACAGTGAAGGGCACCGGGGAGGCTCGCTGCCGATGAGATACCGAAGCCCTTAGATAAATCAGACCCAGCGAATCAGTGGAGAGGAAGGACACGGTGTAAATTTGCCAATGTGTGAAAGCGCTGCCTCCCACACTTGACACAGTTAATCATGAATCTCTCACTGACGACCATAAATAGCCGCACGTTAGTCAGCTCTCAGCGCCTCGGCGTGCGGATGACACCACTGTGACTCCACAGCAGAAAGTAGGAGCGGTTAAGTCCAAAAACTGCGGCCGACGTCTGTTTCACCGCAGCGTACGTTGGTGATATTTATGAACGCTGGTAGAGGGCGTCCTCGGGTCCCGACCCCTCTGGAGGAAATTCAAACCGGTTAGTGGAGGATGAGTCCACAGGGGAAAAAGATTCATACACTAACTTTCAAATTAAACATTCACAGCAGTACAAGTCCATCAAAAATTCAGTAGTGGACTGCAACAAATAGAGCACTTACTTCAGTACTTGTACTCCATTTGATGCTAATTCTACTTTAACACAGTTCAAAGGGGAATATAGTTTTTATCCCTATAACATTTAGTTTACTAGCAAATTTACCAAAATTCAAGCAAATGACTCTCTGCAAACCCACAGAGCTGTTTCTAATTCCTAATTACTTACTGATCATAAGCTCTGTTGTGTTCTTGGTCAAGTGAAAAACAAGTGAAAGTTAGAGCTGGTTCACCTGAAACTCCCGAAACACCGAAAGGCCGAAAGCAGCTACTGTCGTTTAGCCGTGACCTGTAAAAGCAGCTCCCACACACACACACACACACACACACACACACACACACACATACACACTAACACAAACACTCTGCCAGTAGAATAGCTGCCTTAGGGCCAACAACATTAACAGACAACAAAACTTCCTTCTCCTCGCTCTCACTCATTTCCCCGCTCTGTGCCTTTAACAAAAACCATCAAGCAGCGCTCATGTGAACAGATTCATCACTGTCAGGTGAAATATGTATTTGGACAACTGACTAAACAAGTTCAGGGTCCATCCATAAAAACAGCTAGTAATGCTTTTCTCAAACCCCAGTATGTCGTCACATTTTCACCTCAAACGGGTCTGATACAGATATCAAAAGAAAACGTTGGAGTATTCTCTCAGATCTGATGTAATCTGCTTCCGTTCACAGCTCCGCTTCACCTCAGGAGATGTTTGTGGTAGTCACAGTGACCTGCCGTCTGCCGACTCGCCTCTCCTCTCAGTTTATCCTCTTCTCCCTCTTTGCTTTTCACAAACACTTTTGCTCTTTCCCGCTTTCATTTTTACCAGAATGCTTGTTGATGCGTAGTCGGCCAGGATTACACTCAGGGATATCTATGCCGGTCTCTGAGATATTGATAAGATAAAGACAAGGAATTTAAACAATTTCTGTCATTTTGAAAAGGAGGATATATACTCAAGGGTAGATTTATTTGGTAAATAAATCTACCCTTGAGTATAAAGGGTAGATACAAAGTTTGTCTACGCCAGACAAACTTTGTACAAAAGTTTGTCATGAGAAACTATACAAAAACAGGGATGCTTAATGCCTCCTTTAGAAATGTATCTTTCAGCGTGCATTAGTTTTCAGAGCAACTAATTTGCATCTGATCATCACTCACACTGGACTCATCGAACCCTGAGATCATGTGATTTGTAACAGGGACACATCTCAACTTAAAGGTTCAGTTTTGTAAGATTTACGTTTCTTCTAAATAAATACTTTATCTTTACATCGGGAGTGGGTCCTCTCGTTTTTTACAGTAGCCCAAACTGGACAAACTAAACATCTTTTAAGTTTTGATGACAACTGAAAGCTGCCACAGGTTCTCTTTCATGTATAGAAGGGCAGGGTGGGGTGAGGGGTGTTCAGCTGCAACATGCAACGTCACCACTAGGTGTCGCTAAATTGTACACACTGAACCTTTAAGTCTGCCAGTTCCTTAAAAAATGCAGAAAAACTTCGGACCTACTTCCTGCTTCTTAAGCTAATGTTCGGGCCGATGTATAGTTTGTAAAGTCTCTGTCTGCTGCAGTTCTTTCTCGATGATACAAATATTCGCACGCTGTTATGAAACTGAAATATCCTTTTTAATTTCCTCCTTAATTATATGTGGACAGATTATTAGTTTGTGCTTAAACTACAGCACCGCTTCCCTGGACCTCTTTCAATCTCTCAAGCTCCCAGGAGCCCCCTGGTAGAAGACATCCTTATCATCCACCTGCTGGCCCCTGCTGAGAGTCATGGAGCCTGTCCAGAAGCCTGAAGACAAACATTAGTTGATTGTAGCAGGGGAGCACAGAGGTGGAGGGGATCCAAACTCAAACATGGGATCAATTAGTCACGAGAATTAACCCAAATTCAAACCTAAAACTTAATGCTGTTGTTGCGGAGTCATAAAGATGTAGTGCAGTGATCTGTATGGACTGAAAACGAATTCAGATTCCACACTGATGAAGACACAGTCAATGAAAACTGCCTCATGCTTCACCACATCGTCTGAAGTGTGTTCAGTTACAACAAACCTGCGTTTTGCACAGCATGATCAATTATGCACGATGTGTGATCATCAGGAAACACGTTGGACTGGAACGATTCAGAGCTGCGTGAAATCCAAAAGCATCGTCGCTGGCTGCAAACAACATGGTCATATTTGTCAGTATATTGATATGATGTTAGTCAGTATCAGTGTTTGTGTAGCTCGGATTTTACAGTAATTGCCTGAGAGGACAGACGGTGGCTGGTGCAAATGTCAATTAGGCGTTGGCTGTCGGAGCTGAGAGAGAAAGAGAGCGCTCCTCCTCTCCTCTCCGTCCTCTCCTCTCCGTCCTCACGGGGACGTGTGGACTCGAAAAATAATAAGTAAGCAGAGCTATAATTGTTTCATGCGCGGTCAGACTTTATGAGCCCTCCCTACCTCTGAGTCGCTCAAACCCCAATGTGCGCTGCTCATTAAAAGAATCTGCCTCCGCAAGAAAAAAATGCATCTTAAACCGTTCTGTGAATGTGGAGGAGAAGCAAAGATGCAGCAGAGCTTCAGTCCAGGAGAGAACACAGTGTTTGTTCTCTGCTCAGAGAACCGAGGCTTTGAATAATAAATACCAGGTTGTAACCTCGTACTTTCATCCTCAAATCCAGTTTTCTCCTTCAAGATGGAATATGTGTAGTCATGGAGTTATTTTAAGATTCATGAATATAACCCTACAGCTGTTTAAGATCACATTTCACATGTTTAAAGTGATGGGAGATGTTGTGGAGGTGGGGGGGCTGGGAGACCTTCACCTGTACCAGAGGATCAATCAGGAGAGAGCTGTTAGTGGATTGATCCTGCACTGAGGCTGAGCTGCTTCATGGAGACACTCACAGAGACAGACGAGGCATGAGTGAAGCTCAAGGAGGAGTGAGTCATGTGGAGAGAGACACTGGAGACAATACTGATCTGAAAGCCGAGGTGCCATCTGACAGAGCTGGCAAGTTTAAGTTTAAGTGTGAACTGTCCGTCAGTCTCTTGAAGGCAGCTCAGCCGCTTTCAAACCTGAGGATCGATCAGCTAACAGCTCTCACCTGAAGGTGCTCTCCCAGCCCCCCCACCTCCACACATGCTGCCATGGTCATTGGATGTACGTCAACGTCACAGCCATATTGGGCTGTGAACATTTGGTCTGGATAAAAAAACCTGAATATTTACATTTCTCAGCCAACTTTCAATTTGATGCTTGATAGTTTATGCTCTGTATGTTGAGTACAAAAACGTTTGGCCTTCTGTCTCCTAGAATTTGATAGTTTGGCCCTAAGAGCTGCTAGACGTTGAAAATAGAAGAATTATTAAATAGAGTATTATATAATAGTATTATGCATCGTTTCTAGAGTCAGCATTGATTCAAATATAACTGCTGAAGACATTTTGAGTTGTTAAAAAGGGGGAAATCTCTTTGCAGAAGCATTTATTAATACTAAATAACATCACACTGATGCTCTGATGCTAACGGAAAAATACAAATCACTATTAGATCTATATTTGCACATTCACTCTTGTTCTCCATGACTTGAGCGCAAGAAAACTATAACAAAACTAAAAGCAGAGAAAACCTGAGCACAAGCAGGAAGCTTTCAATCCTGCCCTCAATCTGAATCTCTTGAATAAAGATAGAAAGAAATCCGCTGCACCTTAGTTTGTGTTCTGTCACTTTTTTACAACGTATATAAAAACATTTGTGCTCAAACCACGTCTCAGAGTCTCTGCACATTGAGTCCAAACAAATCATCGCACTATAATAAGATGCCTGTGTTTGATACACACCAGATCTCACAGGTTTATTTAAATGCAACCCAGTGGGGACAAGGTACGATGGCTTATATGAAACACTGTGTGAGCTATTCTGTGGCGTCGCTCGGTTGAGGAAATCTGATACGACTACATTTGAATATTTAATGCAAATAAAGCTTTGCTCTGCGCTTCTGGCCGTGTTCCTCGCTCACACTTATTAGCCGTGGATGTGGTGCGAGTAAGCAGCGGAATGTTTCACCCAGTCGCTCGCTCTGTTCTGCTGCACAGTCAAAACAACTGTGAGATTCATGAATTCATAATTCTGCTTTGGGAATCTTCTGTTTGATATTTTTTGTGTGCACGCTCTGAGGAGAGATTCCCACAACTGACTCCTCTCTTCCTGACCTATTTCCTCTTTATGTAACAATTGCTGCTGCTTAAGTCCTTTTCCAAATGTGCTCATTGTTGTTGTTGTTCTGCGATTATTGTTCCCGTCAGTGAGATTTAGACCCAGTCAAAATACAGAGGAGAGGAAGGAAAGCTTTTCCCCGAATTTGTCTCTGGGGAGCCTCTCCACACAGATCTGTGAATCATGAAACCTTGGTAGCTGTATAAATATTTGGCGCTTCAAATTTTTAATAAAGAAATTCGGGTCAGCTGAGTTTTCCTCAGAGTCTATCATCACCCAGTGGGATCGTTACCTTGAAGAGACAGAAAAAATTGTGTGTTCAGTGTATTTTACTTTATTGGTGTCAGATATTACCAACGTGTGTTCACGACATGTCAGGAACAACTCATCAAAGTAAACGTTTGTAATATGTTACATAACATGCCATGTTCACCACATATAGGAATGACAGGTTGGATGTCTAAGGAATAAAAATCACCATTGCTCAGTTAGAAAGGACAGAAACACTCTACAGGCTTTTACGTCCTGCTAGAAAAATAGAGCATCATCATGAGCAGCATCATATACTGTTGTGTACTTAGGGTCAAAGATGGCTGCTTCGCGTGTCCTGCGTCCATATGGTGCGTTAGTTGTGTGCACATCGTCAGAAATAAAACGCACACGTCAAGATGCTCGTTAAAAGGTAGCAGGTGCTGTAGGAGGCAGTACGTGAATACAAATCCAGAAGTTCTAAACGGTCTGATATTCTTGTTAACTCACCTGCTTGTCCTGCCATTGCCTAGCAACAGAGCTAAGAATGAGAAAGTTCTTTGGCGTATTTAAAACTCTGAAAAGATAAATGCAATCTTTTTCACCTCGCTTGCTGCCACCATCACATCATTTAAGCACAATGTATAATGGGATGCACGAGGAAGGAAGGATCCACCCGCCGGGGCCTCCGTTGCTCGAAGGGGTTGAGGATGGAGCTCTCAAAACCTTCGAGTTGGGATGAGATCGGTCTTCCATTGCAAGAAGAACATTCTTTTATCCTGACGCACAGGTTGAGCTCTGAACGTGACGACATTCTCTTCGAGTTCATTTTTAAATGCTCCTCTTTGTTTCGTGCCTCGAACAGTTGAAGTTCTCCACCTCGCTGCACACAAAAGAGGGTCAATTTACATTTCGGTTTAACAGCTGGTAATTAACACGGCAAAGCTCCCACGTAAAAGTCTGAGTGGAGTTAATTGTGCATTCAATTTAGAAGTGCTCACACTAATGGATCCAGAACTCCCCTTGTTTTAGTTCTCATGTGCCGAGAGCGATAACGTTAACGATCAGATATTTATGATTCACTGCATCTTCCTCCTCCTGGTGTTTGTTTGGTTAAAGTCAAACCCTGAAGAAATTTCATCAGCTGCAAGACGAAGGCAAGTTCTCTACTTTCCAGCAGATTGTGTCTTAGAAAGAATCACTTCTCCATGTTTCATGCTGTTTGATGATCATTTACATTTGTACTTATTTTATATATAAATAAAGGGAAACAAATTGCTAATTAAACAGATTTTTCATCATGATTATTCCTCAAAACTCAGTGTGACATTAAGACAGAAATTAGCCGGGTCGTTTCAATCGGTGCCAGACGAGCAAGATGACTTTTAAAACTTTATTTAATTGTACCGAGATACAGCGGAAAATAATTAAAGATTCATATGAAAGAAAGAAAAGAGGAAGGATATCATGGAATGAGCCAAATCTTGTTAATTCATGCAAATCAAAATTTCCCCACAGAGCCATACATAAAATATAATTAGCAGAGGACACAGAGAAGTCTTTCTTCTTGAAATCACTTTCATATAATGAGCATATTTCTCATATATTTTAACAGCGTGGCGGTGAGGAGGGCAGACACACAACGGAAAAGTCACTTTATTGTTTGTCGCACTCGTTTCTCTTTAATGACGTGAGCGACTTAAAGTGAAGCACCGATCCCGTCCTCGAAAGAGTCTCTGCAGGTTCCCACAGATTGTCCGGTTCCACAGGACAAACTTCCCATTAAAGTGTGGCAGCTGGAAAATGAGCAATCTGAGTGAGGGAGCCCAAGTGAGGCATCAATGTAGAGCAGTGGTCCCCAACCTTTTTTGCGCTACGGACCGGTTGGATGTCAGACAATATTTTCACGGACCGGCCGTTAAGGTGTGTCTACGGAACCTCGTTACGGAGTCCCTCTGGTACCTCTGGTGACAGCGGTAGATTTTTTTTTAATTTAATGGAATTTGGAGAGGTTTTTTTTGGTTATTTAAAATAAAAAATTAATTCGTTAATTTAAAAAAAATCCACCGATGTCACTACAGATAGGATGTTGGAAATGGCATCAGAGTTTTTAGTGCTGTTGTGGCGATCTCAGGGTATTCTGCCGTGACTTTATTCCAGGACACCGGAGTTGTTTTCTCAAACATACTTTTAAGGCCGCCGTCATTTGCGATCTCCAGCAGCTGATCTTCTTCTTAAACAGACATGCTGGATTCACCTGGTTTGTTGATAAATGGGTCCGACAAATACCGTGTTGGTTTGTGTTCAGCGAAAAAGTGACGTGACCGAGACAAGCGTCTTGAAATGCGTAAAGCATGAGTCATAAACGAGAGGATCCGGTAGTTTTTCAAAATAAAACACCGGATAATAGATAAAACAGAAAAAATGTAATTTATTTATTCTTCTGTGCGGCCCAGTACCAAATGACCCACGGCCCGATACCGGGCCACGGCCCGGGGGTTGGGGACCACTGATGTAGAGGATGAGGAAGAGGAACAGTTTGTAATCTTCGTCTTCCACCTACCACACACACACACACAATCACACGTACACACTTGCAAACCCAAGGAGCTCTGAGCCAATCACTTTCACTTCAATCGCTCTAGTAGAACCACAGAGATGCCACGTAACAACAAGACTTATTAAAAAAGATATTCAGCTTCCAGAGGCGGCAGGAAAAAGATGTTTCCCAAAGTTTCTGACATGTTTGTTTGATTGGATGTGTCACCGGAGGTTATTTAGACAAATCAAAATACTGCAAGGGAAATATCAGAGCTTCAAACCAGCGTCTCATGGGTTCTGAAGCTGAAGCTAACGGGCGATCAGTGGAAAAGAGGAGCCGGTTGTGTGGGTGGTTCGAAAGTTTTGGCAGCGCAACTTTTTATTATCCCATTTAATGTTTGATACTTCGCTTGTGAGGTTTGTTGTAAAAAATATATAAAAACAAGAAAAGATTAAAAAAAAATACATATCAGTCTGGTTTTATAGAGACAAGAACAGACATAAATCCTCAGTTATTAGTTGTTGAAAACTCTTTCTCCAGAGAGCTCATCCGTTTACGAGCGTCTGCTGCAGCTTCAACCTTCACTTTGTTCAGAAGCAGAGAACAGCCTCCCCCCCCCCACTCCAGGGACATGTCATGATTGACAGCTGAGACGGAGTCTCGATTGGTCAAGCATGTGTGTCGGTGGGACTGCCCACCACATATCACTGCTGTACAGATGTTCACCTCAGAGCAGAAATCAAAAGCACAAGCACCTCTATTCAGTTTTAACTTAATTTCAGCTTAGCGGGAGGAGGTGGAGATGCATTGTGGATGTTTTTACAGTCCATGGGGACAGATCTGATCTACTTAATATTTAGTCTGTTGTTTCTTATCTCCATGTGAGAGTAAACTCAAAATAACCGAAATAACATTAGAACGTGAATAACAATATTATTACACATATTTTGATGTTTTTACTTTTATGAATTTGCAGAGTGAGAGTCTGAGACCCATTTTTAATAACGACCCACACTTTGGGAATCCCTGAGTAATACTATTGAGAAAGTGTGAGATATTTTTTAGCTATGAAGGAAACCATGTTTGTCACAAAACAATAATTACATTTATTTAATAAACTGTTTTACCTTGAGCCTCTGAAATGGACTTTAAGTTTCAGTGGTGCTGTGTAATCATAAAGAATAATTATAATGGAGAACGGGAACATGCTCAGAAAAAGAGATTTATCTTTTGCTGGATTATATTTCTGAGAGAAAGGTCACACAGACATAAGGAAAGAATTAGAAAACGAGGAGGGAAAATTAATTTGAGACAGAGTGAAAAACAAACCATCTTCATTTCAGTGTTTAGCTTGTTTATTACTGACGGAGAAAAAGATCCATTTGATGAAATGAAACAAATTGATCTGGGAGTTTTGGACGACAGATTCAAGGTCTTAATGAATAAAGAAAACTGCGAACTAAAGGTAGAAAACTAATCTCCGTTGGAATTCAGCTGCCAAAATAAATCACTGTCTATCTGCCTGAAGAAGTTAATTTGTGAAACAGCAAGCTTTTTGTTTCATCCGCACTTGATCCATACCCGTTGCTCGGTTTCAGCACATTTACAGCAGTTTAACAGTTTGAGGTTTTCAAACACATTCACTGAGAACTTTGAGCTGAACCAGCGAAATCCCTTCTTATTTCTTCACATGCACAGGAAGCTCTGTCCTATCAGGCAGATTTCAAATGGAACACAAAACCCAGGACCAGCACGAATCGGCTGCTCTGGGCCTGAATTAATTGAATCGTCCTGGTCGTACGTTCACAGGTCGATTGTTTACAGGAACAGATGCTGATCTAAACTCTGCATCTTCACAACTACCAGCGAACACGATGAAAGGATGTGATGGATCTGTGGACGCTCCCGGAGGCGGGGGGGGGGAGGGTTTTCCACTTAATGAGAGTATTATAGAAGCTGCATGGAATCAACACTCATATTTTTGTTGTTTCTTATTTATTTATTTTAGCTGTTCGGTCTGGTACTTACGTTTAAAAACAAAATTCTTGCAACGTTTTCTACCAGAGTTCAAGTAAAACAAAAGTGTAGGTGGTGAGGGGGGGTATTGATTATGACAGACACACACATCCCTCTTCACTATTTGTGATTGATCTGTGACTGACATGCAGCCCCATTAACGCACCTCGCTCCTACACCCACGTTGAGGAAAAAACTCACTAATCTTTGAACCAACTAATTATGATGACCCCATTTGGATGAAACCTTCTTCAACTTTCACAAAACAAGGTCCATGAATCTTCTGCATGAACTGAAGGACTCACTCTTTTATGGACCAGTGGTTATCAGGGCTCCACGTGACGTCCACTTGAGAGGCTGAATATGGTGAAACGAGCTGCACCCTGACACAGATGGAGGTTTAAGTGCAGCGATGGCAGCTTGTTGTGGCGAAGCCTCGTTAATCCTAATTACTGCCCTTCACTAATGAAGCCATTAGCCCTGTTGTGTAGCCAGAGGATCACTGAGCTGCTGCTGCTGCTTGTTTCTGTCTCGTTCTGTTTCTCCTTCACAAGTGGCCTTTAATAGATGACACATGTTAGTATCATGCATGTACAGCAACCTGGAGACGAGGGCTTGTTGTTATAGTGGTTATGTATTATATGCACATTCATCACCAGCTTTGAGAGGCATTGCATCACAACATAGCAGCAGATTGAATTGCATCCTGTTGAAGCTGCACAGCAAAGCCAGAGTTTGATATTCGTGAATCGGGCGACACTTTGGAGCCGAAACTTTTGGAGCTGTGGTTCTCAGGGACGTGTGTTTGTGCTTGTGGGGACGAGTTGGACCTGAAGGCTGAATATACTTATTAATCTGTGGGGACCATGAAATGCAAATGCAATGAAAAAAGTCTATTTTTGCAGCAAATCTGCACAAACTGCTGCTGGAGAGTCAGCGGATGAATTATTTGGTAATCAAGCATAATCATGAAGTGGCCGAGAAAGCTGCTAATTCAAAGTGACAGCGGAGCACAACAAAAAAGGAGCAAATAATTCACCAGTGAATTATTAAATAATCATTATGTAACCATGTCAGTTAGGATGTTCCCTCTGCTCCTCACTCAGGGTTCATCTGAAATATTCCGTGAAAAGCATCGTCCTGCGTCTCTGCTGCCGCTGCAAACATCAGGAAACAGATACAGATCATATAGAACAGACAGATTATAAAATGTTCTCGAAACCATGCGCTCGCACTCAGATGTACCCTGCATGGATTTTTTTGTGCACCAAGTCAAAATTACCAATCCAAAAGAATGCGAACGCAGAAACCTCCCAAAAAATATTAGTAGAGCTGTTTTTGCTCGAATTTTGCTAAAGCTACAACTCCTTTAAATGTTTTAAGATAAGATAAGTTGATCCTTTATTAGTCCTAAAACAGGGAAATAATTGAAATTGTAATGTTAGAATCCATGTAGACATAGTCAATGATGAAGTATGTCGAACATATGGATATGACAATGAAGTCAAAATCTAAAAATCACTTGTTGTGTTTCCTGTATTTGCTTTTGTGGGTTGCATGTGTTGTTATTCAGCATATGTGAAGTCACAGTGAAGCACGAAGCCTCTCACTACTTTATCTACTAGTTCAGACCAGATTGCACAAAACCCAGTTCGACAACTTGTCTCCACTGTCGTGATGCCCGTCTCTCATGAGGAGTCCCTCAGTATCAGGACTTCTGTTGGTCTTTTCCTCCTCCTGCTGCTGCTGCTCTGGAAACTCCATCTAATAAGAAGCAGCCTCATGAAACCTGTCCTGGTTTGGAATTGACCAGGTGGGAACATGGAGTCTCTGTGGCTCACGGCCCGTCGACTCCCACATCGCATCAGTCTATTTCCCCCCCATTATTGATTGCCACCCCTTCTTTTCCTCCTTGAGTAATCACTGCCTGGCAGCGAAGGGGGAAGGTGGGGACAGCGGCTCGTTCTATTCTGCATACGGATGAGATGTAATCTGTCTGCTGTCTCCAGAGTGAAGTGCCATCGGGCGGCCGAGGGGCACGGGAGCGGAAATGACTCTGTTCCGTTCAATCATTGTTCTTTTTTGGAAAGTCGCCTTCTGGACAGAGCTGAGTGCGAAAAGATTCTCCACGTAAACACAAGGAGTGTGTGTGTGTGTGTGTGTGTGTGTGTGTGTGTGTGTGTGTGTGTGTGTGTGTGTGAATGTGTGGGGGGGGGGTGTCTCTTTGATGAGCAGCATCCACAGTGAAGGGCGACAGATGCTGTGACCTCTGGCCTCTCCGTGTCCGGCTCTGGACCTGATTCTCTCGGCGACAGGGATGAAGTTTAAGTTTAGAGTTTGCCGGATCGGCCCTGACACCACAGCTCCAGCGGAGAGGGAGGCTCCACGTCCTCTCTCAGATCCCTAATCTGCAGAGAGTCTTCGTGATGAAGGCGGCCCAGGCCCAGACGTGACACCGCGTGTTCTCCCCCCCGACACGGGATCGAACGCGTCTCTTTCATTGTGACTCGAGGAGCTTGTTAAAGTGGCTTTTTTTTCTGTGGGGAGATTGGTTTTGCCAAGTACATTTAGGATTCTGTCTGAGCGGGTCAACTTCAAAACAGAAAGTGGGAGCCAACCCACCAATCAAAGCTCGGCAGCCTCCCTCGGCTGCTCTTTGCACGACAGCTCTGCTCATCTCCTCTCTGTCCTCCTCCCAGATTTGGACGGATGTGTGATTATGTTCTCTCCTGAGCGGCGGCATCAATTCAGACGGTCGAGCTTCAGAGCTCATGAAGATTAATTGCTCCGCTTCGTCCTCTTGCTACCTTTTCCCTGACACAGTTCCAACTTTGTCTGGTTTCTTGGATGTCAAAACAAAAGTCCCTCTGCTTCCCCGTCTCACTCGGAAACAACATTGCCGCCGGTTTAATCGCTGTTGTCTGATCGGAACATTTCAGTGGCTCTCTGGGCTCTTATCTGCAGATTGGATGGATGTTGTCTTCGTCTGTGCAGCTCACACGTCTGAGGGCAAGCGAGGTTGTCTCTGTGGTTTGTTGGCGACTTATTCGCGGATTAGACAGGAGATGCCAGATGTGTGTTATTAAAGAAGAGTGCGGTGATATTAACTCACAATCTAAACACAGCACAGTCTCACGTCTGGCTCTGAACACTGATGGGAGCTGATAAGCCGTTGACTCGCCTCAAGTCGCCCCCGCTGCCTCTAACTCTCAGCTGCTGCTTCTTCATTCGCACCCCGAACGTTCGGCTTCCCACCGTCTGACAGGCGAGACACAAGTGTCACTTCTGCTCCGTCGAAGTTTTTAATTAGCACAGTCGCTAATTAGTCATGATTATCTCCAGCGATCGTATCAACTGCACATGAGTTTCATCGAAAGGTCAAGAGAAGGGGAATCGCTTCCTTCGCAAAAAGTAAAAGTATCAATACTGAAAAGTTAATTTGCGATGTTAGGCGTTTACATCCTGCTTTGAGATTCATCATTTTAATTTTAATTAGAAAAAGACTGGAACTTTTATAGCTACGTTCAAAAATACATTGTTCATTTGTATAATACATTTCAACATTTCAAGAAACCACTGTTAAAAGGCACAATATATTTTTACTGGATCATGATTTTATCTGAAATATTAATTTGTGTAATATTCTTTCAGATTGTGGAGTTTACATCCAGGTGATGAACTATTGGTGCTGAGGGAAGGTCGAAGGTCAACAGGTATGAATGTGATATGATAGGTGAAGTCAGAAAATGATATCAAGCATGGTTCAAAAATGCATTTTTCCATGTCTCATCATCGTAAAGAACTATAAACACAAACTATCAGAACATGATTCATGTCCATGTGGTGGGGATGACATCATTGGGACATCATTGTGAGAAAATTACATCACTTGGGTAGTGATGCATTAGTGTTACTTTTGTAACCAACAGCATTAGGTTGGATTATTCAATAACTACTAGACCAACATCCATGTGGATGGGTCAGGGCACGACACAAAGAAGAACCCAGTGGATAAAGATGAACATGGTGAAATAGAGTTTCTTCTTCTCCTCATTTTGTCTATTTACTCTACTATAACCAGATCAAACATCTATATCCTCTAGCTCTAAGATAAATGTACCTTCTCTCTCAGTGGCGTTTCTACATTAGGGGCAGGTGGGGCACTGCCCCACCAGATGGCGCTGTGGTGCAGAAAGCTCAATACATCTGTACTTTGTGGGAAAATATAATTTATTTTATTTTGTATGCAAAGTAGTGTGAATGTGTGTGTGAATAAACTTGTCTCACAAGCATTATGGTGTTGTTTTTGAGTCAATTGATTCGTGTGTGTTTCTGTCTGTGTGCTTGCTCTGTGAAAAGCTTCTCTCTTGCCGTCCGTCTCTGCTCTGGGGCAACGGCCCAAGCTTAAGACCGTTGCCATGGAAACACCAATGAGCGTGAACCACACAGGCGAAGTTAACATTGGGTGAGTGGGACTCCAGCTCTGAGCCTGTTGCCTGCTCGGCTCCACATGAGCTAACAGGCTAACAGGCTAATCCCCGTGAACACTCCCCGAGTCTGTGGAGAGGTTTCACTCTCTCACATGTCGGATGAATAATAAAGTTTGAACTTCGGTTTGTTTTCCTCACAGAGAAGCTAGAGACGTCTGCGCTCCCGTTTCTGTGGTGAGTCAAGTTTAGTATTGTATTTCTGTGTTAGTGATGAGCAGGTACCTGTACATACGGCTTGTCAGTTTAGCTCTGCTAGCCTGCAGGCGATGCTAACGGGACCGTACGGAGTTATTAAACTGACATGAACCGACATGATCCGGTCTGTCTTTCTTCCTATCTTTCTTCCTATCTTCCTATTATATATATATATATATATATCTTCTGGTTGTGCTTTTCCTTAACGCTCCGCCATAGCGCCTTTTTTGTGGATACCGTTTACAAAAAACACCAACTGTTCTTGTACTATTACTAGGAGAAAAAAAAAGGAGAAAAAAAAACAACATAATTTTTTGCAACTTCCGGTTGGCGACTTCCGGTTGCGCTTCCGGTTGCGCGCCGCCATAACGCCTTTTTTGTGGAACTGGGGTACCTGGGGTACCTGGACGGTATCCCAGTTCCACAAAAAACACCAACTGTTCTTGTACTGTTACTAGAAGTTAAAAAAAAACATACGATTTTAGGAGAAAAAAAAGGAGAAAAAAAACAACATAATTTTTTGCAACTTCCGGTTGGCGACTTCCGGTTGCGCTTCCGGTTGCGCGCCGCCATAACGCCTTTTTTGTGGAACTGGGATACCTGGACGGTATCCCAGTTCCACAAAAAACACCAACTGTTCTTGTACTGTTACTAGAAGTAAAAAAAAACATACAATTTTTTTTATACTATTTATATATATATATATAATAGATCTGTTCAAGTTGGGGGTCTGATGTAGTGTGAGCAATTTTGTGTCAATTGGACAATGTCTGAGTCAAATTTACAACTTGGATGCAATAAAAGAATGTCTATTATCAAAAGCCAAGTTAAAGATATGTGTTTTAAGGTCATATGTATGAATTCCACACCTCCAGCAGCTCGCAGGTCCTCAGTCGGAGTGTTCCAGTGGATCAGAGTGAAAAAGCTGCCAGTACCAGTTCACTGACCAGTACCAGAGGAGCTGAGGAGCCGGTCCACCCAGCAGGGAAAAGTGTTAGAGTTGATGCAGTTGAGGATGAGTTTGTTTGGAGAATAAACTCCACCACGTAAGATATCTGATGGTATGTAAAGTTGTTTCACTCACCAACCCATTTGACTTGACTACGTTACACAGATAATTATTCTGCAGAAACAGATTTACTGTGATCAACTGAAACGTGAGTATTTAAAGTCACATCTGCATTTTAAGAGCAGCTGTTTAAAGTATTATTACGTCTCCTAAAGCTCTTAATGCAGAGTATTGATGTTGACGTTGATGTGAAGCTATGTGTCTGTCTAATCTTTTTACTCTGTTGCAATCATTTTACTTTAATGTTGTATTATAGGCAACATCTTTGGGTCGCACTGAGTGCTAAAGCATGTGAAACGTATATGAAATAGGATTTCTGCTCCCTGCTGGCACTCAAAATGCAGCCCATAGTATATCTTACTGGTCTATATAGGCCTACTGCTTATAATAATCAGCTACCTCTATTTTTGTGACGGTGACATGACGTCATACAAAATTGCCCCACCAGAAATTTCAGGCTAAAATCGCCACTGTTCTCTCTCATATTGCATCCGGCTGCATAGATAGAAGTAACTTAAATCTGCTGCTTAAGTGATTGAACCAGTGAAGGGACGACAGAAGGAGCCATGACACCGAACATGTTGTCATATTCTCACCAGCGAGATGATAAAGAGGAGAGGGGGGTGGCAGTGATGTCAGTGGGCTGTGATCTGAGGCTTCGGGGGGGTTATCAGCAAAATCTCCCCCACAGAACAAAGTGCCGGCTCCCTTTTATGGCAGCCCTAAGTTAGGAAACATGATTAACGTGCTCCACTTTCTCCTAATTCTCCGAGGGCGGACTTGATAAATCCACCGAGCAGCAGAAAGGACGATGAAAGGGGCAGTGGCAAAGAGATGGAAGCAGCTTTTTCAAAATGCATCATTCATATTTATTCTTTACATGCTACAGACAAATAACGTCTTCTTATCTGCGTTTGTTAATTAACAGAGAAACAACGTCAGAGAGATGTTTTCAACTCTGGATGCAAAGACTCACATGAAAAGAGAGCGATGACACATTTCTGCATCTCCAACATCTTTCATGGAAACTGAAGAGCTGTTGTTTGCAAATATCATTCACACACACACACACATGCACTTTAAATGTATTTTACAACTAGCATTAATAGTTTAAATGTAGGAATACGGTTGCTTTGCGTCAGTTTGTGCTGTGATGTGCTGCTGATCTTATTATACATTTTCTATTATTGCCATAACTCACGCATTTGTCATTAAAATACGATGCTATGGGAAATATTAGGGACGTATGCTAAAACAAATAAAATACAAACCTTTTCGTATTAATCTACACGATAATTCAGATATTTTTTACAAGAATAAGAAGAAGTGGAATCTCCAGAGAGAAAGTCTGAGATGTTTTTACATCTGTTAAAGCTGTGAGCACAATGCATGATGGTAAATGTTGCCTGGTTAGTGCGACCTCTGATTGGACGTTACTTTTCAAAATGCTCTGTGGGATACTTCAGCATATCAGGTATATATATATATTCACTTTATAAACACTGGACTTTAAATTCAGAGGAATAAAATAGACATTATTGAGCCCAGTTATGTCTTAAAGTGTTTGAAAATGTGTCTCCAGTTACTGTAGAGGACGTGTTTCCCAGTATCGTCGTCCTGTCCCATGTCCATGACCCCATAAATGTCTTTTCTCTAAATTCAGTTGTCCTCTCCTTAGTGTTTCCTGCCAGAAATGTCTGGTCGTCCCACTTTAAACTATTCATCTCCATTTAGTCTCCATCGCTTCTCAATGGAAACAAATGGCCTCAATTTAGACGTAATGGACTGTAGCACCGACTGATGGTAAAAGTGTGTCGGACAAATTTATGAGCTAACTGTTAAATTGAGGAGTTCTGTCTTCCACAACTAGAACCAGTGATTTATTTTGTGTTAGCGTTGTAGCGTTGTTGTGACACTGAATTCTGAGCAAAAGTCGTCCTTTTACACACCCGACTTGTTGAGTCTGGAACTTCTGACTATTTCAGTTTAGTTCGATGCAAAAAACGGGTGTTGTGTGTGTGTGTGTGTGTGTGTGTCCTCACAGGATAACTGAAATCATAACAATACTACAGTGGCTGGACATATGTCGTGCAAAATGTTTTAGTCTCTCTGAATTAAAATGTGAGACTAAAACTAACCAGGTCAAATGTAAACAATGGAACAAAGACATGATACTCGGTTGGAAAAACCCAAATTGTATTACATTTTTGGTGTATTGCATCCATTAAAGATACTTTATGTACAACAATGATACAACAGATAAAGAATCACTGACTCATTCCTCTATTTCTAGAATGTGGTAATGAAAAATCTATTCCATCTTCTGCATATCTTCCTCATGCTCATCGACCCAGATTCATGATGAAAACCCTCGTGGCTGAAGCAATGTCATAGAATTAAGAGAAACTGTTAAAAGAAAAAAGTAAAGTGCACAAATCTCTGCAGGGTCCGAGGAGACAGAGGAAACGAGGAGTCGAGGAGACAGAGGATGTTTGTGAAGTTGCTCGGCCTCACAGACTCTGCACCTCAGCTGTAAGAAGTGCAGGCGACCGGGACACACACACACACACACGCACACAGCTCGTTTCAGGTTCAGTTTGATGTTCGCAGACACAACACTTCAGAGGAAAAGACAGAGTGTAACGAAGGAGGAGGAGGGAAGAGCCAGCAGGCCTGCACCTCATCTGTTGTTTCTCTGCTCCTCATGCTTTAACGATCAAATGCCCCCTGGTGGCTCAAATGAGTCACGTGCAATGTTAATCTGCCCTCAGCAGCCACAACCTGTAGTTTGGTTCATCTTCAAAGAGGTTGTGTGAATATTAAAACATGTGCTGTCAGCAACAGGAGATTTCAGCCCAGATACCTGAGCAGTATTTTCCTAAGGACTCTGGGGAAGAGTTTTCACACACTTTGCTTGATTATTCATTTTTTACCATCTGCTCCAACAAACCTCAGAGGAAAAATGTACGTTTAAATCCAGCATATTTATCTCTCATTAATATTTACTACTCAGAGTGATTTTCCCCTTTAATCTTCAGATTCAAGGTCGAAGTTTGAGGTTGAATTATTCTGTGTATTTTAGTTAGTTTAACATTTGACAGGTTCACATTAAAGGTTATGATGTAGAGCTGATTGTAAAATTACCTTAATTGATCTGAAAGTGATGACGTCAGCAACCCGAGTTGGAAAAATATATTGATTATTACTGCTGACAGACAGATAATAAACTGGAGATTCCATTTCCCTTTTTTGATTCCTAACAAATGTTGTTGTGCAGAAGCAGCTGAACCCTAACCCAAATTATTCACTCAGAAAAAAAGAGCCCAAAACGATGACTTTGTTTTTCAATTACATATTAGAGTCTTTTATATCATGTTAATTGAATATAATTCAACTTATATATACATTTATTTAATCAAATCACTCCAGTTACTTGATTTATTCACACTAACGCAACATGATAGAAAACACCTCATTAAATTTGACCCTTGAAGTTGAACTTATGAAGTAAAGTCACTTATTTTCTAAGTACACAATGTTCTTGAAAAAGGAATAGGACAGGACCGGGGTCTTCAGGGACCAATCACATTTAAGATGCGACCCACCTGGCCCCGCCCATGGGATTTATAATCCCCACCTATAGGGAGCTTGGGATCAACCGTGTCAGCCGATATAGTCCAACACTCCCCAGAGAGGTGGTCTCATGCCAGAACAGAAGAGAATCCGCCTTTATGTAACTCAGCCTTTAAAATCAGAGGCATAAAAGACCCTGAAATCCATCAATCACATGGGGCACTGACACGCTCGTCACCACAGACAAACAGGGCAGAGCACCGACACCGGAGACGCCGCTAAGTAGGCCATCAACTATTCATCCCGCCGTGATACGCCTACACCTCTCAGGTGTGATGCCGTCCGTGCCGATTTCACCGGCTAGCGGGAATCACTGCCGGCTGCGTGAGGAGTCCAGTCACGCATCGGAGCCAGATTGCTCGCGGGGAGTTCGGGCACCATGCATATTTCATGAGGGTTTTCCAGTTTTTAGGATCATTCATCAGCTGGTTTAGCAAAGCTGCTGACAAGCGAACCCAAGGCTTACACCGGAGTGAGGTCGCTGTAGTTTTTAACAATTCATCAGTGCAGGGACTTGTTAATTGTCGACCCTCTAATTGCTTTACCGACACATCCTGAAGAGGACTGCCAGTTATCGACCCGAACGTTCTGTGTAATCAGTTGCCATAACAACCGGGAGCAGCGTCAAACCCCACCCCCCCCCCGAAGCTGTGATGACGTCATTACAAGTGAAGAAGTCCATCATGATTGAGTAATTTATTAAAGTGTATAAAACAAAGAAAACACACAGGTCATGATGTCATGGTTTTATAACACACAACGCACAATTTCCTCGAGCCGAACTCCACGCACTTACTCAACACTCACACTTAAAGGTGCTTCTAACCCTAACCCTAATTATTTAATTATTATTAACAGAGTTTGTTGATGTTCAGATTGATTCTTAAATGGCTTTTTTTATTGATTAAACAAGTCCGAGGGATAAATCAATCCATCCGTGTATCATTCATCTCTGGGTGCACTATTATCAGAGTGGGTTCAAAACAAAAACAAACAAACCCACAAAAAAAACAAAAGTTACCCATCCGCTCATTCAACGATTCATTATTTTCATGTTCAATTTATATCTATTATCATTTTCCTGGTCAATCAATTAATTGTAAGGTAAGAAAACCGTAACAGCCAAAGGCAGCATTTTCATACAGTTTTTTCAGATATATACGCAAGAGAGTCAGTTGATAAAATTGAGATATTAAGAATTAAGTTGTAATATTGCGAGAATACATTTGTACTGTACTGGATGACTGTACTGGACTGTACTGGACTCATATGATTTGCAGTGGTAGCACCAGTTTGACCTGGTTCTTTGTGAGTGCTCTGATTGTGAGCACTTGAAGCAGCGATATGGCACCTCTGTCCTGATGTTGTTCTAATGTGGTCAATATATACCCAGTTTTCTTCAGATGGAAGATTAAGCATCATGGTTTTTTTTTAAATGTTTTAAATAAATGAACAACAGAAAACTATAAATATTCAAGCCTCTGAACCTGAAGGAATCGTTGGACAAGATGGGAAATTTGCTTTTTTTCACTTTCTGGAACGAAAACAAGACGAGAAAATTGAGGTGGAGGGTTGGCTAAGCTTAGCACCAGTATGACCCTGTAATCATAAATCTATGTTTTTATCATAGACAGTAAAGTAAACTTTACAAAAGTGAACCATTGTTTTTATATCATTATATCACTTGAACAAACCTAAAATAACAGAAACCATCTAATTCATGTGTACTTTGACATTTAAGTTTGACCCATCCACTAACATGGAGGAGGCAGAGTTCAAACCTGGCTTCCCGTTTGGTAAAGTCGTCACCTTGGGTTTTAAACTGTACAAAAAAATTGCATGTGGTAATTTGATTTGCTTATTCCAGAGCTGCTAGTCGACGGAGATCTTATTAGCTGTTTCTTGACTTTGTGCTAAGCTACGCTAAACCTCTGCTAGCTGATCGAGTGGTCCCGACCTTCTCATTTAGCTCTTGATCGTGAAAGAGAATTATTGTGTTTCCCAAAAATGTTTCAACGATTCCTTCAGCGCATGAACATAAAAATCTAACGTGCACAAATGATGAAGAAAACATTCGACACACATCAAATCAAGCCGAAGAACCTCCAGTCTCTGCCGAGTGTTTTGTCTTTGTCTCTTCAACGATGCGTCTTAATTGTTGTCACACCGGCCGTAGTAGCTGGAGATGGTCTTGTCTATCCATCTGCGGTACTTGGACACGGCAGTGTAGACTCCAGGAAACCTGGCCTCGGCACACCCTCTCCCCCAGGACACCACGCCGTAGAGCCGCCCTTCACACACCAGCGGGCCACCGGAGTCCCCCTGAAACAGCAGGGAGGAGTCAAGCTTTACTGGAGAGGGCAGTAATATACCGAAAATAAAGTCTGAACTTTTTTTGCTCTGTTACCTCCGCCAATGGAAAAAATCACATGACATTTTGCAGTGGATCTGAATAAATGCCACTTACTGGTCATGCACAATGTCACCTGAAACCCTATGACTTTTTGAGTGGATGGTAAAAACTTTATGGACGATAGCACTAGCAACAGTCTAGATAATGAACTGGGCATTAGCCTTGGTGGAGGTGCAGTAGTTCCCCCAGAGGTGCGATGACACTGGAAGGTGTCATTTTACAACTTGAAACAGATACCTTTCATTCCACTGGGAACTCACTGTTATTGTTGGGAATCTGGGAACTTAGACTTTGTTTACTTCCTGGTTCTCTGGTTGGTTTGTGTGTGTGTCCTCCCTCACAGTGAGTGCTGCTGGCTGCTACTCTCTGTATCTGAATCTGTTCCTGCATACTGAGCCCCGCTGTGGGTGCACATCCTAATCATTATAGCCATCAGTAACGAGCTGCTCTCACCATGCAGGCATCTTTTCCACCATTGGTGAAACCAGCACAGAGCATGTTTTCTGTGATGGTGCCGGAGAAGGACTCGGTGCTGTTGCACTTCTCCGTGGAAACGACGGGGATCTTGACGGTGCGGAGGGTTGAGGGGATCTGGCCTCCGCTGGAGCTGGTGTATCCCCAGCCCGACACCCGGCACATCCGTCCCTCCGCTACCGAGGCGTCCTGCCTGGGCAGCAGAGCGATGGAGACGTAGCTGTTCAGATAGACCGGAGCCCTCAGCTGAAGAGACAGTGGACAGTGTGATCAGTTAACCCTAAATCCAATTCAGTCATATGGAGAAACATTTACAAAATATAGAAAGTAGTTTGGATACTGTGCCTTAATAAGCATAATGTCATTGTTGTTGTTGAGGGCGTTGTGCTCAGGGTGGGGCACCAGAAGCTGGGGCAGGATATCCTGCTCTGTGCCCTCAAAGATGCTCAGAGAGTAGTCTCCTGCTAGTACCCTCATTTTGTCGACCCTGCAGAGATGCAAAGCAAAGTCAAGCATCTGTTACGTGACAGCTTCGCTCTGGGCAGATGCTCCGAGGTCTTAAGGCGACCACTGGGTTCCTGAAAAAGCAAGAACACCTCTAGACTTTTAATTTAAATATTTGGCTCAGCTCTTAAGATGTGAACTAGTGAAGTGACTGGAGCCTTGTGAAACTTTTTCATGGTTTTGTTTAAGCACTCACATTATTTAATAAGGTCAGGGAAGGAATGACGACCACAGCGACTCCAGACACAATATTTTAAGGAACTTTTAGGGAAAACCACAACGGCAGCATGGTGGCAAGAAGGTTCTGGGTTCAATCAGGACTTTTCTGTTAGAGTTTGCATGTTTTTCCATCTGTCGGTGTGATTTATGCAAATGTTCATCGGAAACCCTTAATTTCTGGTGTAAGCATGAATGGTTGCATGTCTTTATGTGTCGGCTCTTTAATACGCTGATGATCTGTGTAATTTCATTTCCAGCTCCCCCGCAACCCCTGAAAGCTGGAGTGGTTAAATGGTGACATTGGTATTTATCGATTGGCGGGGAAGCAGGGATATGCTGACATTCGGGAAACTTGACAACACACGAATATGTATCGTGTCATTCAATAAAACGCCAATATTAGTGCCGTTGTAACCCAAGACGCCGCAGTGAACACCAATCATTGTCCACGATCATTACTTCCTCAAGAGCCAAAGTGTCGGTGATCTAAATGAAGGTGTTGTGTTGTCGGTGAGCCTCGAGGCCAACGTGTGCGTGTGCTTACCAGAGCTCCAGTTTCGCGTGATGCAGAACTGACTATCCGATACGACTCGGAGAAACGACTGGATCTTCAAATGAAATCTTTTACGCACACTTTTACACGCACAGAGCTCATTGTGTGTCGAGGCCCCTTTTATTGCCGCACACAACTTCCTTTACAAAAAGCCGAATCAGGACACAAAGACAGTACAGCCTCCCCCTCCCCTGACCTGAGGTTTATTTTACCACTTCATCAAGTTTGTGTTTCTGTCACACAGGTTGTGTAACTTTCACACTCGGCAGAAAGAGAAGATGAGCTCACCCGATGTTACAGTGCGCCGCTGTGACCACCCAGTAGCTGTTTATCAAGGAGCCCCCGCAGATGTGCTGGCGGTCTTCGGTCTGTATGGACACAATGTACGGGATTGAATGTGGGACTGGTGGGTATCCTCCCACTATTCTCTCCTCTGCCATGTCTAAACCTGAAACACACACACACACAGGGAGGGAGATAAAGAGAAGCTCCGGTTGGATTCAGAGGAAGAAACACACGTTGGTCCAGGAGGTTTTTGTGTGAAACAACACATAGCCCACGCAGCTGTGGTTTTATTACTGCACTTGCAGCATCAGCAGGAACAATGAAGAATAAAAGAAATAAAAGAAACAGAAGTCAGAAGATCATTTAGAAACCATCTCATCCTTGAGGTGCTGTGATTGAGAGGGACGACAATCACAGACGTATTGTCTCCATCGCACCTACTGACACCATTACATCAATCAGATTCTTCTCTTTATCATGAAGTTTAGATCCTTACATGAAACTACAATTCCTCAAGCGCAAAATTGAATATACTTTTTTGAATTCATTGTACTCCACAATTCAGTTGTACCTCTTTGATCTTTCCCTCCTGCTTTTACTTTGTCGTTTATCTGCAGCAGTGAGTCCTCGTGCAAACAGAGATTGTGGAGCTCATTTAAAATGAGCTGAATCAGTTGTGTTAGTGTTAATTAGTGGCGGCCACCATTGAAGTGTTGGACCACCTGCTGGCTGAACATCTCTTGTTTGTTAAAAACAGACGATGCAACATCCCGAGCGTGGAGGATTTATTTTAATCTTCTTTTTACTTCAAATGTTTGTTTAACATTTATACCTGAGTGAGGTCACAGCTGTGACTCCTCGTAGGCAAAGCTTTAAACTGTTTAAACTGATCGTCACTTATCAGAAGTTATCCCTCAGAATTCCGCTGTATTATCTCTTACAATGACAATTGAGGCTTTTCAAATTTTAATATCAAAATGTTAATTCTGTCCAACATGAGTTGACGCTGTAAAGTAAAAGAAAATACTGAAGCGTTAACCTATTAAATAAAGTCCAAGATTAAAATCTTTTCATTTCCTGTGTTGGATTCACAACCTCATTTCTAGAGATTGATGCAAACGTCTGGAACTTAATGTGATTAAGTGAACATCAGAGAAACTTCAGCCACAGAGATGTCGTCAGGGATGAAACTGCACCCCCACATCTCCGTCCTAGGTGTTGATCCTGAGCTATAGTGGCCGGGGCTGCGTGTCAGGAGCTAAGTGGTAACTCTACACAGTGATAACCACCCACATACAGGTGCTTATGTAAGACCTCGGAGTTGAATCTTTAACAATGAGTCTCCTATTGTGCGTCATGTGGGCTGGATTGTGTAGAATAAGACGCAATGTTCCAGCACTCGCTTATAAACTTTACATTTCAAGCAGGTACATGTAATTCAACTGGTAATCTTTGTTATCCACCATTAATGCAGGTGAATCTACATTTTCCCCTCAAAAAACCCGTTCCAGATGGTTATCACAGATAATTGCCGCACACAAAAGCGGGTGTTGGCCACGACTGCTCGTTGTTGGTTACTTGTTGTCTTGGTTCATCTGTTGTTCCTGCAGGTTTCAGGTTCTTTTCATGAATACGCACACTTTTACTGACCTTAAAAGCTTTTTATCTGAGAAAAAACATCTTTGATGGGCACAGCAACAAAGAGCTGGAACAATGACACAGTGTACTCACGGCACAAAGCTTTACATCGCGACGCCATGATGTAAAACGATGCTGTATTTAAAATAGAATCATCTTTTCATTTGCTTTCTATCCGAATGATTCCCCATATTTCTCCACGTTTCTCCGCTTGTGTGATTTACGAGTTTCCAGCAAAGACGCTCAGCCATGCCCAGATGAAAATGACTCTGAGTCACACTTTCCTGCTAAAGCACCGTCTCAAGGGAGCGTCAGCATCTAAAAGCACCACAGCTCCAAGAGGTGCATGTTTGTTAAAAACATAGACACTGAACACCCATGTAAATACACAATATGAACCCAAAACTGTGAGAACCCCATGTTGTTTTTCCAAGATGTTTAAAGTCAATGTGACCCAGAGGCTAAAAACTTCACTTTAAACCCCTTCTCCTAATCAACCTGCAGATTCACGATAAAGAGGCTTTACTTACATATCACAGCCAGTAACTCCACCAGTATACACAGCAGTAAAGATGGCAGGTCCATGGTGAGACAAAGGGAGCAGCAGCCTCAGTGAGAGGCTTCACCTGTGCGCTCCTTGTCTTATCTTAACTCGAAGGCATCACACCTGCACTATCAGGTTTCTTATAGTTCTTATTTCCGTTCCCATGGTCACCTCCTTGTCCCGGACAGATATATAATTGAAGCTTCTGCGGCACAGCCCCCTGTCGCGCCTCGTCCACGACCAATTCAGGCTTCTTTACCCCCCTCCATTGTTCACCCATCACCCAGTTTACTGTCGGCCCATTCACCGTCCCTTAAAAAGGATATACTGTGCTTATTGTCACAGTATATCCTATCACGGACCTGTATGTCAGGTCCTGCTGTAGTTTCATTTTTTTGCACGGCTGCTCTGATGTTTACCGCCAAGCCCAATATTTGACACGTGACATGTTTCATGATGGAAGCTGTGAATGGGGATGAAATGGAAACGAGTGAGGGTCTCTGCAGCTTTTCTCTGCTCGGTCCGAGAATGAATGATGAGGGAGTGGACTGATGACAAACACCTGGTGTCAGACCAGGTCAGGCCAGCACGGCTCTCCCGTATCTATTCCTGTGGCCGGGTGTCATTAAAAATGGAGCAGGTCTCATCAACCCTCTGATGAGCCCCTGACCTCGGCCCTGTCGTTTGCCCTCGCTGCTGATAGCTCGGTGTTGCATTGATTGGAAGAAGAAGAAGAAGAAGAATAAACACAATATACTTTAATAGTGTATAACTCCGCATTTGTAATTTGTTTTGTGGTTTTAAAAACAGAAAATGCTTTAAATGAGTATATAACTCAACTCTAAATATGATATATTTGAATACTATATTCAACAATTTCATTATATATACATTCCATTCATTGGATTTCTTTATATTGTGTTATATTACAAATGTCACATCACTGGTGAAGCCCATGAAGTGAATCTGAAAGAAGAAATAAAGTAAGTAGACCCTATATTAAGGCTAGATATACATTAGCACACACACATATATAGTTATGTTTGATATTATTACTGACTCTGGGATTATAAAGATTTGAATATGAACTTTTCAAGGGACCCTGTCTGTAATCACTGATTTGAAAACCTAAAAAAACTCGGCCCACTTAAAGAATGATTAATTCATGGCTGTAACAAAATGTTTCAGTGGAACGGAGCCGTGTAGATTCTGAGATAATCCCCGGTGCACGTCCTCACAGCGAGGTGGCACTTCTCAGTGTCGTCACTTCTCCAACAGCTCCAGTGACTCAGCTCCGACCTCCGGATCAAACCTGACGTGTTGCCTCCTCTGAGAAAATGTCCTCAGATACAAATATGTCCAGATTTCTCATTACGTATAAACTATATGTCTCATTAAATGCCTCGTACTTTCCAACAGTGTAACTTGGCAACAGAATTCAAGAGTGAATAGGAACTTTGGTTTAAAGAAAAGCATTTTTGCCTTTTAAACTCAACACAACTAACTTAGCTGCACAGAGAGAATATTTGTATAACTTATCTGTATTGAATTTACACAGTATCCTGATAACTTTCCTCATAATTACCAAACATTACCTGGATTCAGGTGAACTGGTCTGTGAAATAGAAAAAGTGGTAATTATTAAGTACTCACTGGTTTTGTTTGAGTAGTTAAAAGCAATGTGTTTATGAACAACTTTTATTAACTCACAGATTCCAAGTCTTTTTCTGACACAAGTTTTGACCGTTTTACCAAAATTACTTCATCATCTTGAATCATCTTTTCTTTCTCTTCCAGGAAACATCCTGGTAATATACCAGCTATGTTAAAGGGAATTAAGAGGAAGGGTTCCAGGAAATTAACTGGACTATTAACCCAAACAATAAGCATAACTGGCAGTCTATATTTTTGTATTTTTTCTATTGTGTGTATGGCATCATTCTTAAAACCCATGAACATAAAACCACACCACATGAGAGCCCAGAACAAAGATCTGCACCGAAAAATAAAAAAAAGGCAGATTTTCTGCTCTGTGTAAAAATAAATGCTGTCTTGTGGGAACTGGGCTGTGGCCACCGTGGTTCGCAGTTGGCGCGTCTCAAATATTATGATTGGTCAGTCTAGATAATGAAAATAACACTTGATTGGCTGTTGGTTCAATCTCTTGTTCCAGTTTTTAGTTTTTGTCCTCTAGATAAAGATGTACGACACAACAACTGGTAAAAGTGAAGCCGATGCGTCTCAATCGCCCCCTGGTGGCTGGCTGCAGTACAGGTCATAAGTACAAATAAAAAAATAATCTCAAAAAGTTCATAACTGTCAGTTTAGATTAGTTTTATTTGGTTATGTACAAACATCAGGCTTGACGACTAATCCAGCTTGTGATCAGTGGAGAAATATATATATTATTTAATTCTTTCCAGTCAAAAATAACATTTTGAATTCCCATAATTATTCTTAAGAATATATATCTGCAATAGATGTCTTACTCCCATTACAAATGTCTACAATCCAGTAGTTGTAATATCATATATACAAAAAGAAAAACAATCCAGATATATGAAATATCCTAAAAATACATGATGAGTAAAATATCATAACGTTATTCACAAATGTCATTGTGACATAAACGTGGGATCTTCGCCTGCCTTCAGGCCGTGGGGGCTGAAAGTGACCGAGGAAGCGAAGAGGCCGGTCGTCGTGGTGAAGACGAAGGTGAGGATGAAGAGGATTCAGCCTCTGACGGGGGTTTCTCCTCCCTGTGTCGAATCTCATTGGGTTTTGTGCTTTATCCCACAAAACAAGAAATTACAGGCAACACCTCTGAGCTCTAGGAATATGATATTTTCTCTATTCTCCTTTTCACATATACTAGACAAAAGATGAATAGAGAGAAAAGTTTTGACTGTGGATTATTTTGGGTTGTATTTAAAGTGATAGATGGTGTTAGTTTTATTAAGCCTGAGTGTAAATCACTGAATAATTTATTCTTATCTTCAATTTTAGAGTTAAACAGTTTGTGTGGCTTACTGTGAGATACCGTGAGATCAATGAGATACTGCAGAGGGGTATGAAAAACAAGGGCGTGTATTGGAGTAGAACCAAAGTCTGTAATGGAGAGGACAGAGGTTACAGTTACACACTTACCTGAAAGTGTTTGTGTCCCTTGGTTATGTCCTGTGGGGGTCAGTGATTCATACAGCCGTTAAGGGACATCAATAGAGAACTAATGTCTTTCACGTGATTGGGATCGTGAAATTCAATTAATATTGAATGTCTGAATTTAGTCATTTGTTTGTCTATTAATACAAACAGAAAATAGTGAAGAGTTCAACATGTTGTGTGGTTGTAAATATGTGGTGATTAGTATATGTCACACATTTAAATAATATTCTAGAATATATAATATATACGAATAAATGTGAAACCTCAAAACTCTTTTTTCAGTTCAAGTTAAACAACGCAAATAAAAGTGGGACTTTATTTTGTATTTTAAATTCACCAGCAAGACAGAAAACAGTTGCTCTGTCCTGTGACCCAGTAACAATGAGGGCTGTGCACAGGCGTTCCCATCTTAAATAGCATCATATCCCAAGGTGCGAGCAGAAAGGCTCGGCTTAGAAATTGACCAGATACAAGAGAATGTCTGAGCTTTGTCAGGTAGTAGGTCAGTTTCTTTGTTGCAGCACAGAACAAGATGAAAAGATTATTCAAACACAGGATTTGGGTAAGGGTACAGTTACACTATAAAAGAGAACAGCTGAGCACTGGCCCCTCCAGTTGGAGATAATCAGAAGATTGTTTGAGTTTGAACTTGACAGGTAAGTAGGAGGCGATTTAATCTCTTTTTTTAAAGAAAGAAATGTCATTGTAAATATCAGTATGTGACGATTTCGGGGCTATGATGGTGTTTTAATAAATAAATAAAAATTGAAGTACACGAAAAGTATTTAACACATGTGCTAAAACTGCGCTTAAATTGTAATTTTGTCGTTTTTTCTATGATGAATCATAAACATCCAGATTCTCATGCTGAATGTTCCTCATTGAAAGACTGCGAACGTTCAGGAATAGGACTTTAGCTGTTGCTGTAGCAGTTGAGAGCAGCATTAGGGTGTATAGTGACCCTGGGATAATGCATCCATTTTCTTTTACAAAAGAATAAATAGATAATAGAATTCACACCATATCTTATGTATACAAGCTACTCAAAAGTCATGTTTCTTTACTACAGGTGACGAGTACAAATATGGGTTCCCTGCGAAGGTGTATCCTGCTGTTGCTTCTGACTTTCTCAGTTTCAGGTAAGTTCCTTGAGTCTTTAACATTCCTGGGTCAGAGGTAGCGATGACATCGTCGGCTGCTTCAACGAGACATAAAACCTTTAAAACCATTTCCCCCCTTTTCCTTTTGTCGACAACCTCACGGCCGACATCCCTGACATGCTGCTCATTCTCCCCGTTCACAGAGGCGAAGAGGATCATCGGGGGTCAAGAGGTCCAAAGGTTCTCCATCAAATATCAGGCGTCGCTGCAGACCGAGGAGAGGAGACACTACTGTGGAGGAACACTGGTGGACGCTCAGTGGGTGGTGACTGCTGCCCACTGCTGGAGACCGTGAGTACCGACACTAGACAGATAATTCCAGAAAGAGCTACAAGGTTAATGGGCAGGAAGAAGAGTTTTAATTATACTATTGATGCCAGAATGTGTATAGTCACAGTAAAGATGTGTCAGAGGGTAAATCCTGAAGCCCTGTGTGACCCTCAGGGCTAATCGGATGAGGGTGGTGTTGAGTGAACACAACCTGTATATAGACGAAGGACCAGAACAAGTCCTTAAGGTCGAAAAGATATTCCTCAGGAACTTTAACAGCAGAACCTTCGACAACGACATCCTCCTCCTCAAGGTAAACAGGAGATTCGGTCCCTGGAGCCCTTTGTGTGCTCCTGTTCTCTGTACATGTGTGTTTGCTTGACGCCCTGACTTTCTGCTTCATGTTTCAGCTAAAAGAGCCGGCACAGCTGAACAGCTACGTCCAGCCCGCTGAATTCCCAGATGACACAGCCAATCCAACTGTGTGCACCGTGAGCGGCTGGGGTGTGACCAATCGGTATTCTCGTGTGCCCTCCCCTGTGCTGCTTGCTGTGGATGTAACGGTGTTTGGGAAGTACTGCCAGTATTTCTACTACTGGTTGAGGATCACCCCAAACATGATGTGTGCTGGAAGCTACCAGGGTGGCAAAGATTCCTGCCAGGTACAGGAAGGATTTATCTGTTTTATGTTGTTTTCTAATGCATATGTGCAAAATGATGCTGCCTTATATATTATATATACATTTTAACATTCATTTCCCTGTGTGCTAGGTGCATGTTTGACTTCCTGCAGTACATACTATGATTAACTGCCCCTTTTCATTATTGGTGTAGAAACTAGATTCTACTCTTTTGGAGGGACAGTTGTTAGGCTGCACTTGGACACTTTCTTTACAAACTTTAATGCACTAACAAACAAAACAACTTCACTACTAGTGAGGTCACAGGAGCAAAACAGTTGGTAGGATTCCTTCTCTCAAAGGGGGAATTGTCTACTCTTCATGGATTAATGAAGTGTTTCTCACCTCAATTTGACTTGTGTGTCCACAGGGTGACTCCGGTGGTCCTCTCATTTGCGATGGCAAATTCACGGGCATTGTCTCCTGGGGAATCGGCTGCGCAATTGCAGTCTACCCCGGGGTTTACACCAAAGTGAGCAACTACGTTGGGTGGATCGAAAACACAATCAGAGAGAACACACCATAACCACTTGATCCTAGATGAACAGAGTCATTGAGTCTGAAAACAGGCTAACAAGTTATTTTGCTTTATTTTTTTTAATTAACTTTCTTTGTTATCTTCCAAATGTCAACTCAACACTCTTGGTTTATTAGCAATTTATAATTGTTGGGTTATCGTCTGTAGACCCATGGTTGTCAGTTGTTTATTCATATTTGGTTTCCTTATAATTCAGTGACTTTTGTTGATTAAATGCTCTGAAATGAGACACACAAATGAGTCTGTTACCTTCATGATTGTTATGATTGTTTTTAAAAGCTGTAAAAGTTTGAGCAGTAGCAAACATGTCCAAGCTGTATTAGTTGGAGATGGGCCATATACTTAAAATTAATATTAACAAATTATCACATGGCTATTTTTATTTAAAAAAAAGACTATGTTTCATTTGAAAGAAGTTGTTCCAAATGACGAACATCTTTCACAATACATTTGGTCTTTTAATGCTTTAAAGGCAGATCAACTACTGTATTTCCCTGTATAAAGTAAATAATGACAGGTTCCATTAACGGCCCTCGGAATGACTTCACACCCGAATAACCAAAGTTGATAAAGAGTTCCAGTTGCACGGGAATAATGTTTACGTTAGCCATGCGAGCCATTGTTCACCAAACCAGTTCAAAATAATGAATTAAGCAGCAGTCACAATACAAACCTTTTAAAAACATGTCAACCGCAACGCTCGGGTCTTCTGCACTGAATCTATGAATCTCTCTATTCTCTATTGAATCTATGAATCTCTCTATTCTCTATTGAATCTATGAATCTGTCTATTCTGCAGTGAATCTGTGAATCTTTCTTTTCTGTAGTGAATCTATGAATCTGTCTATTCTGTAGTGAATCTATGAATCTGTCTATTCTGTAGTGAATCTATGAATCTGTCTATTCCGCAGTGAATCTATGAATCTGTCTATTCTGCAGTGAATCTATGAATCTGTCTATTCTGCAGTGAATCTATGAATCTGTCTATTCTGCAGTGAATCTATGAATATGTCTATTCTGCCTTAAATCTATGAATCTGTCTATTCCGCAGTGAATCTATGAATCTGTCCATTCTGCAGTGAATCTATGAATATGTCTATTCTGCAGTGAATCTATGAATCTGTCTATTCTGCTTTAAATCTATGAATCTGTCTATTCTGCAGTGAATCTATGAATCTGTCTATTCTGCAGTGAATCTATGAATCTGTCTATTCTGCAGTGAATCTATGAATCTGTCTATTCTGCAGTGAATATATGAATCTTGCTTTTCTGCAGTGACTCTTTTATACAGTCTAAAGTTGTGACTCTCGCTTTGACCCCCCGGAGCCTCCGTAGTCTCTGTCCCTACTGCGCATGCTCAGAAGCTGTTGTTTTGGTAGTTCGTCAGAAGGAGTTGAAGCTCCGTGAACATCGTGAGTGACCTCTGACCCCTGCGGGTAAATCATGTCGGTGAAACACGCTCTGAACCGGGGGCTGGCCCTGGGCCGGTCGCTCCTCCAGCGGGGTCTCCTCAAACCCGCGGTCCGAGTCGCAGCGAAGCTCCGGGGGGACCGCGTAGGTCCAGCGGCCCGCACCGCTCAGCCTCGGTCTTTCCTGCCGGCTCGGTACCGCTTCTACCGCAGCTCCCTGCGGGGCCTGGCCGCCCAGCTCCAGGCCTCCGCCCTCAGGAGGAGGTTCACCGGCGGCTTCCCGAGGAACAGGGCCGTGTTCTTAGCGTTCGGTCTCGGCGTGGGACTCATCGAACAGCAGCTGGAGGAGGACAGGACGACTGCGGCGACATGTCAGGAGATCCAGGTAATACTCCTTTAGCTCAGTACTGTGATACTTCACAAGTACTTCAACGCCTCTAAATACATATACACTTTATGTTTTAGTCCCATAATAAAGAGATGAATCAGGGAAAAGGTCATACATAAGAAAACATGTGGTACAAATGTAAAAAAAACAGCAATAATATACAAAGTAAACAAGGGTGCACAAAATTATATCATTTAAAATAGATTTTTACTCTAATAGTCAATACTGTGTGTAAATTTACACTCATAAAACATCTGAAAACATATATTATGACGTGAACACTAACTAGAAACGTTTAAATACACCAATAACACTAAAAGTACTTTCTGTATGTTATTTACATAGTTATTTATCAGTCTGTGTGAAAATGTGGCTATAATAAAGTTATACCAGACAATATGACGTAAAAACATAAGAACAAAATAAAACAAATAAAAATAGTCAAAGAAGAATAACTAAAACAATAATAACAATAACATTTACAATAATACAAGTAGAAGAATATTCATCAATTCCTTTTAAGACTTTACTTAAATATTTTAATCAAGTAGTTTTACTCTGTAAAGGATTTAAATACTTTGAATACCACCACTGGTATTTGATCATGTTGTAATAACATGGAGTTTGTTGACCTATTAATAACGAAAGGTGAAGGGTCAGCCAGATAGTGTTTGATATATTTATTGCTGATCTGACATATCCACATCTTTAATTAATGTTTATTTACAACTTTTCTTAAGTGTGAAGAAACATTTCTGGTTTAAAGTTCCCATAACTATAAAGGACTGAAACAATTGTTTTAATATTAGTGTGTGGATACATTCTATCCTTTGCTGAAATAAAGGCTGAGATCTGAACCCTTCTACATATAAAAATAAACACCTCTCTCCAAATCTGCAGGCCGTGTTCAGAAAGAAAAGATTTCAGACGTCAACCAAGCCGTTCACCTCTGGATATCAACTGGAGGATTACATTATTGGGAACCAGGTTGGCAAAGGCTCCAATGCGGCTGTGTACGAGGCTGCGGCTCGGTTTGCGAAGGAGAGTGACGCCCAGCGCTCGCTGCTGCAGCTGAGAGAAGATGAGGAGGAGGAGGAGGAAGGAGAGAAAGGTCGTTCTCTGACATGCTGCTCATTCAGAAACTTCCCCCTGGCTATCAAGATGATGTGGAACTTTGGGGTGAGTGTTTTTACAGAGAGATTTTGGAATTCCCCTGTGGCTGTCGCACACCACAGCACAGCGCTGACTGGTCTGACTGGTCTGTTTTGATTCTTCACAGCCAAGTTCATCGAGCGAGGATATCTTTAAATCCATGTCCCAGGAGCTGGTGCCTGCCGGCCCTCTGGCTTTAAAGCAGAAGAAAGAACAAATCACTCTGGATGGGTTTGTACTTTCATTGTTCCTCACTAGTTCTGCAGCAGTGAACATGATGTAAACAAGATGTTCACAGATCTCATCTCTCTCTCTCTCTACAATCAGGGACTTTGGGGTTCTGCCTAAAAGAGTGTCGGCACATCCTAATGTGATCACAGTGTACCGGGCTTTCACAGCCGACGTTCCATTGCTACCAGGAGCCCTGGAAGAGTATCCAGATGTGCTGCCACCCAGGCTGAACCCGAACGGTCTGGGCAACGATTGCACTCTTTTCCTGGTCATGAAGAAGTAAGACTTGCCGTCTGTCAACCTTATGGTGAACAAATGTCACCAGTTTTATCTAGTGAATCTCTACATCCCCCTCATGAAACCAAATTACACACACACTCAGAAATATCAGATCCCTAAACACGCTTTTTTTTTCAACAAGATCCATGAATAATTCTCTGTGAAATCAACAGAAATGTGGAAAAACTCTCTTTGTCACAATCTTAAAGAAAATCATGAAACAAATCCTTGATCCACTGCCTGATCCGGATCCACACCAATAATTCTCTATTTGCTCAATCACAAATAGAGAGACTAAAACAAATTGAGAGACTACCTCTTATACGCCGGTAAAGGATTGTGATTTGATGCAGGCATGCAAACTCGTCACCTTTCGGCGAAATTCGCCGTTTTGAAAACAAAATTGGCCACTTGTGTGATTCGTGGAGATCCGTTGAGAAAATATTTTTTTGGGGGGGGTCCGATGGCCGATGGGCCGATGGCCGTTGCACACGGGAGTCCTTGTCGCGGCGGCACTACAAGCGGGCGCACTCCATTTGAACTTTCGCTTCCGTGCTGCTCGTCGAACGCATGCGCGCGCTCGTGGGATCCTCCGCCCGTTACGTCACACGGGGAGCGCAACGCGAAGCCGCGCGGCCAGCTGACAGCGCGAGCGGAAAGTCGCCTACCATCTGAAACGGCCGAGCGCGAGCCCAGAGAGGAGAATTTTCCGTTGGTACATTGTATTGATATAGCCGAAAGAAGTCCCGACTGAGGTAAAACAAATTAGAGAAAAAAAAAGAAGTTATATTCTGTTAACGTTAGTAGGCCTACATGTAGTCTATAGATAATTAGCTAAAATTAGCTTAACTAACACAATGTTTTCCTTACTTTCAGAATGAATGATTTAGAACAGAAAGATGCATTGGTAGTCAAGCAGGTGGATGCAGGCATAAAGTGCAGTTGGAACTGGTCATGGCTAAAATTAGAGGCAAAAATTGAGGTCAAGTGAGCAGAGCACACATTCCCATTAGTGGATGTCTTCAAAAAAATCAATAAAACAGGTTTGGCAAGGTGCATTCTTTGCCAAAAAGAAATTAATTATGTACCTTGCACATAATAAATGAATACTTTGTTCGTAATTGAGCGCAGTCCTTTTTTTACTTGTGACTGACCCTAATACATAAAAAAGTAATACAAAATGTGGATTTAGTAGCTTATATTTCAAAAAGAAACTCCCTGGAGTATAAACCTGGAACCCCCTAGTAGTGGGTCTGTGTTTTTCTCAGCTCACGCATCACTCACCTTTTTCACCCCGAGCCAGTTTGCATGCCTGTTGATGACACTCGTGTTTGGTTCCGGTGCAGTTGCCCTAACAATCTGTCTTCTTCTGTACCTCAGCTATCCGTGCACGCTGCGACAGTACCTGGAGGTGTCCACGCCAGGCGGCAGGCAGGGCGCCCTGATGGTGCTGCAGCTGCTCGAGGGGGTCGACCATCTGTGCAGACAGGGCGTCGCTCACAGGGACCTCAAGTCAGACAACGTGCTGGTGGAACTCGACTCAGGTGAAACAAATGATCCAGCGTGTCAAAATCTCAGTTTAAGATGTGACTCCATCAAAGCCTTTCCGTTAACAAATCTAATTGTGTTTGTTTTAATGCAGCAGACTGCCCTCGTCTAGTGATAACTGATTTTGGCTGCTGCCTGGCCCAGAGGAACTCCAGTCTGCAGTTGCCCTTCAAAGGTCCGGGGGTCAGCAGAGGAGGGAATCCTTCGCTCATGGCGCCTGAGGTAGATGTTATAGCTTTTTATTGTAATAATGTAACAGAAGAATGTCCGACAGTTGCTTGGCCGTCTCTCATTGGCCCGATTAAAGGCTTTGATATAACAAATGTTTCATGTGTGTCCGGTATGTGTCCTCCCGCAGGTGATCACTGCAGTGCACGGATCTGATGTGGTGATTGACTACAGCAAAGCAGATGCGTGGGCCGTGGGCGCCATCTCCTACGAGATATTCGGCCAGCGCAACCCGTTCTATCGAGCAGTGGGACTGGAGAGCAGGAGCTACGAGGAGAAGCAGCTTCCTCTGCTGCCCTCTGGTGTTCCCAGTCGCTGCGCAGCTAGTGACCCGATTACTACTCAGGAGGAGCCCGACCAAGGTACGGAAGGATTTGATAGGACACTCAGTCAATCATTGATCGGGTTCATTTCTACAATAGTTATTAATAATAAGCCAATTACAATTAATCATGAGCAAATCATAACTTTAAAATTCCTTTACATCTTCCATGTATAAATTACTGTTTTCTTAATTAATCTGTCTGGTAAAGCTTTGACTTGTTTGGAAACATAAACTCTTCAACCCACTATACTCACTGATGTTTTTCTATCTCTGCAGCGCCCCAGCGCTCGTGTGGCAGCCGACATGCTACATCTCAGCCTCTGGGGGCAGGAGGTGCTGGCTGACCAGGGCAGTGCCGGCATGAGGGAGTTGGTTGATTGGCTGTTGTGCCAAACTGCTGTGGTTCTCCTGAAGGGCTGCAGAGGACCCAGTGGGAAGAGCGTGGAGGCGGAGCTTCAGAGGAGCTTCCTGTCTAACCTGGAGCTGGAGGACCTGCGCTCTGCTGTGGGCTTCCTGCTGTACGGACAGCGTCCGGCCATGATACTGTCTGCATAGATACACACAAACTCATAACTTCATAAGATAGACTACTAAAAGAACACTGACTACTCAGTACTCGATTAGAATTAGGTAACTTACTCAGTACTCATTTTGAAAATGTAGTATTCCTGTAATAGTAGAGACCAGTGAGTACTCAGGGTTCGAACTAATTTGCAAAAGACAAATGCAAATATTTTAGATTCACATAACAATATTTGATACTTGTTAAACTGCTGTTTAGGGTGACACTAACTTTTTCATAGTTGCAGGTAACACTCTGCACACGTTTGTCCATCAAGCAGCTGGAGTCTGGACGGTTGTGGGTCAAACAAGCACTTTTTCTCTTATTTTGCACGATGTAACTATGTAACGACACCGTCCTCAGGTTCAAACTAAACTAAATCACGTGATTCATGATGATGGACAGCGTGTGATCCACCCTATGGATGTGATTTTGTTGTTTGGGTTTGCACTTTATCTCTGTTTGTTTTGTTGCTATATTATATATGATGCAGATTATACTCCGGGAAATCTATTTAAATGATTTGAATAGAGAAAAGCTATCATCTCCTGTCGAAACCAGTCGGTTAAGCACCTTATTAATAATCATATGTGGCGAGTTGGGGGTTTATTTTCATACCAAAGACGGACAGAAATATTTTGGATATATGTAGATTGTTCTGCTGTGTTTTAGAATAAAGGAATCTGTTTGAAAGTATCTCTGAATTGATTGGACAATTTTTTCTACTGCTGTTGTTTCTGGGAGCGACATGAATGGTTACACACTGCGTATGACAATGAACCAATATGTATTTAAATGACAACGAGGTACAGTGTGTATTCTGCTAATGTGATATGCTGTGTTTGATTTAAAGATGTTTGTATCTATAGTTTCCTCATTTGATCTCACAAGATTACATTTTTCATATTATAGAAAAAATGTCCTGCAGTATTCATTCGGAAGCATTAACTAAATAATTTAATGATAAAAAAACGCAAACATATTCATGTTTCAGGAGTTTTATTTAAGACAGAGCCAAACAGGAGTTTTTGTGATTTCACTCTGAACATGGTCAAACTAAACAGATTTTTCAATTTGGAATGTGTTTGGGTAAAAGGGCGAGTTCTCCTTTACGTCCCTTTTAATATTCCTCTCCTTCCTCTTCTCCCTCACCCTCGATGGAGTCGACTCCAACCTCCTCGTAATCCTTCTCCAGAGCTGCCATGTCTTCCCTGGCCTCTGAGAACTCCCCCTCCTCCATACCCTCACCCACATACCAGTGCACGAAGGCCCTCTTGGCGTACATCAGGTCAAACTTGTGGTCGAGCCGAGCCCAGGCCTCAGCGATGGCGGTGGTGTTGCTCAGCATGCACACGGCCCTCTGGACCTTGGCCAGGTCTCCACCAGGAACCACAGTGGGCGGCTGGTAGTTGATGCCAACCTTGAATCCAGTGGGACACCAGTCCACGAACTGGATGGAGCGTTTGGTCTTGATGCAGGCGATGGCGGCGTTGACATCTTTGGGCACCACATCTCCACGGAACAGGAGGCAGCAGGCCATGTACTTACCGTGGCGAGGGTCACATTTAACCATCTGATTGGCCGGCTCGAAGCAGGCGTTTGTGATCTCAGACACGGAGAGCTGCTCGTGGTAGGCCTTCTCTGCAGAGATGACGGGGGCGTAGGTGGCCAGAGGGAAGTGGATACGGGGATATGGCACCAAGTTGGTCTGGAACTCGGTCAGATCCACGTTGAGGGCGCCATCGAAACGGAGGGAAGCAGTGATGGAGGACACGATCTGACTGATCAGCCTGTTCAGGTTGGTGTATGTGGGACGCTCGATGTCCAGGTTCCTGCGGCAGATATCGTAGATGGCTTCGTTATCTACCATGAAGGCGCAGTCAGAGTGCTCCAGGGTGGTGTGGGTGGTCAGGATGGCGTTGTAGGGCTCCACCACAGCGGTGGACACCTGGGGGGCGGGGTAGATGGAGAACTCCAGCTTGGACTTCTTGCCGTAGTCGACGGACAGACGCTCCATCAGCAGGGAGGTGAAGCCAGAGCCGGTGCCACCGCCGAAGCTGTGGAAGACCAGGAAGCCCTGAAGACCAGTGCACTGGTCGGCCTGGAGACAGAGAGGATATGAGATATTATGATATTTGTAGTCAAAATTAGGAAAATGAACTCCTCCTGAGATTAAGGTACTCACCAGTTTGCGGATCCTGTCCAGCACAATGTCAATGATCTCTTTGCCGATGGTGTAGTGCCCGCGGGCGTAGTTGTTGGCAGCATCTTCCTTCCCAGTGATCAGCTGCTCAGGGTGGAACAGCTGGCGGTAGGTTCCAGTGCGAACTTCATCTGAAGAGGCAGAATGACTTATAGAAGTCTAAAGTTTGACTGATTGAAAACAAGAGACTGAAATCTGTATTTCTGGCGGTTTACCGATGACAGTGGGCTCCAGGTCCACGAAGACGGCTCTGGGGACGTGCTTCCCTGCTCCGGTCTCACTGAAGAAGGTGTTGTAGGAGTCGTCTCCTCCTCCGATGGCTTTGTCACTGGGCATCTGTCCATCCGGCTGGATCCCGTGTTCCAGGCAGTACAGCTCCCAGCAGGCATTGCCAATCTGGACGCCGGCCTGACCGACGTGGATCGAGATACACTCACGCTGGGTGAAGAGAAACGTAAAGAGAATCCTTTGATTTAAGATGCATTTCTGACACTAGAAACTGCATTTCCACAACAATGGGGATTGAAACGATGGAAAGAAACACACTTGAAACACTAAGGCCTTTAATCTGATGCCAGGTTTGTAAGATACGGCCTTTGCACCTGCATTTGTCAAAATGAGCACCACGTGTTTTGTCCATTCTCTCCAGCTCGCGTGCAAAGCTTTGACTGTTTCTTTGCAGCCTGTGTTTGCTGCTGTGACATAAGACTGTGCCTACTGCGCATGGGATTACTGTAGGGAGAGGGGATTATCTAGGTCAGACATGTTGCTCTACACTGTCTCTTTAAAAAGCCACATTTAGATCCTCCATCGATGCAATGCACCATCACATTTTGTTCCTTTATTGTACATGCAGCCCTATTTTTCCTACGGCATTCGGCAAATAGAAGCATTGCATTTGTACACAAACAACAAAAAAGGGCTAAAAATAACATTTTAATTAAAAAATAAATAAACCAGTGGTCAGTCATTGGTTTAATCTGATTGAGGGGAGTTATGTGGAAAGAGGATTAAGTGTTTGCAGGAATGTGCAAGAATGAATTCAAGAAAACTACAAATCTACCTAATTTTTTTATGTTAGAAATATTGGTGATGAATTCATAGAGATGGGTAAAGACAACACCACAGGCAAAAAAACAAAAAAATGGTGTCGGATAAATAAAACAGTGACCACGCACTGTCCCCATCATTCCCTTCTAATGCAGGTAAGACATTCACAGATATTATCAGCCGCAGAGAGACACGTTAGGAGGTAAATGGAATAGGATACTTACCATGGTGGCTTGTCAGGTATTATACAATGTAATGAGACAAGTCTGAGGAGCGTGTGCGTCTGAGAGGCGAGGAGACAGGAGCTGGTCTGATGGAACAGCGCACTCTGCCCCCTGAGGAAGACAAGAGAAGTGCAAGGAATAAAAAACAAACACCCTCCTCTCTGTGCTGCAGTAACCGTTTCACATCCAAGAGCACATCACACACTGAACACACAACCCAAACCAAAGTCAGGAGGGTTTATTGCATCTATAAATATATATATATATATATATATATACAAAATGGAATGGCATCTCCAAAAGGGGATTGAATAAGGCAGTTTTTGAAATACGACAACATGAAGAAGGAACATGAGAATCTTGAAAAACACTATATTCTGCATCTTCCTGCAAATATATATTTTTTTTTAAACACAAAAACAAATGAACAGATTCATTTTGAAACACATGCAGGAAGTGTTGCAACCATTTATGCTTGTGACATGAATTCAACAGATAAACATTCAAACAAAAAATGTGAGGATTTCTCCATATCAGACACTTCTTTTATCTGTAGGCTGTATGTGCCATTCAGGGGCTTGTCCTGTCATGATGGTTCCCCCACAGTGGCTCTGATGCTCACTGCCCCTCTCTCTCTCTTAGTGCCTGTATCTGGGATGAAACCCTCCATTCATTGTGAAGAGCTTAATTGTCTTGATATCAATGGGCTCTGTGTCCACCTTTGGCAGGTTATCACACCAGTATCTGATAACTGGGAGCTTGTGCATGTTCATGGCTCAGACCTGGTTCTTTCCATTCATACGAGAGAGAGAGAGAGAGAGGGAGAGAGAGAGAGAGAGAGAGAGAGAGAGAGAGAGAGAGAGAGAGAGAGATTACACAAATACATCCTGACAGCGTGACAGCCTTTGTGATCAAAGTTTTACATGATTTACTCATAACAGAAAATGCCACATTTATTTTCAACGTCAATGGCAGAATGAGGCTACAATACAAATGCAAAATTAAACTATTATATGTAACAGAAAGTTACTTTATACTTAAAAATCTTTTGCTGAAATATCTTCACACATGTGGATTTCCATGAATCCTCTTGAATCTGTCAGATAACAATTTCTGTTTCTTTTATCAGTGACTTCTTGACTCATTACGTGTTTGAGGTACCAGAAACACTTTATTCGCAATGAAATATAACTTTTTAACTTCCCATTACAATTCTTGTGTTACAAAAGTTGCTGAGCGCAATTGCAACCAACCCAGACTGTAGCAGTCGGTCCTGAAGCTAGACACGTGGGTGAACCAGGTGTAGATAAAAAAACAGGTGAAAGGTTCAACGCGATGGATCCAATAAAAGGTGACAGGGTTTGTCATTTTATGACTTTATTACACAAAGGTAACAGGTTATAACAGGTTATCTGTGAATATCCTCACGCATCCAAGTCAAGAAGCAAATCCAGCCTAAGCAAGACAAAATGATCACAATTTAAAATATTAATATCACTATTTCTTTAACTGAAGTCAGCTTATAAAACAATTTACTTTGTAAGGAATAAGCTTTATCTTAAATACATTTTTTAAATCTCTGCATCACGTGCTCTTCTGCTGTGTGATCTTAAACTTGTTTATATTGTTTGACTGTTTCCTGTTGTTTGCCTTCAATTTAGCTTGAGAAGCATCTTGTGCGTGTGTGTTGAAAAGTGCTGAATAAATAAAGTTGATATATTATCTAGCTGACCTTAAGGTAGATTTAAAAAACAGAAAAAAAATTATATATATAGATATTATATGCCACCAAAAAGTTGGTACTTATGTCATATCCAACCTGTCCACTGTGTTTACCAGCCCCCCCACAGATTGGCTCCTCCCCCTCACTCCTGGCCAATGATTACCCTGCATCGCCCTCCCTCTCCACTGACAGCTTGTGACGGTCCCTTGTGGAACCTGCAGCCCAGCAGCCATGTCTTCACTGTGGAGGAACCTGAAGGCATCTCGCTCCCTCCTGTCTCCTCGCCTCTCGGGCCTCTCCTCCGTGCGGCCGCGTCCTGCAGCCGCTCTCCAGGCTTCGTGCGTGAATCCCCGCAGAGATTCCTCCGGGAGACGCTTCAATGTTCCGCCCAGCGCCGAGTTCGTGGCTCGGGTGTCCGGGATCCCCACCATGGCCAAGCTGCCCTTCCAGGAGACGGCGGACGGGCTGGACGCGGCGTTTGTCGGAGTCCCGATCGACACCGGGACCTCGAACCGGCCCGGAGCCAGGTGCTGTTCCCACGAGGCCGCGTAACAGGCATCTGTGTGTGTGTGTGTGTGTGTGTGTGGAGGGGGGGTGGAGTCTATACAGTTAATAAAGTTATTATAGTTCAACAACTCAGTCCTGTTCTCTGGACTTTGGAAGTGTTTCTCAAGTCTGCTGGGCACAACATGTCATGCAATTACAATCAGATTGTTATAAGTATTAGTAGTAGTTGTTGTGAAAGTAGTATTTGATTTTGTTTATTGAAATAAACATATATACAAAGATAGTTGTGAGAAAATATATCTACACTAAGCAAGAAAAGCAGAAAAGCAAGACATGCTATGAAAATAGACACACACACACACACAAACAAATTGAGCATACACAATTAAGTTGTCAAACTTTTTTTTCTCAGACCCCCTCCCAACCGATTCTGAAGGAAAATTGCAATTCCATAAAATAAGAACAAACAAAGAAATAAAAAAACATAAGAACAATAATGATAATAGTTTCTCATAATTAGTGAATAAAGTAAGTGGCCCATTGTTAAATAACAAGCTGTCTCCTCATCCACCGCAGGTTCGGTCCCCGTCACATCCGGGTGGAGTCGGCCATGCTGAGGTCGTACAACAGTGGCACCAGGGCGGCGCCCTACGAGTCCCTGATGGTGGCCGACATCGGGGACGTGAACGTGAACGTGTACGACCTGAAGGACACCTGCAGACGCATCAGGGAGGCGTACAGGAAGATACTGGCCACCGGCTGCATCCCTCTGACGATGGGTGAGGGGGATGAGAGGGATTGATTGGTTCAGCTTTAAACTCAACATCTATTAGTAGAGCCTAAAGGAGCACAACGTTTCCCATTTAGTTTCATTGACCGATCCACACCATCAATGTAGACCCCCCTCTGCTTTTGTTGTAAAGTTGTATAACATCAAACTTTGACTCCACACGTGTCACAGGCAGACGAATCCATTGAATCCTCTCAGCTTGGTAACATGACAGGAGACTGAAACCCTGTACGACTCCACAGCCGGTCGAGTCAGTTTAACTCATAAGTTTAACTGAAGTAAAATGAGCCGGCGGCCTGCTCTTAAAGCAACAGTCCCTACTCACCACAGAGAGTGACTGAAAGGACCATTGTTTATTCTGTAAAGTTAATATTTAGCAAGCATGAACACAGAGGCTGATATCTCTCTTACCTGATTTCTCTATATATCAGTCGGGCTCTATTCATTATCAGTTTAAATAACCTTATAAAATGAAGTGCAAGTCATGTCAAAGGTCAGATGTTAAGGAAGTGTCTGTGTCTGCAGGTGGTGATCACACGATTGCATATCCAATCCTGCAAGCTGTCGCTGAGAGGTAAGTTATCGCCTTGGTGCTGCCTACCAGCTTTGTTACCTCAATTTAAAAGTGGCCTGACAATTCATTCCACAGGGCTATATCCCTAATTGTATTATTGATTAATATGATTTTTGCATGACTCTACATTACTTTGTGGCCTTCTCATATCGTCGAGCCTCAGTCTGTTGTGTGGTCCTTCATTAGGCATGGTCCGGTGGGTCTGGTCCACGTGGACGCTCATGCTGACACCAGTGACGTGGTCCTCGGGGAGAAGATTGGACACGGGACTCCATTCAGACGCTGTGTGGAGGAGGGGCTACTGGACTGTAAGAGAGTGGTGCAGATCGGCCTGCGGGGCTCAGGCTACTCTGCTGACTCGTACGAGTGGAGCCGGGCGCAGGTAAACTGCTAGAACACATCCGCTCATATAGATACAAATGGAATCCAGCCATCAATTATTTCATTGTGCAAACCAGTGACATGTCGGATGTGCTGGACAGTAACTGGAAACCACAGCAAACAGGCCGCTGGTTCCAGCTCTGTTCTCACTGTAGAGATTGGGAACCCCTCGATAAGGAGATGATGCATCTTTATCACTTAATCTCTCCTAATCATAATCTTCTTGCATATTAACATCCTGGTTTTCTGTGTTTCACAGGGTTTCCGTGTGGTCCAAGCAGAGGAGTGCTGGTTCAAATCCCTGGCACCCCTGATGGCTGAGGTCCGGGCTCAGATGGGTAGTGGCCCAGTTTACCTCAGCTTCGACATCGATGCTCTTGACCCGGGCTTCGCTCCTGGAACAGGCACACCAGAGATAGCAGGACTCACTCCCATCCAGGTAAACAGGATGCAACAGACTTTAAAGCTGTTGCATATAAGACATATGCTTTTTCATCTTACATACATATTAAAAAAATTGAAAATAATTCACTGCACCTCCTCCACATGTGTAATTTACCTGCGTGAAGGAGGAAAATGTCGGTTGAGGATCTAGAGAGGTTGTTTTTGATGCTATTAAAAATAAGCAGTTTGTCAAAATGATGCACAGATGAAGGTTACACGTCACGATTTGTTCTTTATAAACAATAGTTGAAATTACTTCACTCGTTTGTTTAAGTTTCCAGAATGAATGAGTTAATACGCTGGTTTTATCTCCGCTGGATTCAGGGAGTTGAGATTATCCGAGGGTGTCGTGGTCTGAATCTGGTCGGATGTGATCTGGTGGAGGTGTCACCACCTTATGACACCACAGGTACTGGACACATTTCATTACTCTTCAAATTACAAACTGTATAAACTCTAGAACAACCACCATTCATACTTTCTTTTGCCTGTACAGGGAACACTGCGCTGACGGGTGCCAACCTCCTCTTTGAAATGTTGTGCGTCCTCCCAAAAGTGATATATCACTGATCAGAACAGACCTCACAGCACAGGACACACAATCAAGACCTGAATACCAAATCCAGTTCTGATGAATCAGCTGGTATCAAGGGGAAAACCTTACTTTAATCAATCAAATAAAACTTTTGATTATAACCATCAATGGGATGAATTCAGTATTTAAACCAACAGAGATGTAATTTGCACCAACTTGCCAAAGAAATTCATAACTACGGCCACTTTCATAAATCTATATATATTCACTTTGTATTTCAAGCTGCTTGTAAGACAAAATGTTTATATACAATATTTCCCACTGGGTTTTTTTCTCCACATTCGCCAAAGTGTTTATTATGGGAACTTTAGTTGTTTTTCTTATAAATGTCAAGCTCTCATTCAGACCGTGTAAAGTGCCTTGAGATAATGTATGTTATTATTATAACTAAATCTACAAATAAAATGGAAATTTAATAAAACACCATCTTAATTGAATAATCTCATGCTTCAGAATTATAGGAGTTATAATAAGCAGTAAAATATTGATCTGATATCTGTTTACACTTGTGATGATGCCCGTGAAGATGCATCGTGTTTATGATGTCATATTCATGGTAACATTTGCTAAATTTTTAATGAAAATATCATTTATTTATAAATAATGTATTTACTGTTGATGTATTTTGTTATGTATTGTTTATAATTCGCCCCCTAAATATGATAAATGTATAATAAAAACCCTGGAACCACATTTCCCATGAGGCAACGCTGCAGCGAGCGTAATACGTAATTTCCGGTTACATGCCTTGCTAATGCTAACGTTCTCATTCAAAACACTTTAAAGTTTTATTTTACCAACTGTTGAATACGGCTCGTTTTAACACGTGCTAGTTATATATATAATAAATCTCGTTACTGTCTGTCTACAACCGACTTTATCTATAATAAGCTGTTGTCACGCTATCCACATGTTCTATTTACTTTGCTTAGCAGTTAGCTTTAGCTTAGCGACGGATCTCCATGGTTTGAATGAACAGCTAGCTGTAGCTTTGCGGTTAGCTTTAGCTTGGTCAGGCCCACTGGTGGTTTTCTAGAGGGGTGTCAACTTTCTGCAGTTAGCGATAGTTTGGTCCTAATTGAACTCGTCCCCTCCTGTGTCCCTCTATTGACACACTCTTATGAGTCTGAACAAAAGCACAATGTGTAGTTTATGAACTTAAATGATAATTAAATGTTAAACTAATTATATAATGCTGCAGAAGCACAAGTCAAATTCAAAAACACCCAATATTTATCCCCGAAGGACAACTCTAATGCACGTGGAGCATTTTAAAAACACGGATAACAACATGAAAGAGAAGAACAACAACCTCAGTGCGATTTCCACGAAGTTTAAAAAAAAATAAAACAAAACACTTAGCAGAGGATGGTTTCGATCCATCGACCTCTGGGTTATGGGCCCAGCACGCTTCCGCTGCGCCACTCTGCTGCACGTCCCCAATTATGAAAACTTACATTATATTTTTTCTGAGACATAATCAGTGACTCAATATTTCATGTCTTCTATTCATCATAGAGTTTGTGCAACAGTTTTATATCCAGAATCATTTCTACTGATTTTCTAAGTATGGACATCTTTACCATAGTTGAAACACATCTGAGGGTTTGAGCTCATGTTTGTTCAGTTAAAGGTTATTTCCACACTAAACTTTACTTTGGAAGGACTGACTGTGTTTATCGTGCAGACCCTCAGATCTGAGCTGACACGTTTTTCCACATGATTTATTATTTTACCAGATATTAATTTCACAGGTTCACATGCAGGTTATTTGACGTGTGGGTTACTGCTCAGTGGAAACAGTTTGTACAACAGGATTTGTTGGCTCCGGTTTGACCTTTCATCATATTTATCTTGGCTTGAAGGGACGTGCAGTTTGTAGCACAACGACATACACCAGGCAGGAAGAAGAAAATAACTCTATTATGATGAATTATGGGAGGTGGAGGATACGGTGTTTTGTTATCAATCAAATATTATTTGTATAGCCCATATTCACAAATCACAATTTGTCTCACAACGTGCGACATCTTCAGTTCTGCAAACAGTCACATGTGATGGTTGAGTTCTTATTTCCTGGGTTGGTCTCCAGTCTCATAAAAATGTGTAGAGGGACGCTACAAGCAAATGGTTCCATCCCCTTCCTCAAGAAAAGTTTCAAACCCAGATGGAACGATCAGCTGAACAACAGTGTTCCACCTCCTTGGAGTCTATTTCAAATCAGTCATCATTGTATTTTCTTGGGATTACATCTCCACAGATGTGCAAGAAGATATGTGAAATCCCTTTATGGTCCTGTCAGGAGAGGAAAGACATGAGTCAGATATTAGAGGGAGAAGAAATTCCTCCGTGTCCCGACTGCCAGCGGAAGCATCACAGCTGGTTTCTGCAGCTGCACAGTCCAGCTCCATTTGGTAACACACACCCTCCGTGACACTGATACACAGAGCAGGCCTGGTGCAAGGGTGAGTCATCTGACAAACCCCTGCCACCGACCCTCATGGACACGTCTGATAATGTGGACAGAGTGCAAGCACAGCAACAAAGCTCCTGGTGAACTCTTGTGTCTCAGTGGTGACACAAAAATCATCAAATAGGCCTGAGGAGCATTTAGTTTCTTTGCTCCATGTTGGTAAAGCACGAGTGCAGAAGCATCCTCAACAGTTTGTTGACTTGAACATTGGTTTCTCAACCGATAATAATGGGTTGAGACAGTTTATTTCTTTTTACGAAACTTGTCGAACACAATTTTCCAGTACTTGCTGACGGGAGGCCAGGGAGGAGTCGCTTAATCACACCACTGTGGTCGGTGAGACGCTTTGAGACTGAAAGGATCCGTCTCTTGTATCCAAGAAGAGTCCAAAGAGAAAATGAACTTCTGCTCTGGAGCTTGTGTTTTAAATGTGAGATAATAATATGTTTCTTTTTCGGTTTGTGATCCTTTGTCATTGCTTGCATGTGTAAAATTCATAAAATGCAGTTGATGGTGTAAAATTCTCTCCTCAATAATCATAAAGACATCCCAGTGAATTCAGAAGCTGGTCTGGGTCCAGCCTTCTAAGTTTAGTATCTCTTGCAGTGTGATTAAATGGAGTCTGCGTCAGTCGTTGGATTGTAAAGACTTCAAATCTCACACGTGTTGCATTCACCGCACACAGAGCAGCTTGATGAGCCCATCTTCCATTCTGGGCCTGTTTTGGAGGGTAAACGAGAGCAGCTCCTCTCCATTCCTATTCAGGGTTCAGCTCTTTTAATTGGCAGCAGCTGCTCCCTCCAACCTCTGAGTGATACAGTACGTTATTTACAGTACGGACTCGAACCCACTTTTTCGTGATCACAGGCTTTATATCAGCTCGTGCTATTACAATTAATGTATTCAGTGAAATGCTGACTGAGAGGAATAAGTTTCAGGGAGTCTTTAACTGCTGAGAAAAATGTGTGACCTCAGGGCACAATAAGTTCAATACACGGAGCAGGTTTATTACCCAATCAAAATAAAATAAGAAAAATGCAGTCTTCTTTGTTTAACTTATATAACGTCATATAAATTCAATTAAAAGTTGCATAAAAAACATCTAAAATAACTAAAACAAACTCTAGAGTGGATTTTAATCAACTTAAAACATTCATATTAAAGTATAGTATTTATATACACATACATATGCAAGTAGGAAAAGCAACAGCTAACAAGTGAACTACATAATGCATAAATCATGTGTGAAAAGAAGTAGGGAAAAGTAACTTTCCCTAGTATTTCTGTACTTTTACTCTTTAAATCCCATATATCAACAATTTGTTTCTCTGCAGCAATAAAACCCAGTGTTTAATACCACATGCAGACTTAACCGTGCACGTGGGGATCATATATTTGCGGTACGACAGTGTGGATGCACACGTGAGGAGAAGTGTGAGGAGCCAGCACGGGTCAAGTAGGTGGCGTCTCTCCGCGCGCTGGCTCTTCTCTTTCTGCACTCCCTGAATTCCACTCCGCCTTTTACTTGTTCTCCCCCCCCCTCGCAGCTCTCCCTCTCTCTCTCTCCCTCTCTCCCTCTCTTTCTCTCTCTCTGCACAGGACTTCCCAGTGACTTTGCATTTAGCCCCACAACCAAGTCCCAATAAGTTTCGGAGTGCACGCACGGGGGGTGGAGGAGCGAGAAGCTTGGAGCACCTCCGTGTTTTTTCTTTCCTGCGCTGCGTCGTGCGTAAAAACCAAAAAGAAGAAGAGGATCCTGTGTATTTACCTGTTGATGAGGTCCCAGCGGCTGAGGGACGCGCGGAGAAGAGAAGTCTGAGAAGAGGAACCGGTGCAGGGCGAACACAGCGACTCTTCAGCGGCCAGGAGGAGCGCAGGACCTCGGGTTTCTCTGCTTCCCTTTGCCCCAGCACACGCAGCCGGAGCTGGGTCGCTGGAAAATGGGCACCTCGACCACCAGGACCTGTGGACTTATCCTCTCCTTGATTCTCTCATGCCAGCTGCTTACTGTAAGTCACCATCAAACTTTAACTTTTCTCTATTTCTCATTTCCTTCACCCAACAGCACTGACCTATAAAACCATTCACCCCCCACAGCAACACACACACACACACACACACAGGAGAAGTCAAACTCACAAACCAGTGTCTTTATGTCCTATTAAAGGCAAAGAAAGGAGGATATGTGTTGATGCTGCTATTTCTGTTCTGTAAATAGTGAGATGTGCTGCTGGTGCAGGGCTGCTGCCTTGCAGGTGGGCTGTGGGGCAGATTCCAGTGCACCCAGTCACAGCAGCGTGTCCTGTAAAGATGCTTTTAAAAGTAATGTGACAAACTAGAAGCTCCTGTTGAGTGAAGCCGGGGCTAAGTTTGTCCACAGAAACAAGCTATTCATAGTCTCTCTGGAGTCCTCGGCTCCTAAACCTTCTCAAATCCAGACTCCACTTTGGCCCTGACTACTGTGTGTGTGTGTGTGTGTGTGTGTGTGTGTGTGGTTGTGTTTGTGCCTCCACATTTATGTATTTTCTGTTTGAGAAACTTGGAATCCTTCAGAATAAAAGTTGGGGTTAAAATGTTGAATCCACTAGTTCAGTCTCCACTGCAGGTGGGAGGCATTTGGGGAATTTATTCATCTTTCAGTTATGTAGTTTACTGAAGGGCTGCAGCTTACAGTTATTTCTTTCTTTATTTGTATTATTATTTGCTAGATTATTAATCTATAAATGTTTATATATCTTTCAAATTGTTAAATGCGTCCAAAAATGTACCCGTAAACTGAAACATATTGAATTTAAAGGGATACACAAGAGAAAAGCAACTTATTCATATTTAGGATTCATTTCAATAAATGACTGTATTGATTGAATTGATTATCAGTTATATGTTTTTGATCCTCATACTCTTCCTCATGCACATGATGTATGAGTCTCAACGAAGTTGTCTTCACTTTGCTATATCTGTGGTATGAATCGTTTATAGAGGATGACCATGATGTGGCTGCTGAGAATAGACCCCCACCCATCCACCACCACCGCCCCCCCCACCCCCTGTAGAAACCCCTTTATGCCCTCCAATAAACAGAGCTGTCACGCTCGAGGTAGCCTATTTGTGACCGCTGTGCGTGGATCTGATCTGAGGCAGAGAGCTTCATCTTGAATGATGGGGACATACCTGAGGAGGCCCGGCACTCACACAAATCCCTCACCTGCTGGATCCAGAATATATATGAGCAGAGTGATACGCGTGACATTTGAAAAGTTATAGCGTTCCACTTTTCATGACTTCAAGGTATATTTAACATCCAGTCTGTTTCTATCGCTTTGTGTCCAGGAAGATCTTTTACTACTAAAATGTCTCTTGCCTCATCCATCCCTGTAAAGTCTCCATCTTCCTACCTGGGGTGATTATCATGTGATGTGTGCTGACACTGGACGGTAACAGGAGACGGCCTCTACTCTTCTCTACCACCAGGCCAACAATACCAACCTAATTGAATTATGTGGAACCACAAGCATCTGTTTCTTGCATTATGACTTTGAACCACAGCGGGCGCTCACTGTCCATTGATTCAATTAAGCGCGCGTTCTGGTGTTACTACGGGCCCTCCTTGATCCCCGCTGGAATGTCAGGGTCATGCAGCATCAACTCCAACAATCGAAGTCAATAAAAACTCTTGATGGGTTAGAGCTCCGTCCTGCTGGGAGCCACCCGCAGCACCAGTGAGAGGAGTTACAGTTTGATATCCAGGCTGCTCCTGATTCTGTTTGCACTCTAGAGTTGTTTTTCTACAAGTGAACGTGGACTTCATGCTCTTATAAACCGTGAGCACGGCTGCTGACAGTTTCTGGCTCGGAGAGAGAGGGATCTCTCCCAGTATAGACTGTCACAAGTGTCCCTTGACTTCATTGGGGGGGTTGGACTGGGCTTGGGGGAAGGGCGGCCTGGATTCCAGTGACTATATAGTCTGCAGAGCGTTTGTGTAAACTTCAATCTCCGCCGTGTGTAATTCAGTCCCATCATCCTTGGGCTAAATATGATGCAGCTATACTTTGAGCTGAGGCTTTATTTATTTCCTTTCCACTGTGTCACGGACTCAGCGCCCTGGTGGGTCCCCTCGTGCTGCTCCGTGGTTTCACACGCAGGGCGGCTACCTGCTCTTTAATTTCCATTCAGAGTCGATGAGGAAACTATGGAGTTGCAAAGCACAGCAGAGCAAACACCAGCTCCACTCCAGAGTTTGAACAGTGGGGAAGGTCGGCTCCCTCCGTACCCATTCACATAATTGCCTGAAGACCGGCTCTGGTAAACAGTGCATTGTTGAGTTATAGCCCCGGGGGAGAGGCCGTCCTGGCTCCTGGGACAATGCTGGAGTGAAGTGACTCGCCCCCCCCTTGTCCTCGGCCATGTGGAGCGCAGGCCGGCATTTGTTGATTCTGCAGTGAGGTGTGACTTGGGCCGGGATCGAGGTCAGAGAGGTGAAGACTCTGAACCTGACTCTGATTTCTCTCATCAGCTGTTCCTCCAGATTCAGTAAGAGCTGAGATTCACCTCCTTAAACCCACTTCCTGCAGTTCTTCACTTTTACTTTGTGTAAACAGTCCAATAGAGAAGGCCTTGTTGTTATTTTGTCATTTAACATCATATCTTTTTGTTGTTTTTGGTTTATGTATTCATACAATCAAGACCAGCATTTGCATTTTCTTTCGAAAGCCCACTGCTGGTTTCAATCTGGAAGAGGAACATCCTCCTGTGCCCGACTTAAAGGTCTATTACAGAGTTTTGCAATAGTAACGACCACTGGTCAGAAAATCCACTAACCTCCGCTAACATCTGGCTTCTGTCTGCAGTGGGACTGGTTGCAATCAGCCTTCACTCCCGGTTCTAAGGACTCTGCAGTAGACATTGGGTTTATATCGGCTCTGATTGGCACTGGTGGAACACGATGAACCAAGTAACAGTGAGGAAAGAGAGAACCTCAGATCTTCAACATGACAAAAAAAAGAGGCAACCTCCTCTATTGGTGATGGGGACAGAGTCAAAAGCCTTTTTTTAGCGATTTTACCCGTGTTTAAAACCCACATACACCAAATACTTGAGTTGTAGAAGAGGTTTAATGAATGATTTGACTTCATGTCACCAAAAAGTCATCAAGTTTATACCTAGAATAAAAATCGAAACCAAACTTATCTGGTGTCGAGTTTTACAAACTTGGATAATTCTTCTAATTGTGCTTTTGAAGATGTTCAGCTGGGATGTCTTAAATACGCACAATGAGCTGAAATACGATCATATATATATTTGTATGATCCTTTAATTAATCTGCAGTTTGGTGCCACGTCTGTAAATTATCCTTACTTCAGATTTCAGTCACTGTTTGCTGCCAATGTGTTTTAGAATCTAATCCAATCCGTCATCTTCTTGAAAGAACATCTGACACCAGTGGGATAAACTGTTAATCTGGGAATGCAGATTACAAAGATGCATCAAATATATTTGGGTATTTGACGCCACCCTCATCTGGGAATCGCACTCACACTCTCGTCTCCTTGAGTTCAGTTTGCGTTCCGCTTTCATGCCCGACGCCACATCCGCGTCGGACACAAGAGCCGACTCCAAACACAGCTGCACCTCAGCTGGTACAGGAGCAACGCCGTGCATGTGCCGACATGAGCGCACATTCCCCCATGCACCGCCTATTGTAACTGGAGTCCCACTCTTTCCATTAGCACCTCTTCACACGTTTCCTGTCTCTGAAGTGCTCATCTGCAGCAGCACGGCGTTTTGTCTTTTTAAATCTCAGTTTCATCAGGGTGTCATCCTCGGATCGGGCCGGAGCTTGTGGCAGGTTCAGAGCCGTTCTCTCATTAAACCCTCAAAGCTTCACGTGGAAGAAAGTTTAAGTTTGAATGAACTTGTGTCTGAGGTTTAGCATTTTTAAAGCCAAGATTACCACACCTGTCTTTTTATCTATTCCGTTCAACAATCATACATTAAAGTCGCATTTTCACTGTCTACACTGTGTGATATATATTCGTCCATATTCCTAAGTTAAGAAAAACTTTTAAAAACAGACAGACGGCTTAAAAAAGAAGTCCTTTGTCCCCTTCAGTTTCACGACCTGAGGTGTATATCTCTGCTCACTCCTGAGTTATGGAGCTACAGATGCAATAAACCTGACCAGGGTTCACGGTGAGGTCACAGGATGTCCTGAGGACACGACACCAGTCTGCCCCTCGAGTCGTAAAGAACAGCGAATGGTCAGAGGCTGAGTTTTAAATCACACATTTCTGTGTCACCGTCTTCCACCAGGGATGTGTTTTGTTTTTTCAGGTTTGGGAAACAAACCCTCACCCTTTGCAGGTCTGTTATATTTTTTGTCAAACGAGCAGATCTTTAAATCTAGCACGAGTCGCTCGGCTTGATAAAAAGAACAAAAGACAGTAATGGACTGTACTGACTGGCTCACTGCTCCATCTTTAACAGTCCCCTTCAATCTTTTCACTCTCCCGGCCTCATTAGAGATTCATTGAAATGCTAAGTTAACTGTATTGCACTTTCCCTTTGAAGGTGCTCTATAGTTTGTGCCCTATTGAACCTGTCTTTGTCTTTGCTCGCAGCGCTGATGTGAAATCACTCTGGATTCTGCTTTTGGCTCGAGGGAGCTGCTGCTTTGTCTCTTATGCTCCCTCCCAACTTATACAGCTCCTCTAATGGGGGTTGCTGCCCTTTTTCCACCGAAGGCGTTTTTGTGTATTGTAAACGGAATAGATTTTTTTTTCTCCCGGGTACTTAGGTTTGCTGAAGGAATGCCATCAGTCTTTTTTTTTCTCCATTGTCTCTTAAAGTTTGACCCTGACATCCTGTCATGTGTTTACAAAAGATCCCACCCTGGTGTTTTATCAGAGCCGATGATTTCTCAGTCAGACGAGTAGCGCCCTGCCTCCACTTCCTGTTACTGTACAAGTCTCTACCTGTGAAACAGAAAGCCTTCCATCGCCACGCTGCTGTTCAAACCCTCGCTGTTCACAGGGGGAGGTCGCCCAGTGGAACTCTACGGGGGGAAAACAATGGCTTCCCCCCCCTCACCTTTATTTAATCCGGGCGCCTGTTTGTTGTTAGCTGTGCTCATCAGGAGCCTAATTGGCCAATGAATTCACAAATTAAAGGGCCTTGGGGCTGGTGAGCGAGAGCTGAGGTTTAAATTGATTAACAACAGCAAAGAGTGAAAACTAAACAACAGTCTCACTCCAGCTGCTGAGCTCTCACATCCACTTCTCCTGGATTCCTACTCAATTTCATTCCATAGCTTATGCACATAAATAATACGATTTCACAGACTGATCTGAATTGCACACATAGAAAACAAGCATTTCACATTTATATGAAGTTACACCTGAAAGTTAGTCGTTGCATTACAGAAGGACTTAATGGTCTTGTAGCACTGGGCCCAGCAGAGCTTAGCTAACGCTCAGTCGGGGGTTGAAAAGATCTCCTGATAACTTTTGACCCTGTGACTCAGCACGTGGGGGGGGGGAGGAGCAACAGGTAAACTGCAAAAATGTCCGCCGCTGAGGGGGCAGCGTGAAAGTATGTGTCCTATCACTTCTGGTTGAGGGAAGAGCTCAGCGCTCGTATGTTGCGGCTGCAGATTGAGGCCCTGGGGAGAGACGGGAGGAGAGCTGCAGCGGTCTGGTCTGTGTTATCATGTCAGCCGCCATCCCACGAGACATAACAACTCTTTCTCCTGTTATACACACTTCTACAACACTCGTGCACACAAGGACACACTCCTTGTTCTCAGAGGAATTTACCCAGTCCTTCCTTCCTCTCTCTCTCTCTCTCTCTCTGCTCACTTTACTTTTGATCAAACCCCTGAATCCGTGCATATAGTAGACAAACCAGTATTTAAGTCCCAGTTGCTGTAGAGAACTCATTTCCACCCAGCGCCGGCTGCAGGAACAGGGGGGAGGGCGGTATGGACGAGTGATCAGCTCCACCATGAGATATCTTTGGAGTCCCCTGAAAGCAAATTGGTTTGCGGTTAAGAGGTTCGACAGCCGCCCTTTGTTTCTGTGCGGTGGTGTGAAACGTTGGTCCCTCGCTGAGTCACCATCCTGTCGGGGAAATGAGACCTGGAGTCATGGACAGGACCAGAGGACGGCACTTAACCCCCGAGGCAATCAGTTTAACCAGGGTCTCCCCCCTGCACGGTTCAGATGTCCTGCTCTTTATTACACTAAAAAAAACACATCCCACTTGGTTTTTTAGTTTCCCCAAACCCCCGTACCCTATTTGAAACAAATCCGATTTGTCCCCTCAATCTTTTTGGTCATACACGATATACATGTCCTTAGCACGCAGGTACGACATACATGCTTTTTATTTCTTTCCCGTTGAGATCGAGTGTCGTAACAGCAGCAGCACAGAGGAATTCACAAGTTTTTTATACGTTGGCAAACACTGGAACTTCAGGTTAACGACCTGTGGCATACTATTTATGCCACAGTATCAGCCAGTGTTGTTTTTATGTTTCCCTCCCAGCTCAAATGTGATTCTTGAATTTTTCCATCACAGAACGTTTCAGCCGAGTGGAAGGTGGAAGTGCTCGGTGTGAAATGTTTTCCATCCAGGTTTTAAAGATGCATGTTCCGCCCCACGAGCCAAACTCGTGTCGTAATGGAAAAAAAAAGTATTTTTATTTAAACTCACATCACACTCATTCACACGCTGTATATTTTGATGAAAAAGTAAATTGCGCCCACGACAGATCAAAGAGACTCTGACATGACCTCAGACTGTATAAATTAAACGGAAAACATTAAAAAAAAATGAAATAGTGACACAATAAAACAACCAAACTGCTTATTATGAATCAAATTATACAACACACGGTTTGATCTTAATGTTACACTGACCTGTTGCTAAGACCTTCCTCCTTTAGCTACTGAACTGTGAGTTATTTGACGAGCAGAAAAGTAGCTCCTCAATTAACAACTGCATTAATTTAATTCCATGCTCCCAGACCTTGTAATTCTACGTAAGTTATTATGGTTTATATTAAACGAGTTTACCAGAATACCAGGCTAATGGTTGTAGATTATGTTTGTGCAGACACACATTGCTTTTTTTCCTGACTTTTGTTTTGTTGCCCTTGTGTTTTGGGCTTTTACCTCAGCCCCATGTGTGCAGACTAATCCACAGCTTGACAGGCGTGCTACACTTGCTAAGACATGGTCGGACTGTTCCTTCACTGGGAAGAAGTTTCCCAGACCAGCACTCGACCTTTGCGTGTTTCCCTCCAGATCCCGATGTGTCTCTCAGCTGATGTGGTGTTTTCGTGACAGCCGGGCCTCCAACACATGCATGTTTTCTGTTAAACAGGGAAGGAGGTGTAACAGCAGCCCCACACAGGCACCTCTTTGAGACAGCTTGTTGGAATGAAAGTCAAGGCATTGATAAGAATGGAATGTGGACCCTGTTTGAGGCTGAATGCTTCTCCAGATAAAAAGAAATCACAGCAAACGTCTCACTGCAAACGGCCCCATTGAGCCCTGTGATCATTCCTGAATGCACCTTTCTGGAAGCTGTTCCAGATCACCTGCAGGAAGACTGATATCAGATGTTATCTTCTATTCATGAATAGTTTTGTCTTCTAAACCAGCATGCTGACTAAAGTAGCTCAGCATCCCTCATGTGCCCAGAGGCGCGACAGTACCTGGCAGCCCTGTGGAAGCTGAAGGTTGGTTCTTGTACCACACTCGGTAAGGCAAAGGGAGCTGCTGTGGTTTTAGACCGAAGTGGTTGTGTGTAATTTCCTTTCCACCCAAACCATCTGTTGATTTCCAGGGAGTGAGGAGTCGTCTGTTTGCTGCAGTTTAGTTTGATCGGACATACACGACTTCAATTCCCTCATCTATTGGGAGAACTAGGGTTTTGAAACTGGCTTCATTCTTCACTCTGTACCCGTCACCATTCTACCATAGCAAAGTTTGATCTCCCAGTTGAAGGACCCAGTTTCCAGTAAGAAGCTGGTGACCACCAACAGTGCTTTTAAAACACCACATCACTCAGGACCTAGTTATGAGAGCGGCTGCTGTTAATGGCCGCAGATGTTTTTTCCGATGAAAGTGCAGCTGCTGTGATTTGATTAAATTGGACAAATGGTAGTCGGATCTCTTTTTGATCTCTTTATTCACAACAAAGTGATCTGGATGTATTGGTTTGGCTGATCCGAGCCGCCCTGGCTTCTTGGTCTCCCTTCAGACGGCACCTCCAGCCAAGTCAGGCAATTATTGCTTTAAGAGGAGTAATTAAACGCTTCTTCCTCTGAACTGAGAGCCTGTGTGATTTATGTGGCTTGTGAGCACATAGACAAGACTCGTTCAGCTGTGCCAGGATGAAGAGGCCCTGTCTTCCCCACCAGGCTCCACCTGCTGAGGCCCTATTATGACCCCGTCACTGGGTACGAGGGGTGGAGATAAGGGGGCGCACCGGGGCCCGAGTCTGGCACAAACACCAGACTGCAGACTTCAGTAAGATTCTCTGGCACAGACATCAGTCTTTGCCTGTGGGCACACGGGCCGCTTCTCTCCGCTCTGTTGTTTCATCAGGGCTTTTCCCCCGGCAGGAGTCATAGAAAACAAGATTTGAGGGAGATAATAGAAGCGCAATTTGTTTTTCAAAACGGGGCCTGGCCAGACAGACCGAGATTAGGGTCTGATCATCCCTGGCTGCTGCGTCTCTGTGGGCCAGTCAGCATTATTCCTGCAGCTTAGAGGGGGAGCTTGTCTCTCTGCTTTCATTTACCCACTCATTATGCAGGACTAGCTTCAGCATCGTTAACAGTGCTGCCAGATGTTGCCAGATGTACGATACTTATCGTATTTGTACAATAATTTTGCCCTCCTTAACACCAATAATGCATATTGAACGATAATTTGATTATTCTAGTTTTATCAGTTGTAAAATGGATAGTGAAATATTTATGATGGACGTGACAACACAAGTCCTTCCTGTCTCATGTTTCAAAATAAGAGCCTTGTGCATTGAAAAGGATCTTGTCTGTATACTTATTTGCTTCGGAAACTCGACACAGCCTTAAAAACGTAGTTATTTAGCGTCCAATCCCTACACTGTACGTTAATCTTCTTCAAATTACGATAATTTTAAGGTTCTGGTACGATGCTTCAACATTTTCCATCTGGCAAAGCTGATTGTAAACATCTGCTCTCTCCCCCCCCATACTTTGAATATGCAGGTGAGCAGCTCTTTGTGTAGTAGCGGTGATGCAGCTTCAGGAACAAACAGCCTCTTCCCAAACAGGCAGGTTCAGATCAGACACTGCACTTGTTCATTTTAAAAGAGAAAAACTAATTCACATTTCTTTGCACGGCCTCATTGAAGGTCTCCACTTGATCCGCTGTTCTTGGGCTCAATGTAAAACATGTGAATTGAAGTTGGCACAAAAAGTGGCTCTTTAACATGTGGTGGGAACAGATTTTTCCACTGGGTGGTGGAACAGAAAACACAAGCTTGTTCTGTTCTGTCCCGACAAAAACACGCTAACAATCAAACATAAGCAATACCAATATAAATTCTTGTACAAACATGGTTATTATATTCTACTGGGAGGATTGGCAGTCACAGCTCGGCCCCTTAGGCAGGAGAGGGGCTGAGCTGAGGAAAGAGGTTTGATAATCAGCGTTTACCTCCAGGCTCACAAATATGATTTAATCATAGCATGTTTATTTATGTACGAATGGTTAACGTGTTATTTATCATAGGTAGAGACAGCTCCTCCTTCTTTTTACTGTACAGGACTGTCAGCGAGGTCCGAAGGAGTGATGTCACCTCACTGGTGAAAGCGGAGTCTTGAATTATCCTCTTTTCTGTCCCTAATTCTTTCAGGGGTCGTGAACTGGCTTGTGCTGGCTTGTCCATTACCACAGTGATAAATCACCTCCAGCAGACGGCAGTTAGTTCCACCGCCTTCCCTCTTCTACCTGACGGGTTAACTTAGCCGGTTAACCGTCGGAGCTCGGTGTATTTTCACACGGACACACTGGGGGCCCCCTTGCCTATAATTAACTCTTATTATAGTCGGAAATGGATCCCTCACATCTGCTCCCAATGAATGGGCAGGTTAACCCGCCTGCTTTCTCAAATTATTGCATCAACTCCTGGCAAACAGATGTCTTTTGTAGGTGTGAGCACACCTTCAAATTAAGGCCTGTCGCTGAATTATGAGGACAGGTGAAACTTCGTCTGTCAACTGTCGGGGGGTGGGGGGGGGGATCCTCCCAGACTTTGTTTATGGTCGTCAGATGTTGGCCCCTCGGGTTTGTTCGTTGGTACGAAGCCAAACGCATCCTCCTCAGTTCTCCTTTGACTGGAGGTTCATTAAAGTGAATCGTATGGAAATGTATGCAGCATGTTTTCAAAGCTGCTCACTCTAGATTGAAAGAAATTACAAACATTCCTTGAGTCCACATGGTCCTGGTTACAATTGTAGACCATTTAATTGCCCCCCCCACGTAGAAACACAAGGAATGCAGGCGAAACTTGACATTTGGGTCCTTAAATAACGACGGTGTTTTAAACTTTGGGATGTTCCACGATAATCTCTAACAGCACAATGAATTCAGACGCCTTTCACAGGTATAATAAACAATTCAACAACACAATATATCCCTTAATATTGTGACATACCATAAATTACCTGGTATAAGGGCTTCCGGTTGATTGACTCACCTTTTTTCAGGTCATCTGCTGACTTTTATATCCTGCTCCTGGCGAACGGTAATGGGATCTTTTCTACAAAGCACAGGAGCAGGATCGTTAAAACAGCTCCTGCGTCCAGGGTGCACGTTGCCAATGAACAGGCCTCAATGAGGGTTTGTGTTTCCAATTAGCAACACAATGCATGGGTTATTACTCATTAGTTAAGACACAAACACACAAGAATATTAGGGGGTAATTCTATTTCACCCAGAAATCACTTTAATGGCACATGTGGTTGTTATTTTTTTTGTTTAATTAACAGATAACAGTTTATTAAGCAGCAGAACATGTGGACACAGTGTCTCTGCTGCACCTGCAGACTCAAGGCCTTCATGTTACATATCAGCACAGCAGAATGCATGATAAAAAACTATTTGAAATATGTGTAATAGTGGCCCTGGTATCATGAGTCATCTTAAACCAAGTTCACAGATAATTTAACTTTCACTGGCCTCAAATAATTGCTGTTTTGTGGATTAAGATGTTCTAAATAAAATAGTAACATGAAACAGCTGTTTATACCCTTGTTCCACACTCATATAACTGAGGAGTGAAGTAACTTAATGCTGATGAACAGTGAAATCACAGGAATTCATTGTGACCCAGTTGGTTTTTTGTCTGTTTACACTGCGGTTGATGCTGTGTTTGCTTTCAGGTTATTGTTCTCCTCTGAACATGCAGGCAGTTTATTTTGGGGACTATCTTTTGGAGGAAGGGTTAGTGAAGTAAAGGAAGTGTTTAATTTAGCTCAGGGATTTTATCTGGCTCTCACAGCGTCAGATCCAGCAGGCGTGGTCCTGTCTGGGGGAATTCCTTCTCCTAAGTGAACGTGGGGTAGAGCTCTGAACTCAAATGCTCTTCTGTCACGTTTACTTTCCAGATTTTATACGCTATTCTCTACCTGTTATTAATATTCAGATCTGACTAAATGCATTGCGGGTGTGCGCACGATCAAAAAAGTTAAACCAGATGTGCTTTAAGGGTTTGATAGTCGGTGACTCACTTTATGAGGCTGTTTGTTTCAGAGGGGGTAATTCACCTCCTTCAGTCAACCTGTGAATCATTACAACATGAGCAACATCACAACCTGCTGCTACACAATCCATGTGATAGAGGGGATGAACGAACCCTGCAGGGGAACAGTCTAGACAGGAAGAGTCACAGTCTAGGTGGGTCAATGTACAGTAGAAGTTATCCTGCTGATAGAGTCAAGCTTTAATGACTCCTATACTGAAGGATTTGATCTAAGATTAAACAGGAAGAACAAATGAGATAGGAATAAAAAATCATTCAAAGCAAGAGAATTATAATTCCATCAGCCATTGCATTTATTGGATATCCAGTGATAAAGGTGTAAATTATAATAAAAAGACATTTCCACATGGCTGCATAAGATACTGTTCCAGACATGAGGCCCTTTAACACCATAAATGACTCAGGAAAAGGGGGAGACGTCTCGAGAGGCTCTTGTAAAGCCCCTTGTTGACCTTGGACAAAAGTAATGACGGGACTTCTGTTTATCTCCCATTCAAACAGCACCACCCCCATTCATATAACCATATCTTCATCCTGCACTCTCTCTCTGTTTGCTTATCCAAAGTCTGCTCTGAGACCCGACTTGGGTTCGGGCCGACTTGGATTTCCATCCTTGTTTCTCAAGTTGGAGACGTTGCAACTGTTAAAACAACAGCTGCCAAAACGTGTTAAAAACTTAAGTGATTGAGCCAAAGGAGCGATTGCTTCTGTTCCACCGAGGAAGGATGAAATCCAGAAGGGGAATTTATGAGCTTATATGAAGATATAGAAACTGTTAAATACAGATTTTGTAACTTGAACCCAGTGTTTTTGAGGTACCTCGAGTAATACAGGTGAACTAATCCTATTTATAGGGGCCGGGCTTCTCTGACGAGCCAAAACTAAAGCGCTTTACACCGAGTGAAATCCAACCTTCACATCACTTGAATTCCCGAGATCCTTCTCCTTCAGCCGACCTCCAGGAGATAATCCGCTTCTTTGCAAGTGTCCTGCCCCTTGATCCTTTGTCAAGGGTCGACAGAGGAAGCTGGATCAGAGGCGAAGGGAGAAGATGGGAGCCAATCAGAATTAAGGCATTTCCCGCCGACAAAGTGGGTACCTGATCCCCTCTCACATACCATAGCCCCATAATTGGCTTCAGGAATGTTCACGTTTCTGTGCTTTGGTTATCGTTAAAGGGAGAAAAGCTCGCTGGCTTTTTTTGGAGGGTGGTGAAGATTTGCCTTGATCCTCGGATTGGGGGGGGAAATAAACGACTTCCTTCGCCGAGCGTAGATTACAACCTGCAGGAAAGTCCCTTGTTAGACTGAAGCCTAAGGTCACATCCCTGCTAACCAGAGAGTGGGCGGATTTGCTTGGAAACATTCTTGTCCATGTTGGGTCAGTGGAATTCTCTCCACTTGGACACAAAGAGTGTGTGTCCTGTCTTCTAACTGAATCCCATTCTCACAGGCTCTGAAGGAGCTGGAGTTTTTCTTGCTTCACTTTCGAGCTGCTTTCCATGTGCATCGAGATGTGGGTGTGCCAGCCTGCTGTGCAGCGGTTGGCTGTGCCTGCCACCACTCAGAGCGTTTTCTGAAACATCGCTTTCTTCACTGTTTATTGGTTCTTGTCCAGGCTTAACCTCAAATGAGGGGAGATGAGGGACCAGCCGGCCTCGGCAGCAGACAGCCTACTGTTCTGATCCTCTGAGGATAGACCTGGAAAATGCACATGTAGAGTTTCACATTGGAAAGAGCCTCATTCAAGAGAATCGTTAAACTACACAGGAGCCATTTAACTCATTGTGGTTTTGACCATAATCCAAATAGTTAGAAGCTCTGAGAAACGGATTCTTAAGTCTCTCATATTCCAGGTTATATATTTCTCTAGTCTGCTTTAAGCTGATGCTGGAGATATCCCCCCCTCTAGACCTTGTGCACCCCCTGTCCTGCATGTGGCACCTCTCAGGGCCTCTGGAGGAGGGTGTAATAACACCTGCAGCTACACTGCTCCTGATATTTTTATCTCCAGGGAATTCCACCTGTGTTCTCGTAGCCATTCTGCTTGTTGGCTCGGGGCTTTGACACAGATTTCGTTCAATCTCGCGGACATGCTTTATTAAATCCCTGCTGGATCCAGTAAGTAAACACACAAGCTTCCATAATAAAGATGGGAGCAGAGTTTAGTATCATGGATGACCTAAGACAGCAGCAGCTGCAGCGAACCTTATTCTGGAACAGAATTTTCAGCCTTCATTAGCCCTCCCAACAGACCCAGTCCGTGTTCTCATCCCAGTTTTAATCCAAATAAACAAGTGCAGCTGACTTGGAAAATATGCTGGCATTTGAAGCAAAAATGGCCAATTCAGAAATGGCTTTGTATTTGTCAGTGGGAAACTTGTTAATGGTGTTGTTCTGCCAAAACATACTGTGTGTAACATGAGGGTTTTCATTATGGTCCTATCTGTGATTCCCCCAAATAACTGTGACCAATTAAAATGAGGCCTCAGTTTGTGCTGCGTATAAAAGGATTTCATCTTCAAGAGAAAGAGGAGCCGGTGTACTGGGGGAACACTAAGTCGAGGCTCAGATGATCCACCTATAAGATGTCGTTCTTGCAGTTCTTGGAGGAGTATTAAAGGATATGAGATATTTTCTGGCGCTACATGGTCGACTGCTGGGGCCCATTGATGTGGACATTAAATAGAACTGACTCCTTTGTTTGGTTCAGGCCGTGATTTAGTGATTTTTCATGTGTACAATCAGAAAGTACGAGCGTCCTTCCCAACCTTATTAGAAAAAATAAATCCCCACAGCAACAGTTTTATGCTTGAAGACAAATAGAAGTCCATCATCTTTTCCATGTGGTTGTATCAGATGATCCTCTGGTGGAAAGAACCCATTGTCAGTGGGTTTGTGTCGTGTAAATGTGTCTCAGGTTTCCTTCCTTCCCCCATTGACTAAAGTGCACCGAGCCCACAATACTCCCATAGATACTTTCTTTACTCTGGGTATTTGAGATCGTTAAAGAGAGAGAACGCTTTTCATGCTTTTCTGTGTGGGCTGTGATGAAAGTCGACCTTTTCCTGTTGCCCGTGGATATTCTTCTGAGGCTAGATCTGATTTCTCCTACCCTGCACATCTCGTGTACTCCCACTTTCGACTTTCCCATGGTGCGCAGGTTAGGAAAAAACAGCTGTCAGGTAATTTCCAATGCGGAGGATCGGGGGGTGCTTGAAAGACGAGGATAACCCTCTGAATACCTCCTCTCCTTTCTCTCTTTGATGAATCAGTCAACAGGAGACTACAGTGTCTTCTTGTCTGCTGTTCAGTGCAGAACATCTGTAGAGGAGCGGAGCCGTCCTTCCTGCCGCTGCCCCATTATGTTTATGTTAATAGGACGAACAGCTGAGAAACAATATCACATCACGTTCTGTGGACTTCATTTTTGTTTTTGCAAGTCTTGGCAGAGCGAACAGAGCATCGCTGAAAGACTTTGTGGGAAGAAAAGGAGAAAGTCTCTGATGTGCAGATGGTACAAAGAGTTCAGTCCGGTGAACAGCAGGTTTTGTTGTGATGTGAGAAGCTCAAAGAGCATCTTGGGTTACCAGACACAGAGCATGTTGGAACCTCTCCCGTCCAGAAGCTTCATGTTGTTCCCCTTCTGCCAAAACCTCAGCTAATTGTGAGATCGCCATCCCAAATAGCATGACCTTGGGAACTGGCAGAAAGTGGCTTTTACCAAACATGACATTTCCTTTCTCCCAGCCAGTCCGGACCAAACGGCCGGTTGTCACTAAGTCAATCCTCCCGAGTGTAATCTATTACTGCAGCCATGCAAAGCTCTCTCTCTCCCGCAGCCCAGTGGAAAGCCTTACGCCCAGTACGCCGCTGCTCCAAATGTCCAGTTTGTTCCATAAACGGTTGCATAAGCTGCATACTTAGAGAGATTTGCTCTACTTAGCCCACTTTTCCCACACAGTGTAACGATGAACTAATCGACTATGATACGCAGGGGCAGCAGCCAACAGAATGGGCTGCTTCTGGCCGGTGATTACGTGGGACTACGCGAGTGTTGCCAAGTCAACAGGTGGCGTCCGATCAGTTGGTCCTGAGGCGAGAGAGAAAAATAAACACGGTGAATTTAACACTTGTGCTGCCGTCACTGAAGAGAAACTGGAGCGTGATCACAGATCCATCCAACAGCTGCTGCTGCTTCCTCCCTGAAGCTGAGACGCTCGACAAACCTTCACCTCCACTGAGCAGAATCTGTCGTTAGGTTTAAAACGGTGAAATAAAATCACATTTCACACACATTTCATCTTAAATTGCCAAGAGGGATGATTATATCTAATATCTATAATTCTATTATTGGTAAAAGAAAAGACGTTACATTTTAAATAGACATCCCCTGATACCCAGGGGCACAAATCCTGCTCAACGTAGGTGTGTGTTTTTCCATAAGTTGAATTATTTAACAACTATTGGATGAATTACCACCTTGTACAGTCATGGCTCACAAAGGTTGATTGTCTCAACTTCTAATGGATAAATTAACATTAACATGTTAGACGTTAGACATCAGAAGGAATTGAAATAAGTTTGGTGATCCCTTAAAGTTTGAACATCCACTGCCACCATAATTTTGGTTTATGATGGAAGATATGTCAACGTGTCTCACGTCATATTCCGTGGTAATTTACCAAAGTTGCTTACATATGCAACATCTTAAAACCATGATAAACTATTGAGATCATCATAGAGAAACAGATACCCACAGCTCCTGTTCCTCAGTCTCCTGCAGCTGGAGCTCAAGTTGGGCTTCATCCTGCTTTAATGCCCTGTGAGCTTAATGCTGGGATACCTACGCCCCCTGATCCCTTCCAGTTCCCCCAGTGGGAAGCAAAGCAGACATCTTGAATGACACATCCGTGCTTTCACAGGGACTTTCTGTTATAAATAAACAGGGGCGGGGGGGGGCTGGACGAGCCGGAGCTGCTCTTCCCCTCTGGGCCGCGACCGGCCTCAGCTCCTCGCCTGTCAGCTGTCGTCTGGGGGAACTGGAGCTGGCCCCCTCGGTCCCCTCCACCCTCCAGGTCACTCTCTCCCAAATGTTACCGGAAACACACACACTATTTATAGACCCCGCGAGTTACTCTCAATGTTTATGTTTGATGTGACACGTAGCTCAGGTGAGATAGGATCTGATTATATTTTTCCACTTCAGCTATTTTTAATCACTCAGCTATTTTATGGGTTGTATATATACGCTGTTTAAACATTGGAGCTCAGCTTTGCCTTATTCATTAGAGTATAAACATTCACTGGAATACTTTTCTCACAGTGAGAGCAACAGTAGTTTTAAGAGCTAAACCTCAAATCCAATAAATCTCCTCTCCCACAAACCACGGAGCCCCGTTAAAACACAATAGGTGCAGTCGGCTGAAATGTGCTTCCAGTGTCTTTGTGCACGTATGCGTCCGTCCATGTGTGTGTTTGTACATATCTTAATACCTGCATGTGTGGATAAAGGTTTTGACAGTGGAGGGGCTCAAAGTTCCACCTCTGGACAAACTGTGGTCACAATTCCAGGTGGTCTGTCGACGCGGGTCCTGCTGGGGCCCCTGTTGGGGTGATAATTGAAGAGACGGGGCTTCTGAGGGTGTCAGCTGGGCCTTCACGCCACTGGATGTTTTGGGTGGAATGTGTTCACGCTCAATTATCCCACCCACAGTGAGAATGAAGTACAGTCCAGCTTTTAGAAACACTCTCTGCTACCTGAGATGTGGCCTGAAGGCATATTTTCTTTTGGAATTACAGATGCTCAGCTAGAAAACACACTCTGGGCAAAATAATAAATACTTTAAAACTAAAATCACAAAAGAAACATAACTGAAGAGACTTGCTCTGCTCGGCTGTGCTGTGCTGCTGTTTGTATGCACCACCCATCAGATAGCATTCTGGTCAGTGTTCAACTCGGGTGTCGGGTTTCACTCCGAGCTCGCGATCTCTGCTCGCTGTCTGGTCGCGGTGTCGCCAGGCTGCGACCTTTGGCCTCTAATATATCATGACGACTCACCCGCCCACTTCGCAAATTCTTCTATATGCAGCCAATTCGGAAATGTAACATCAAACTGCAAAGCTCAGAGATGTACATTAACGAGTCCCTGTGGGGTTTTCTCTACTCGGGGCATCAGTCAGTCCTGGAGAAATCTGTGCTGACGATTTCAAATTTCCTATAATTTGCTTGGGCAGCAAATACTCACCATTTGCTACAGTACCGCTGGCCAAAGTCAACCCAGGTCTGTTGTTAAGTAGGTGTGGTCGTAAGGTTCTGCAAGTGCGTACAAGTGTAAGTGTGTATTCACGGTGAGGATTTATTTGCTCACCCTCCTTTAACTTTGATCTCGGTGAAACAAGAAAGAGAAAACAGACAAATTACTTTTTCTTTTTTTTTACTTTAACTGCAGCTCTTCAAACATCCTCTTTGTCCTGTGCTGCTGCAACATGTTCTCAAGTTCCTACAGGCCGGCTGCTTATTTTGTAATGCCTCCCTGCACAGTGAAAGGATCGTGTAAAAAGAGAGGAGTCAGTGAGTTTGTGTGGCAGACGCTGACGAGCTGGAGACAGCTCGCTCGCCACAGAAGAGACGCAGCAGATAGGAGAACACAAAAGAAAGTCATATGTGTCTTTTTGTTGAATTTGTTAGATTAAATCAAGGTGTAGTGGGTTTGATTTCCATGCATATGATGAACTCCAGTGGTTTTTACACATCAGCGTCTGTTACCGGGACGTGTGGAGAAGGAAAATGAATGAACGCCTTGTGCGGCTGCAGAGGGAGCATTCAGATGATGTCATCCGAGGCAGCGTTGGTCGGGGCTGAAGGCTACAAATTTTGAAAATGAAAAAAAAAGAGATCCGTGGGTGTAGAGTTGGGAAGAAGTGAGATTACCAGACCTCTGAAGCCACCTGTTTCCATGAGAAAGAGGAATGTATGGAATAAAAAAGGAAACAGGAGATTTATGGATCTTCTCCGTTGATTTGTGTTATTTTCGTAAACCTCTGTCATGGAGCTGACTGTGATTTATTCTGCCGTGCTAAATTGGCATCTCTTTAGCACATTGCGCTCTGCTGCATCGCCTCGTCACGATTGTTGAGAGAGGCCGAGCTCCGCTGCCTGGTTCCACTAGGAGACTGAGCTTAGTGTAAAATGTATGGCATGGCTGTTGTGTGGGAGAGAGAATAAATGACCCGGGGGGAAGATGCCTAGGCAGGCACTCCAAGCATTTGTTCAAAAAAATGCGGACTTATCCTTCACTTCTTACTCCCTGGCCTCTTTCCCTCCTCCCAGCAAGTGCCTCTTTTTACTGAGAAGAATCCAGTGTGGTTGCTGCACCCACAGTATTAGTCATGGAACACTTTGAGGAGACAATCTGTGCACGCTGTCAAAAGACTGTTTGTCTTTTGGATGAAGAGCCTCCTTCCACCTCCTGCCGGCCCAATCACTTTGGATTAAACCCTGTGGAGATGTCAGGGAGCTGCGGTGAGCAGGAGGGCTTCACTCATCGGGCTCTTTGTGCAGCGGGGGCCCAGGCAGAGGGTCAGGGTGTCAGCAGTGACAATTTGTCAGGTAACCACCACTCCAAGCCCGAGTTAAACACAAGGAAAACTCTGTCTCTGTCATTCACAAACATTCCCAGAGCCCCCCTGTTGTCACAACACTGTTGTGGAAAACTCTGGGACGTCCGCATCTCTTGCACCTGCACGTGTGTGGACAAGGATCAGTTCTCCTCGGCTTGACGTCCTTCCTCCTTCTCTTTTATCACCCTTTCACTAGACAAGGCCAAGAATGCCACAAAAAATAATCCCCCCCGCCCCAATGTCAAGATCTCCATGTATGTGTAAAACATATTGTGGTGTCAGTTTCTTTTGTTTTATTCTTGGAAAAAGCCGGGACCCTGCAGGTCGTTTTAAATACAGAGAAATACATTTCTCCTCATGAGAGGCTTTGGGGATCTTAATCTCTGTGTGTACGTGTGCAACCATCATTTATTTTTACATTATCAAGGGGCTGTCATGGACCTGATTTAATGCAAACATGTTATTACTCCTGCACCTACTCCACAGATAGCAGTGGGTGAAGTAAAGGGAGTGCAGGGGTTCGGCAGCTCAGGTGTCACCGGTGCCTGGCAGCACTTGGCGGGCTCCTTCCCATCAGCCGGCTCTACCTAAAGAGAAGTGTATGTGTCAAGCTTCCATCCCCTTAATGCTCTCTGCTGTTTACATTACATTCCTGTTTAGTGCAGGCGGCTACTTCACGTTTAAGCAGATATTGTAAGTTGGAAAGAGGGCGAGCAGCAAAGCGAGGTGGAGGGATGCAAGGTCAAGGAGGTCGGGGAATTCATCTTGTGAAGCTTTACCTGGTGATGCCTGTCCACTGCCTGCACAAAAGGTCACAACTTGCTATCTGAATCAATTGATTGCTATGAGCAATGCGGTGCGCTGCCTTTTCATCTTTCCATGTTTTCCTATCACACGCCCCGGTGGAGACGAATGCAGACAGGTTGGGGGAGCTCAGGAGATGCTTTAAATGCTAAACCCCTGCAGCCGCTGGTGTCACATATTTTCATGAGTGAGCGTCACTCCTGTGAGACTCATGTCTAGAATACACGGGGTCCAGTTCCTCAGTGTCTGCACAACACAGCGCCTCTGCCTTCGAGATGCTTTGCACAGATTGTCCTGCAGCTGCATCTGTGGGCTTATTAGCAGAGTGGGCGAATCAAGTCCCTCTGCAGAATTCTTCTCACGCTGCCTCTGACAGGCTCTGGCTGTTAAAGAGATGTAACCGGGACGAGAAACCCAGAGTGTGGGTGTATGTTTGCATGTGCTACCACATCTCAGTGCATCTGTGTGCTCTCAAATGTTGTGTATTTGTATGTGTGCCTCAAAGACAGTAGCATACATTTCTGATGTTTAAAGAATTCTAAAAGCATAATATAGTCCTTAAGTCCAAGTCTTCATCACATAAAACTCTGGTCATTTAGATTTCTAGCTACTTTGTTTATCAACATTTGCCATTCATGTGGAAATGCAGTTGCAAAACACACATTTGGAAAAGCCCACTTCTGTGATGCATTGCAGAAAAAACCCCAACATTTGAAATTCCGATCCCTCGAGATTCTCCAACTCCTCAGAAAAGTTGTCAGTGGAAAAGCCAGAAACTTCAAAACTCTGCCCAGTATCTTGCATATCCCTCACAAAGCCTGTGCTTGCTTATTGCTTCTCCTCTGGGTTTTTAATTTCCTGACAGTTACTTGTCTGTGAACGCTTTCCAGTAGCTGAATTTAAAATGTCTGATGCCAGAGCTGGAAGGATACGTGTGGCTATGATATTACGTATTTCTTGGAATTCTTAACATTTACCGATATATAACATACACCCTTTGCAGTCTGCATCACCGTGATGTTTAGTATAGTTTCTGCTGAGGTGCATGTCAGATTATGGTGCTTTGTACAGTGTAGGAAATATGTTCAACGTTTATTCAATGCATAGGTATCTTCAGACATGGTGCCAGTATTAACCAACTCAAAATCAATGTGGCAAAGACAGAAGATTTAATAATCTGTGCAAAGCAAGGCCTAACAGCCAGTTTTATTCAGGGGTAAACTCATGGTAAAACTCTTGACTTCATGGAGAGCTTCTCTGAAAACTATTCGCTCGAAGCGGCTCGATCTTTTCACTAGAACCAGTAGCTTCGGTGCTGGTCCGCTAATTTTAGATTAAGTGTACAGAACTCTTGTTGTTATGGTCACCGGAGTTGTAAGTTGGAAACTCAACGTTCCAGGAAACTCAAAAGTAGACAAGGATAGGAGTTAGTTGATAGAGGATTGCTTCTTCTAACAAATTGGTGTGAAACATGTATGAACTGGTCTAAAAGTAAACAACTCAAGATACATTAGTTACCAAGCGTGCATAAGTGAAGGAGTGTAGGGTTTATAAATAATACCACATTAGCCGCGGCAGCATTATCGCAGTATCAAAGTTAAAGATACTAAATCCCATAATTCACCGTTAAACCTTATCCCAGTGAGTCAGATGAGGAAAAAGCACGAGACATTTGCTCTTGCGGCCTGGGGTGGGGTGGGGAATCTAGAAGCTCTGAACAACTGTCTCGTCCATGTCAGGGAAACAAAGATGTTGAGGATCCAGCATTTGTTTTGTGGAAACCGAGTTGTCAGCAGGTCTCCAGCTGCAGGACTCGACAACAGCTGATGCTTGTACCGTCTTGAAAGGATATTGGCTCGGGTTTTTCCAATCCGACCCAATCTCTTCTTCCCAGAATTCCCTGCTCCCGTCCTGTGGCTTTTCAACTGTTCGTGGACCAAGATGCGGTAATTTCCCTCGGTCCCTCCAAACAGCAGCTGGGGCCGATTTAAGGTTTTCATCGTCGGGCTTCTGTCAAGCGTCACCTGCTCCTCATTATCTATGGATTCTCTCGTTCCCTTGTTGTAGAGCCGGCGCGTCTTCGTCTAACAGGGCAAACATTGAGCATCGCAGTCAGAGTATCTCATAAGCAAACAACGGAATTCCTCTTGACTGGAATGTGTGCGTTTATGTGTGTCTTTGTTACACGCATGTACGACACGTATGTGTATGTGCTTGCCCGCTCTCTTCAAGCGTATATATACCTGGCAGCCATATGTCCAGCTGGAAATTGCAACAAGTTACTAGAGCGAGGAGCTCCTGAGGCCGGTGTCCTCTGCGGAGTTCAAAGAAGCACATAGTGGGTCGGGACCTTTCAATCTGGAGGGAGAGATAACTCTAACGCTGCAAGACATGTCTCAACTCTGAGACGCAGGGCAAAGGTCGTGCCGGATTTTTGAGCTGGAACGCAGGAGGATAGTGAGAAAGTGAATTATGTGAAGTTCCCAACTCTCTCTCCCTAAGATGAGGTCAGTTTGACATCGTAAATCAAGTGCAGCCGACCATGATTGAAGATCGGGTGCAAATATGGACCTCGTAGAGCAAAAGTTTTTTGCCGAGATGGCATCCAGTGTGGCCAGATGATAGCACGTCCCAAGGGAGTGGGAAGCAGGAGATGATCACACTGACGGTTGGCTGGTCGGCCCGACTGAAAGGAATCTGGTTAGTCAGCAGTTTCCCTTTGAAAATGTCCCGGGATTGTTGTTGTAAGGGTGTTGGGTCAGGGCAGAGAGGATTTGTGGGGATAGATCCAGTTATTTATTAGCCGGAGCCATTTAAATGGGAAAACCACCATGACGGAGTTCGGTGGAAATAGGAACTGGCGGGCCATGCCAACTGGAAATGCCAGGGGTGGCATCCGGCCAGAGTCGTAACTCAACTTATAGCTCGAGTCCGGACGGTCTGGGTGTCGAGATGGTGAGAGCAGAGATAACCAAACCACCGGGCTACACTTGGGAGACACAGGGAACTTTATCAAGATGATCAGATAGGACAGTGGCTCAGCTTTGAGTCTCCTCAGGAAGCATATGGCTCGATTAGGTGTCCTACAGGAAGATGAAGAGGATCATGAAAAGCCTTGTTCTGATTAAGCTTATTTAATCCTCGAATTCTCTTACTCCAAACCGAGGCTTCTTTTTTGGCTGTTTTGATGGATTAATTAGAATATTCTTGACAATATTTCCAATGTGAAACCTTAGTTTTGTTGCTTAGGCCCAAAAAAATTTCTACATTTAAGATAACAGTAAAAACACTTGTTTCTATCTATCCATTCATCCATCAGCTGTATAGCTTATCCTCTGAGGGTCATGGGGGTACAACCATATGAAGACAAACCTGAACTCTACACACATTTCTCTTTAAATACGTTGCACTAGGGATATCAACGCCTATGGGTGTAATAGTACTTAAGCAATAGTACAAGAAGCTTTTCCTGACAAAAACAGTCTTAAAGACTTAAATTCGGAAACAGTCGGGTCAGCGAATAAGGGCAGATCTGAAGCTACATCCTAACTACTCTGTTTTAGTTAGCTGTTTAAAATTTGAAGTTTGTCTTAGTTTGAAAACTCTTGGGGCTACATTGTCTCATGGACGGACAAAAACTGAGATGCTTGTAAATCCTGACTCTGGGAAGGAGATCATTTTGGTTTTAGACTGAATGAAAGAACACATTAGTATGAATGTAGCCTGATCTATAGATTCCAGTGCAAAGTCACCTGACAGTTTTGAAAACTTGGTGGTCCAGACACGTTCAGGCATCAAGGTGTGATTCCCCTGCTGAGCGGTGTTTACGCTCAGTGCAGGGCCCAGGACACTGAAGCCCCCGGGGGCCAGACTCTGCATTTTCAGTTTCCCTCGTTCACCCCTGTTATTGTTCCATTCATACAACAAGCTGAATGACACAGAGATCACAGTCAAGTTCACAACCTGCACTTTGAGAGGCGGCATTTATCTCATGGGTTTTTTACGGCTGCAGGTGACATAATGTTTCCATGAGAGACTCCTTCCCTTGACTGAGGAGCTGTCGTGAACAAGTAGTTGTGGTATGCTGGGTTGTTGTTGTTGTCTTTACCCCAAGGTGGGTGGGTTGGTGTTGTGTTTAAAGTGTACTTAAAGAGATTTGTGTTATTCTGAACTGAAAACAGCTGCTTCTCCTGGATTTCAGACATTTCTTTGGTGTTAGTCTCTGTGTGGGTGTGTGTGTGGTGTGTGTATGTGTGTGTTTGTGTGCAGTCAGCTGTGAATATCTGTTGCCAACTTCTCCCATTTAACTTAGAAAACTCCAAGACAAATTGTGCTGTGAAAAAGCTTTTTGAGCCCTAAATGCAAACTGTGGAGTCGCCCGTCAAGATAATAGATAATAAACTGTAAACACATCACAATGCCCCGTTTCCCGTCTCAGCTTTTGTTTCCCCTGCGCCCTTCCAGCGTCCATGTATAGCACTGGGTGTGACCTTTTCTCTGTGGAGACTTCAACCCCTGTAAATCTCTGTGTCTGCTGCAGGTGACTCAGGCCTCCAAGGTGTGGGGAGAGGTCCCGCTGCCAGAGGACCTGGAGGTGAAGAAGGACGTCCAGGCGTCTCCGAGCTTATTGGACGACGACGAGGACTTTGCTGCCGATGAAGCTTCGGGAGGTGGGTTCGAGAGAGGATGTGTTACCGCAAACCACAGCAACAGCTGCCCTCAATTCATGGGAACTGCCTTTTTTATTTTCAGAATGCATTCCTCAGATTGTTAACTCATCCCAAAGACTGACACCAGGGGATTGTGACTGATTTTGATGATTTCATCCTTTCGAATGCTAACTTGCAGGATTCACACTTTTCAGGGGGAATTTATATGGAAAAGCTTGTTCACCCATGAACTCTCCTTCTCTCTCTCTCTCTCTCTCTCTCCAAAGATCTGCCCAGTGGAGAGGATGATGGAAGCACCCCGTGGCCTCCAGAGAGCACAGGTAAGCAGCCAGCAAATCTAACAAATCTAACAGTTCTCTGTGACAGATTTTATTTATGTGCGGAAGATCTCATTCAGGCCCCGTGAAGTTCCCCCATGTGTGACTCTACTGGATGTATGCAGCGGTGTGTGTGTGTCTGTGTGTGTCTGTGTGTGTCTGTGTGCGTCTGTGTACGTCTGTGCCTGAATGATGATGCCTCTTCCTGCTCCACCCTCTCCTCGCCCCTTCCATCAATGCACCAGAGTCTGGTCACAACACGGAGCGCTCAGCGTTTTTCTTCCAGACGTAAACATCTCCTCTCCTCTTTCATCCTTTAAGCCGGTGGCAGATATGACAGGTCTATAAGATACATGAAAGCGTGATGAACAATAGAAGCTGCAGCCGAGCGCCTCTGTTTTGCATTCCTTTCACAACCGCACTTTTTCCCAACCTCCCTTTATTTTTTATGTGCACCTGATAGGTATTTATACGCAGGGACCTCACTTTATCACATCGCAGCGTAGCAGCGGAAAGTAGATAACGTATTAAACTTTGCATCGGGGATCTGACTCTTTAATCAGGCCTGTGGTTCCCTGCTGCTGCTCGTTACGCTTCTGTTCTCGTGCATTTTTCCGTTTTTGTCGTCTCTAGATTTCTCTTCACAGTGTAAAAAACACCGCAAGTTTCCGATAGTTAACTTTTTTTGACCTCAGCCACCGAGCAGGCCTTTTAATATCTACTGGACTTGATTTAGACAAATGCTTGTATGTGTGAGTCAGTACAAAGCTCTACTTCTGTACAGTTTCAGTCTTATTTATTTCCCATCGTTAAATATTCTCATTTATTATCATGATTCAGTCATATGAGATCATTTCCATCCTTATTAAAGGAAACAGCCTTCAGCCTCTATAGTTGGTCCTTGATGTCAGATGAGGCACTTGACAGGTTTGCGGAGCTGATTACATCATGGCTCAGGCATATAGCATGTGCCTTGCTCACAGAAATAGCTGTGAGGCAACTCTAAATTTGGAACAGGACCAAGAGGAGACTTAAACAAAGCGGATATTAAAGTTTGACTGAAGGTGATTGAGTTAAATCAGGTCAGAAAGGGAATAATTCCAGTTTCTTATCAGTAACATTTTATTTTTCGTGGATGTAAGAAAGTGGGTTTTTCTCATTCGCATCATCAGAGTCAGTTCTGCAGATACAAATGTGAAGAAAGAAAATGAAAATCACAGAATGCAAATCCAGATATTAAACAGGATATGAAAATATAGTCTCTTAACATGCTCACATTCTGTGGTTTGACATCCGCCTGCAAACAATCCCCATTACTTTCCTTTATTGGTTCTGTTTCCATTAAACTTCCCATGTTTTGTCACCGCATAAAGGTCAATGTCGTTTTAACGTGGTGATTAAAGATGAGGCCGAGTTTATTATGTACTTTCTTTAATATGTCATCTTATCTGGAAGGCGGCCATTCTTCCCAGTGTGATCACGGAGCTCTGACTGGAGGAGACGGGGGATTTCCATATATAGATCTGAGCATGACAGCGATGGGAAGGAAATTTGGTTTCCTGTGCTGACTGCACAATACTTTTGCTGAGCGTCTCTGTCCTGTTAGTCGTCCAGACTGTTCCCCCTGCCTCCCCTCCTCTTCGCTGCCATAAAGCTGCCGACTGAGGTGCCACAGTGGCCCCCCCCATTAGCCCTGGTTTCCTGTTGTGGCACTATTTGCCGATGGGTGAGGAATTCCCCACTTCCTTCTGTCTCGGCCTCATGCACCGATGATGATGCGGAAAAAAAAAGAAAAACATCTGGAGTCGCAACTGTTTTTCAAATTAGGCTATTTTCAACCTCTTTTGTCCATTGTTGTTCCTAGCCCCTCCCCAATCATAGTCTGGAATCTTCTCTGGACACATGGAGGTTAGGTCCCATGTCCTCCGAACCTCTCGTCCTGACCTCCGCACTCCAGAGCCCAGAGGAGATTTCTGAGAGACAAAATCTAGTTAATCTCGTCTGTGAGAGCTTTTCCTTGTTCCACCGGCTCAATTACAGACTTTCCCACTGCACCAAGCATATTGGCCACTTTGTTTAAAGGCAAAAGAAACAAAGACTTACATGTCCACGTCGTCATGGCGAGGGGCTGCTGGGGTTATGTCCCTCCCAGTGCTAATTTTGGACGAGAAGCTTGAGAATTCAAATCTCTAGACGAAAGCCCTGACCGAGAAAGAAACTTAGTGGCTAATATACTTAACCGATATTAACTCGGAGATAATAAATCATATCAATGAATGACACAATGAAGCTGTGAGAGGGAACCAGCAGTGTAAATTAATGGATTGAAGAGCTGAAAATATTAACGTATCTGCAGATTCAGGCCGTGATTTGTCATTTGAGAGGTGAGTGGGTTCGATCTCCTGTGAGAAGATCAGTTAAAAAGACTTAAAAGTTATTAAAAACCAGAGTTTTTCTCCAATATTAAACAGGAAACTTTTAAAATATCAAGAATTCTAAACGGATTTGTTGAATTTGTTACATGGACATCTCCTCTGCCGGGCATCATGGGTAATATTCGATCAAGATCAAAGAACACTTCAACTCTCGGACACGGAGCCCGACAGAATTAACCACCATGTGTGGCCACAGAGGGCGCTGTTTGCTCATCAAGTTACATAGATTCCTGCGTAGAGGCCTCATGGTTTAGAAACATTTAGAAACAGCTGTTATGAACTGCTCTGGCCTGTTTAACATCATTCATTGAGCAGAGATTTAAACAATATGCTGCAAATTAAAACCTGCAACAAGTGTGTTTAATTTGTGATCATATGTCATAGAAACAAGACTTTTAACTGTGTTTCTTGGAGTCAAATCAAGGGATTGTCTTATTAGAAAGCCATCAATCATCATTGATTTACTAGAGTGTGTGTGACGTGTTGATTTGAGATCAAACATGTGGAGTTTCTTAGCTGATTCAAAGAGAACGTCGAGCAGTGAGATGTGGTTTGTGTTTACTCCTCTGGGATTCGGTGCCTTCCATCCACGCAGCCTTGAGTTGAGGCCGACCCACCGACAGGTTACTGCCTTCAGCCTCATCTGGTTTTTCTTCCAGACGCATTAGTCGCTTATGGATGCTCGCTGAAAAAGAAAACACACAATCTGTGCTCCGACTCTCCGATGTTGCAGCATAAGTGGACAATACGTCAGGATAACGTACCCTGTACATCAGTGTGGCTCGGGCAGTGGACGGGCTGCAGCCAGGCCACCCACTCTGTGTCGCTGCCTTTTTTCATGGGCATTTGTTGATGTGTGTGTTTGTCTCAGTGGCACTGCCCTGGTGTGTGTGTGGCACCCTGTATTTGTGTTTGTGTGTGTCAGATACTCCCTTCTGTGTGTTATGGAGCCTCTCGAGTAGTTGCACATAGGGATGAACGCTGGCAGCTGCAGTTATTTTGGTTTGAGGTCTTTGTTGTTGCACTGCTGGGTGTGTGGGGGGGGTGTGTGGTGGTGGTGGTGGGGGGGGGCCCTCAAGGTGGTCACACACTTACACAAGAGTACAGAGGTGGGGGGGGGAGGTTTATAATCAGATCATTTGCACCCATTTGCAAAGGAAGGGCAGTCGTGAGGCAGCAGATAAAACATGGGCGCTGTGACGTTCGAGGCCCTGTTTGCTTTTAACTCTCATCTGGATAGAACCCTTTACCCTCAAAGGGTTAATCATCGGTGTGACTGTGGACCTTTCCCTCAGGGTGGGCATTGCTCGTCTTAGTCACTGCCTTTCACCCTTAATACCGCACCGAGCCCCGTGATGCCGCACTCTGTTGTACCAATAACAAGACGTGTTGCCTTGGAGAAACAGGGCTGGTGCCGCTCCTCTTTAGGAAAGAGAGCTCGTGGGATTTTGTAGAAACGAGGAGCCGGAGCGTCTGTTTGCATTTATCTCCTCTTCCTCGCCGCGGAGTCCAGGACAGGGACTCGTAACCGATGCCTCCGTTTGTTTTGCTGACCTTCATCGTGGTCTGTGTCTCAACGAGGAGAGAATACCTATTACCTTATACTGGGGGCAAAGAAAATGTTTTCATGTGTCTTAGAAAACAAGCAGTGGATTAGGATTTGTGGTTATTGGCTCGATTGTCCTGCAGCTACTGTTGTTTTATTTATTCAAAGCTCCACAGTTGATCAGAGGCTTCCTGGTTAAACACCAGCGAGTATCCATTGCAAATAATGACCTCTCCTGGGATCTGTTAAGCCCCAAAGTGTTTTCCTTCGATTGGATAATTCATCCAGTACAAGTGTAGTGTTTTGGTCTGACTGAGTGTGTTTGTTGTCGGTGTTGTTTCCTGTCTGCCCCGTGTTGTCCTATAGTGATTGCTTTGTGTCTCAGTCGGTGGTCAGGACCCGATCTTCACATAAAAGAGTGGAGAGTAACAATAAAGCTCTCACCCACTTCTCCCTGGCTCTGGCTTCCAGTCCGACTCCCCACCAGCACCACTACACATCTGCAGCTTTTGAAGCAGCGGATGCTTCATTAGCTCTAATTAGTGTGGGTCACTTTTCTTGAGGGAGACCTCAGAAAGTTTTGGGTTTGTGGGTTTATTTTTCTTTTACTTTCAGCTGTTTCCTGGCTGGACATCGAAGTGTTTTACAGAAACTCCTGCCTGGTCTGCAGTGTTCTCTTCTCTAACTCAACTTACCTGCTGCTCACCAGAGTGTAGCGCCAGGCAAGCAGCTGTTAGTCCAAAAGCAAATACATCAACTGTTTTTCTAAATATATATACGTTCCACAGGAAGACATGCTACAGCTAGAGTCAATTGAGTATCAGATACCAGATGTAAAACAGCTGGATAACACTCATTTGATTGTGGAGGCACAGTTGTTTACTGCTGTCTGTCGAGGTTGGTGGAATGGGGGTCGTACAGAATCTGGATCTGATCTGGAAAATCTGTTCCACCAGCGCAGTTACAGAATCGAGAATATTTCTTGTTCGTCAGCAGGATTACGCAAAAACAGATTTCCACAAAATGCATTGGAAGGATTGCAAAAGAAAGAACCAATACGATTTTGGTACAGATCCAGGAATCTTTCAGCACTTTCTTTCAACATTGGGAAATTTAAGCAATGTTTTTAACATTCTCTCTAATTCCCCGGGGAATCAATTCAAAGGATCATGATCCAAAACATCAGTCACATTTAAGAGGGCTGATCCTGGTGCAGCTTGATTGACTGTTAGCGGAGGTGTGAGTGTGACTCTAGTCTTTAAATCTGCTTTCCTTCAACAGACAACAAGGTTCCTTCTTTGCAAGACACTGAGCAGATTCTAGAAAAACCTCTTAGCACCCACCCATGGTTCAAATGACCAAGGGGCCTCCTCAGTTGACATTTCAGACCATGCCCCACGGTGCAACTGGGTCCAAGGCCGCCTAAGAATGAATGAGTCACCTCGAAACAGAGCATGGTCATTGTTGCCGGTGCCAGTGCAGAGGGCTCAACTTTTGGTGAGACAGAAAATGTTATGGTGCTCGGTTCTTTCCATTGAGGATGGAAAACAGGAAGCGTCTCCTCCCAGTGACGCTACAAAGTCCCAGTGGTGGACGTGTGTGCATCGGACAGCCGAGATGTGACGGGCATTGCGTGGAAGTGTGTGTTTGGTTTGCAGGATATCCTCTCCTCTGAAGAAGAGTCATTTCTAAACAGGTGACCTCCGACCCCCCCTCTCTTGCAAGCAGACTTCCTTGTGCGTTTCCAGGCGGATGCTGGTGTACTCATTAGTCAACAAAAAGAACCAGAATCCCATTGTCCCAATAAGAGAAACTCTCCTCTCCACTGGGATGGTAACGATTAGTGGGACTGTTGATAATCTGAAATTGAAGCTGACATTTCTGGGTCCTCGTGATACTGTGATGAAGTTTGTTTTCATTTTCCTGTTTCTGTCAAGATGACGTTTCACTTTCTGATTGTCACTTTCTATTTTCTCTCCTCGCTTCCAATCATTACCTCCCCAACTTTCCTGAAACTCTAACCCCCTCTGCACCTGCCTGGCTAACCCTGATCCTTCTCCCTGTTCCTTCTGTTGCTTTTTCTCGTTTGACCCTTGACCTCCTGGCTCCTGTTTGTGCCCTGCGCGACCTCTGTCCCCCCCCTCCCTGTCTCTTGCTCTTTGCTCCTTGCCCCTCATCGCTCGCCACAGCCCACTGGTTGAACTCCTCCCATATGGGGAACATCCAGAGCCCGGTCGAGCCGGATGAACGTAAGTCCTCCAGCACGCCTTTCTCCCCTCTCTTGTCTTTGGCACACTCTGCCGTCACCTGCTCCGCTCAGTTACGCACTCCCCGTTTCCAAACACACTCTCAGATAACATTCCGAGGAAGACTCAGCTTGGGCATGTCGAGTTTGAGTCCGGCGAGTCGGTTTTTCCACGAGTGTCTTCCAGGCGTCTCCCAGAGTTTTTTTTTAAATGTTCTGCTCATGCCAATGGAAAGTGATGGGGTTGTTCCATCGAGTAATAGAGTCCATCGCAGTCGAGTGACAACGGTCGTATCCAGATGAAAACATCTTTGCTAAAAAACATATCTCACAATTACGTAATTAATCATCTTCCTGGACAAGTGTGTTCCACAACTTAATTTGTAAAGTGCTTTTTGCAGATGGCTCATCCCAAAGATGTGAACCAGCTGTCGCCCTGAAACACCACCATGTGAAACGTGCTCCATTATGCACACTGGTGGGTTCTGATGCCTGTGTTGTGAGCTGTGGGAGAGCAAAATGGGGGCCGGATTATTAGCGAAGCCAGAAGTTATTCCCAAGAGTTCCCCAGAGGGCAGTGAGTGGACGTGGAGACGGAGCGGTTTGGCGTGCCACCAGCAGAAGGGTTAAGTAGCAGGGGTTCTTTCTCCATGAGTTGAGCTGAGACAGTGGCCGCTGGCGTATGAATATATTAAACTCAGAGAGACGCCAAGATTAAGAAAGAGACAGAGAAGCTCAGCGAAGGCAAAACCACATTTGATTAAAGATTCTTGATGAAGCTGCCGGTGCCGTGTGGTTTGGTCCTTGTTCTTCCAGACTCTGGCTCGGCCTCACTCCCTCCACCCGGACAATTGCGCTGCTGGTGCTGGGCCGGTGCCGTGGGCGCTGCCTTGGGGCCTGAAGGTCAAGCCCGACGTGGCTGCGCTTTAAAGGCCAGGCAGGGTTCCCTGCTCAATCAGGTCTTTGTCTTCTGCATAGGCCTCTATGTGTTTAGAGGGGGCCCGCTGCACAAAGCTGCCACAGTTCTACTCAACAGCTTTAATAGCTAAATAAGTTTGTGAATTAAGAGTGTGGAATGCTATTTTTTTCCCCCCTTCAATTCCTTTTATATAGTTTTTTTCATCCCAGCCGTCATATCTGCTCTCTGACAGTTCCATCACCCTTGATGGTAGCAGTGCTCGACAAGGGCGCCCCCCCCTCCCTCTTAGAGCAAGTGATGTATAGCAGAATGGGTTTTGGAGCGCCGCTCGTTAGCAGCGGGGCACAACCCGGGCGCTTTAATCAAAGGATCTGAAGCGGCGGCGGTCCCACACTCGCCAGTTTTGAAACGTCAAAGCGCCGAGCTCACAGAGAGTTGGGGCCACAAGCTGCTGTTGACCCGACGGCGAGAACCCACTCAAGTGATTAGATTACATGCGGGTCAAATGAGCCGCTTTGATGAGTAACTTTGATGTTGCCTGTCTTTTCGGTTGCACATGCAGGCCGAACAATTATTCCCCCACGAGTCTGACGGTAGTGAAGCGAGCGCTCAGGAACCTCTCCCGGCTGCACGAGGCCCTGCAGCCCCGTTGATCTGTTTCACCTCACTGTGTGTTTTCATAGGCAGGGATCCGTTTACTTTGTCTTAAATGAGGCTTCTCCTCACCAGGAAACCGGGGACGTCTCGCACTGCCAATGTTGTGCGTAAAGAGAGAAGGGGGTTTAAGAGAGGACAGCTGTTTACCAGCCACGGCTCAGGCGCTGCAGCATAAGGCAGCGAGGCTCCCACAGGCCTTTATACACAGTGAACACAGCAGCCTGAGCATGAGGCACAAAATCTTTAACTTTTAATTAAACAGCCCCCGGTAAGCTTGATAAATGTATGTAGTCCACGTGTCTGGTGCAATGTAATTATCCAGGCAGCAGGGAGCAAAGAGGAGAAACCTAATTCACATAAAGACTGTTACTAAACTTTCTGCATGTTTTAGTTTGGGGTGTGTAAAGCACGTGCTATTCGATCATATATGTTTGTAAAGCAGAGGCTCAACAGATCCCCGGAACGTGGCTCTTTGCTTTTGGCATGGCAAGTAGCATCTCACTGCAAGAAAACAGAACAAATATTGACTTCCTCCCTAAACCCACACTGCCAGGCAGGAATCAGAGGCTGGCAGGAGAGTGAGAACGGGGCACCCTGGGGCCTCGGCTATTTTAAGTTCCATGGGCTAAGCCTGTGACACTGGAATCATAATAATACAGCTGACATTTTCTGTTGTTGATGAGTTCCCCATATAGTTCACCGGGATTAGGGAATGTGGCCAGTAATGTTATCACGATTAAGAGCTTTCGTAAGAGTTGATGACATTTACAACAACATCCAATTATCATTTTCTCTCTCAAGTGAAAGTTGAAGAGACCAGAAGGTTAACTGTGATTTTTAAAGTGAAATCTGAGAACATTCAGAATGTGGAGTTTATATTTTCATCATGTGTTTTTTTTGTTTCCTTTCTTTATTATTTTGACGTTGTTCATACTTTTTGTCCCTCAGAGAATAAATCATGTAACTTGATATTTATGAGTGTGTGGTTTCATAAGGGGACTGTGCTCTACTGAGAGCCATGCCAGTATTGGGATTGATTATATCTTGTGATGTTTTATTCCTAATTGAGATTTACAAAATTGACAAACCCTATAATCGGTATAGAAAAAAATCACGACTTCACTGGATTTATTTAGATAAAATATTCTCTACTTCTTTAAACAACAGCTTGTTCTTTTAAATGCAAACTTATTAGATGTGGAACAGAGCAATACAAAAATATGTTTACAATGTAAAGTGTGAATCATTTATTAATCATTGTTGATAATCTATTTTGTTGCATAATTTATTAGTGTTTTGTTCTAATCCACTTACGTAGCAGACGGTTTTCTTATTCTGAGAAAACCCGAGAGCTGCAAGAGACTCGACGAAAAAGTCAAATATTTTATAACTCTGCAGAAATAGTTTTCTTCTTCACTGTGGCAGTTTTCTGGGATCAGCGCCTCGGTCAAGGACACGTTCATGGACACTCTGTCGATTGTAAAACAAACCAGCTGCGCACAAAAGGTTTTCAAAACTAAATCACGTGAACAGAAATTAAAAAATCAGCTGGCAAATTCAAACAATGAATACAGAGAAGCCCTATGTCCAACCAGTTGACCTCTATGTTTAATGACCAGTCAGCTAACATAGCCTCTCTGTTAGATCATTGATATAATCCCTGCGGCCGCCCCTCTGCTGCTCTCCTGCCTGATGGGCGGTTTGACTTGGTGCATTACCCCGATATCCACGTACTGTGTATACGAATGTTTGCATTGCACAGGTTTCACACAGGTTCTGTTCTTTATCAGCATCTGTCTGCCACTAGTTGAGTCTGTTGAAAGTGCGTCTCCATGTTTATAACCAGCAGAAAGACGTGCAGAGACCAGGACATTCCTTGAAACTGTAATTTCATGTCTCTCCTCGAATGCTTGTGTCAGCGTGTGCCTCTTGTGTCGTGTGGTGCAACGCTGCAGTTGCCGGTCTTTGGTGCCGATCCAACCACAACTCAGATATGGAAATAGACGCCATAATTTGCATGTGGCCTTCCAGCCCGCAGTCATGCTTTTCAGTTTTTTTTTGTTTTCTGAAAAGTTCCACCAAAGTCTTTCCCCTCCGGGGGAAATAATTCCACAAACAGGAACCCCTATCACATTGTCTTTAATAGACTTAGCGACTTGTCTCTGGCTTATAATATCTCAGCGACAGATGGACTTTAATGCTGAGCCTGTGGTCGTTGTCTGTTATTGTGCGGTTTCGCTGACAGACCTCCCCCACTCCCTGTGTTTCCAGTTTATTACAGAGCTCTCGTCAACTTCACCGACTCCCTGGTCTACAGCCCTGAGCTCGAGGACATCTACTCTCCAGCCTTTAATGAGATCTCTGAAGCAGTGGTGGACACGGTACGTCCTCCCTTCTTTTGCAGGATAAACTCAAACCGAGCTGCGGTGGTGTTCTCTAAGCGAAGGCTACCTTATAAGGTTCAGACGTGTAATTTACGACATTGCTGATTTAAGTACGTGTGACGCTTTGTCTGGAAATAAAGCCCGGGTCTGTTTACTTCAACTTAACCGAGTCTGCTGCATTCCCTTTCACAGCTGGAGTCGGAGTACAACCGGATTCCAGGTGTCCAGACAGTCAGCGTGGTCCTCATTAAGTATGAACACAAATCCTTTAAATCACATTTTTATCCACATTCAAAGTAGATAACCCTGCAGCTCTGTACTGTGCAAGTCAGTGATTTATCAGCACTGAGTAATTCATCCAAAGAGGAACCATACCTCTCCTGAGAGCTCTCCAGTTGAGGCCTCTGCTCACAGCCCACAGCCTCACCAGGCCTTTCTCGCCCCTTTGCAGGAAGATGGTGAGAGAAGATGGCGTGGACGTGTTTGTGGAGCTGGACGTGGGCTCCGACTACAACAGCGACGGCGATCAGATCCGCAGCGTGCTGTACAGCGTGGTGAAGGAGGGCGCCATCGCCTCCTACGTCACCTCGGTCCAGGGCTTTCAGTTCCGACGCCTCGGGGAAGGTGAGACCTCATCAGCTTAGAACGAACCGTGAAGTGTCTGAGTCTGTCGCAGCAGAGTGTGCTGTGTGTCTGCAGCAACATACAGGTCCAGCAGAGCAATAGGCAGTGTCCTTAACTTGTCCCTCTGGTTTTTAGTTCAACCTTTGCCTCCCGTGGAGCCTATAGCCGTTCCAGGTTTGTACAGTGCCATGCCCGCTGCATGGTGACTGAGCCGACTGTCCTGTAGAAGCCCTAGGACGACCCGTAGTTAGAAAGAACAGTCGAGCATTTCCTTCCTTACGATGTTGAAATCTACGCCGACTTTTTGTTCTCGCAGTTATCATGTGCCGTGAGGAATGTTCTGCATGTGAGCACTGGTGTGACGTAGTTGACTCGTGGTTCCTGAAGTCCAGTAGTGCACAGCGAATAAGAAGAAGACATTGCATGGCATGGTATTGATTGATTAGGAATGCTGCTGCTCACCAAGACGTCAATCAGCTTTTGATTTATGCAAACTCCCCCAATTCTGTACTCAGGCATGGCATCTGATCAAATATATGCCTTTTCTTTAAGATCTGTACTCAGCTGTCAGGGTCCCCATCTTTCTGTGTTGTTTGTGTGTTGTGTTCTTTCTAGTCTTGTCCATGTAACTCGTCTGTGCTAGGATTGGGGTTAAGGGGTTAGTTTTGAGTTTGTCTACTCTGTGTGTCCATCAAGTCTAATTTGTCTTTTTAGACTTGACTGTTTTGTCCATTCTCTGTCTTATCTACTCTTCTGTCCAGTCTTGTCCAGCCTGTCTGTCTAGCCTGTGGGTTTAGTCTCATGTAGTTTGTGTTTTTCTACCTGTGTTCATTTTTAGTTTCAGCACAGAGTCGACTTTTCACCCAACAGAGGATTCAATGCAAAATTTATATTTCCCAAAAAATCATATCACACCCTTTCAAATCTCCCTGAGTCTTCACGACATGCCTGATTCCCACTCGCTGTAGAACCCTGATGGCTTCCTCGTTCTATTTGCTGTATTGTTGCTGTGATGTGATGACATTAGCGTAGCAGTGTGTTGGCTGTAGCCCTGACTCGCACGGCGTCGAACCTTCAACCCCCTCCCGTCCCTCTGCATCTCCCTCAGTCACCCCCAACATCAGGTCCTGCATGCCAGATGAGCACAGGTGTGGGGACGGGACATGTATCCTGATGGAATACCTGTGTGACAATAGACTGGACTGCAGGGACATGAGTGATGAGACCAACTGTGGTGAGTGGCTTCCGCCTGATTGGCCGGCGGGTTTTTAGCATGGCCGGCCAATAGCACGCATTTCTGGCTGTGGATGATGTGCCGTGTGTCGATTCCCGGTAACAACTCTTAAATCTCACCGCTCTGTACATGTGCTGAGTTTAATCAAAACATTTGTTTCTGAAGTTAAACTACCGACTCCTCCAGTCTACACCACCCCTCCCACCACAACCACCACCGCCAAGAAGCCCCCGCGGCCCCCCAGCCCACCTGGCCCCTGCAGAGCCGACCAGGCCACGTGCCAGAGCGGCGAGTGCATCAGCCGGGACTACATCTGTGACGGGGAGAGGGACTGCTCGGACGGGAGCGACGAGTTCCGATGTGGTAAACGCTCCGGCCTCGTGCACGTTCGAGCGCTCGGTGCAGCAGCAACGTGCGCTGTGCTCACCCCTGTCCTCTGCCCCCCAGGTACCCCGTCCCCCTGTGAACCCAACGAGTTCAAGTGCAGGAACGGCCGCTGCGCCCTCAAGCTTTGGCGCTGCGATGGAGACAACGACTGTGAGGACAACTCGGACGAGACAGACTGCCGTGAGTCTCCGGTTCTTTTCACGACCTTTCTGCTCATTCGTGACCTCTCTGTTTGCGAGTGATTAAAAGTTGGTGTAAATCTCCCATTTGTCTCGTAACTGCAGCCACCAAGGGCCCCGGCGACAGGTGCGCCCCTGAGCAGTTTGAATGCCTGGGCGATCGCAGCTGCATCCCGGCCAGTTACCAGTGTGATGAAGAGCCGGACTGCCCTGACCGCTCCGACGAGTACGGCTGCAGTGAGTCTCACACCAACAGCTCCCGCCAGATTTCTTTCTCTTTGCACATTTCACCCTTTTCTGACTCACTTATGGCTGTGACTGCTTCTTTGACTGTCCTCCACAATCCCCCTCCGGGCTCCTTTGTACACTGTGAGTGAATCTGCTGTGAACCGGGCTTCTTTTCACACATGTGGAGACGGAGACACAGAGCTTTTTGTGCAGCGTCCATTCCTCAGCACTGAAAGCGAATTGTCCGTCCCACAAGCGGAGAATTCCATTTCCTCTGGCTGTCGGGGGATTTTACGAGCTTCAGTGGTTCCCCAAATTCCAGTCACACGCCGGCCCTTCTTTTTTTTGTTGTTGTGTATATGTGCATTCATTATGTGGCTTGTCATCTCAACACACTTCACAGCCCCCCCCTCTGTGACAAGCCCACCGGAAGAGTCCGTCCAGGCAGCTCGGGGAGGGACGGTGATGTTCAGCTGTCAGGCGGTCGGAGTGCCAACACCCATCATCACCTGGAGACTCAACTGGGGACACATCCCCGTCAGCGGCAGGTGGGTTCGATGAGAAAACCAGCACTGGGTTTCAGAACAGTGTCACTCTCCATGGAACTGGTTTTGTTTTTGCCATTTTAGAAAAAAAACAAACATGTGTTGCTCTGCGTGAGAGAGCTGAACAAAACATCTGCCTCAGCTGAAAGCCAGAGCTGATTGACTCAGAATTTGATGATTTATGAATTGATTTTTTGCTATGTTTGAGTCTTTGAAACTATCATATAACCTTTATAGATCAGTGTTTTAATTCTCACCCCAATCGTCATCACTTTTGTTCAGACTGTTATATATTTGTGGTGCACTCCCAACTCCAAAAGTTGCTGTTTCAGAGGGTTTGGTTCTGGGTGTGGTATTCTCTGTGTGTGTGTGTGTGTGTGTTTGTTTGTGTGTGTGTGTGTTCACTTAGGCAATTCCAGTCGAACTTGTGTGTGAAAGTATTTTAGCAATCTGTTGCTGTGAGCATCAGAAAGAGCAGGTTTCTCATTATGGTTCATTTATTGACATAGACGCAGCCTGGTTGACGTAATCCACTTGTGATTTTAGATTTAAAGTTTATTTATTGTCACCGTGATGGATGAGGAACGCGACTTGTTTACAAGCTTTGCACAAACATGCAGGACTTCCGTGTGTTGTCTGACACGTTCAGGTCAACTTGTGTTATTACACATCATTTGAAATAGATCTGGGACCAGTGGAAATAGAAGAGGACCCGACCCAGATCCGATTGACTGAGTAAAACATGGATCTGAACCTGTACAGGACTTGGGTGGACTCATGAAGACCTTTACTCTACTTGACCTACCTCTTACTCTAAAGTTTTAATTTGTGTTGTATTACTGCAGGATCTCCATGACCAGTGAGAACGGCCGCGGCACCCTCACCATCCGCGACGTGAAGGAGGCGGATCAGGGCGCCTACACCTGCGAGGCCATCAATGCCAAAGGCCTGGTGTTTGGTATCCCTGACGGAGTGCTGACACTCACATCAAATCCCAACTCAGGTACTCTCACCACATTTCTACATTCGCTATCTCCACCAGAAACAACCCGTAAATATTAATAATATAAATTAAATAATTCCCACGTCTTGTCTTGTTCCGTCCAGGCGACTGTCCTGATGGTCAGTTCAGTGTGGACGGACGCTGTGTGTCCTGCTTCTGCTCCGGAATCACCAAGAACTGCAAACGCACCGGACGCTACCGCAACCGGATCACCCTGCGTTTCACTGATGAGGACGATTTCAGAGGTCGGTCAATCTACTGAGACTGTCTGAGAATGAGCTGGAACACTGAAAGCAAACCTAACATTTAGCATGAAGCAGCCTGAGTGACTCTGTTGTGGTTTGTTCCAGGAGTGGAAGTCACATATCCATCCAGGCCAGGCATACCTCCTCTCTCCTCCACTCAGCTCATCATCAACCCTGAAATGGAGGAGTTCCAGCTCGTCGACCTGTCCCGTCGTTTCCTCAACCTCGACTCCTTCTGGACTTTGCCTCCCCAGTTTCTGGGCAACAAGGTCAGGACTCTGAGTCCAATATCATTTTATTATCTATTTCATTAAGTTACCATCTAACATACGCATGAAAACCACTCCACCTCTTCTCAGATCGACTCCTACGGGGGATACCTGAGGTACAAGGTGCGCTACACGTTGGCCCGCGGCCTGTCCGACCCGGTGGAGAAGCCGGATGTGATCCTGGTTGGAAACGGACGCAGGCTCGTGTACCGCAGAGGCAGCGCCACACCGGCCCGAGAGGTCAACCAGAAAGAGATCAAGTTCACTGAAGTACGTCCTTGGATCAAGAACCTTTTTGATTCTGTACAATCCTGTGGTAGTTTCGGGTTGTTGAACTTAATTTTGTTTTGACATAAAAATCCATTTGGCTGTTTTAGGATAAATGGCAGCACTCCAATGGCCGCGCTGTGACCCGGGACGATCTGATGATGGCACTGGCCGACCTGGACAGCATCAGCATCCGCACCATCTACGACGACCACATGGTCAGCGTGGCGCTCAGCGACATCATCATGGACACCACCAGCGTGGAGTTCAGCCTTCATGGGCACGCTAAGGACGTGGAGGAGTGCAGGTAGGAGAGAAGAAGCACTCGGGCTCGGTACTGGGAGGTCAAGTGAGGTGGAAACTGTGTACAGAGGCGTCAGTCAGCTGTTTGAATCCCAGCAGCCTGTTGGGACGCGTCCAGTGTGCAGCTGTTTTCAAGTGAACCTTTATTTTGAAAGTTTACTTTGTCAACCACAAAAATGCAGCCAGGCCATAAAATGTAATGTCCGTGGTTGAGTTTCATGTTTTTTTACTTATTTTCAGATTTTTAACTATTTTCACCTTTATTTTATTGACACCATGAAGTAATAATTAGATTAGATTCAACTTTATTGTCAGTGCACAGTACAAGTACTTATACAACGAAAAAAGAAGTTAAAGTGCAGAGTATTGTGCGTAATTAAAATGGAATGTAAATAAATGAGATATGTACAGTAAGAAATATATATGGAAAATACAGTATTGTATTGTATGATATAAGAACTATGAGCAGTAATAAATGAAATATTACAGTATTAACAGGTATTGTATGATATAAGAACTATGAGCAAGATAAATATATAAAAATATATAAATATGAATATACTATAGGCAGGATAATACAGTAGTAAAAAAAGTAACAGTGTAGTGCAAGTGTTCAAATGTTCAATGTGGCGTTGTGATTTAATCGTCATCCAAAACAAACTTGTGGTTCCCAGATGTTCTCCTGGATACACGGGCCTGTCCTGTGAGACGTGCTCCTCTGGTTTCGAGCGCGTCCCCGGCGGCTCGTATTTCGGCACCTGTGCCGGCTGCAACTGTAACGGACACGCCAGCGCCTGTGACCCGATCAACGGACACTGCCTGGTAAGGGCTCCTTTCCTTCTGACGCCGAGAATCCATCACTTCATAAATCAGTTGGAAATCACAGATGAAGCGGGATTTCCTCGTTTCTTTTATGTTTGAAGAAACAAACTTTGTAAAGTGTGGTTATAGCTTCAAATTCAGAGCTTAAACACAAAGTGTGAAGCAGGTTTTCCCCCTAAAGTTTTCTAATCTTTATAAAACTACAACTACTCCCCCCCCCCACCACCACAGAGCTGCCAGCACAACACAGAGGGCCCTCAGTGTGACAAGTGCCGCTCCGGATACTTTGGTGACCCGAGCCGAGGTCGCCCAGATGACTGCAAGCCCTGCCCCTGCCCCTACTATGAGACCTCACGCCGGTAAGGTCACAGACCACACACACACACACTCACACACTCACACACACATACACACTCACACACACACACACAGAGCAAACACACATCTAGACTACAAACGCAGTAATTAACACACACAAACACTCACACCACCCACAATGCGTCATTGGGAATGGGGCTGTTTTTGCCCTGCAGGTTTTTTTTTATCTTTTAATTTACTGAAGCTGAGCTCACTCAGATATCTGAGCGCTGGTTTATTCATTCAACATGCGACTCATTAACCCGCTGCTGTAAATCCCGGCCTGGTTGTTGGGTTCCTCAGGTTCTCCGACACCTGCTTCCTGGACGTCGACCAGCAGCCGACGTGTGACGCCTGCAGACCCGGCTACACGGGAAGACGCTGTGACAAGTGAGGAAACTGATTTCATTTACTGTGCCTGCAGATTGAGGTGATATGGTTCATAAGAAAGTCTAATAATCAGTCATAATAGTGAATTTCATAATATGTTATACATGATTATGTTGATTATTATTAACACAGCCACCCTCATAATTTGTTTTGATTGAAACAAGTAAAAACAACTCTGTCTTGTGTATTTTTGTTTTATTTCAGATGTGCCCCTGGTTACCACGGTAACCCCGTTGTACCGAATGGAAAATGCGTTCCTAACGGTGAGTTCAATAACCCCATTCAGATTTTTGAAATTCTCAGATTAGGGCATGAAATCGACGTAAAGCTGCACCTGGATTGTTCCGCCTGTCGTACAATGCAGTCACTCATTATGCATTAGGATCCCGAGGAGGTCTTAACCCTAGTGTAATGATTACCATCGGGTTTTCCCCCTGCTGTTACAGTAGGCTGTAGTATGTGGTCATGGCTCAGGTATGCAGAGTGGCTGGAACACTCCCAGCTTCACTTTCCTCCCCCCCCCACCACCATGTCATCGTCTTTTCCACCGCTCTCTCTCTCCCGGCAGAAAGCTCCAAGTGTGATAACAGAGGAACCCTGAGCTCCAGCGGCCGGCCATGCAGCTGCAAGGTACACACGCAGCAGAGTTAACTGCAGAGTGAAGTACTCTGTTTATATCACAACCATGTATCTGCAGTTTAATTTGTGGTCTTGACACAAACCATCTCTTATTCAAAAAAGAGCCAGACAGGCAGATGGATTACATGTGTGCACGTGTCTGTGTGTGTCTGTGTGTGTGTGTTTCAGAACAACGTGGCAGGCGCTGTGTGTGACGAGTGTAAGTCCGGGTTCTTCCACCTATCGGAGGCCAACCCCGAGGGCTGCCTGCGCTGCTTCTGCATGGGCGTCACCAAGCAGTGTGCCAGCTCCACTTGGAATAGAGACCAGGTTTGTTGCCAGGCTCTGAATGGAGAAGGGAGTGGTGAATATTTCTGGTATCAAGACTTTGACTCAGTGTTTGTGCAGCTCTGCTTTATCAGCAAACAATCCTTTCTGATGCTAAATGGCGTCATTTCTCAGTCTGACAGATTCTCTTGTCTCTCAGGTGCACGGAGGATCGAGCGTGCAGCTCTTCTCCCTCTCCAACAGCGCCAACACTAACACCATCTCTGAAGGCATCACCCAGCGAGGCTTCTCTGAGATCGTGTACCGCTCCTTCTCCAGCATCCCCAGCGACGTCTACTTCTGGGTGCTTCCTGAGAGCTTCAGGGGAGACAAGGTGGGAGAAACACTACAAATCAAAAGGGCCGCAGATAAGAGGGGAAAATAACCTCCATGTGTTAGTCAGGCGAGAACTCTCTGCCCTGTCTGTCCCACTCAGTCATGTCTCAGCATGTTCTCAAGTGAAAAGGCTGCACTCTCCAACTCAGCGAGCCTCCTTTGAACCTTGCACTTCAATTCTCTGCCAAGCCCAACATAGAGGTCTTGTGACTTCCCCCTCACTGTCATAGGGGTGAAAATACCTTTCCACTATTCAGCTCTGTTAAAGAAGAGCTTCTCTTCTCATCACGCTGCTACCAGGTGACGGCCTATGGCGGAGAGCTTCGCTACGCGGTGCGCTTTGCCCCGTACCAGCGCTCAGTGGTGATCGCCGGTCAGCCGGACGTGGTTCTCCAGGGCAACGGCATCTTCCTGGAGCACTACTCCCAGATCAAGCCCATCCCACGCGTCCAGCAGACCATCACCGTGACCTTCAGAGAGGTGGGTTTCATTCGAGGGCCCTCAAGCTAAATGTGGATCCTCACAACGCGTGATTGGACTAACTTTTTCTCTTTGTCTGTGGCTGAAAGTCTGCGTGGCGTCGGGCTGATGGGCAGCCGTGCACTCGTGAGCACCTCCTGATGGCGCTGGCTGACATCAGCCTCTTCATGATCAGGGCCTCCTACGCAGACAATATGGACGAGAGCAGGTACGGTGTCAACACACATCGTGCACCTCAAAATAAACCCAGGAGTGTTCCATTTAATGGTGTGTGTGTGTCGTTTGTGTTAAATAGTATCTCAGACATCAAGATGGACGTTGCGGTTCCTCACTCCACGGGTAATGAGCGTGCTCTGGAGGTGGAGGAGTGCGCCTGCCCTCAGGGATACCGAGGACCCTCCTGCCAGGTACAGAGCTCAGAGAAGCAGTTCAGACTCTTAACGTACACTTACTTTATCCAGAGTCAGTTGCTGCAGACATTCTTCAGGGTTTCTCTTGTTAGTAGAGACTCCTGAGTGAGGCCTCTGGGTGAGCAGAGAATACAGCAGGAGATTATCTGGAGGATTCACCCCGAACAAGGGGGCATGTTGATGCTGTTTCTAACACGTGGTGGATGCAAGAAGAATGTCAAGAGAGTCTGGAGATGTCTGTTTTATTGTGAAGACATCTGTATAGAGAATCTCCTGCTGGGTTCTTAATATGTGAAATGCAAACTCCGGAGAAAGTCCGGACCGAACAATCCTTATCTGAAAACAGCCACTGTCTTCACCAAAGAGTTTTCATGCTGATAAAACTGTGAGATTTGGGTAAAACTTCAAGTAAATGCGTGTAATTGAATGTTATTATATTATTCCTGAGGTCATGTATGAACTTCCATGCCCTCGTTTAGTTTAGTTTTCTGAGAAAGTACAAAGGTAAATACAGCTTTGCCTCGGCTTGTAAAGGAAAAGAGTCTTTTTTTTTCCATTCCAGGCTCTGATGATAATTGCAGTGTGTCTCACTGCTGCTCCGGTCTGTTCCTCTTTGTCATCACTTGTCTCTCACCTGAGGTGTTTTTCCGTGTGGTTGCAGGAGTGCGATGAAGGCTACACGCGGACCAGCTCCGGCCTGTACCTGGGCACGTGTGAGAGGTGCGACTGCAACGGTCACGCCAGCGGCTGTGACCTCGAGACCGGCAGGTGTCTGGTAGGTTTGATGCTTCTTCTCCTTCCCTTTCTATCCCTTCAGTTCCAGATCATGGTTTGATCTCTGTTGAGGAATGCACTCGTGGATTCTTGGCTAAGATCAACATGTTGGAAAACACACCGTCACAGTATATTCAACTGTTCCATGGATCTCACCTCTTGTCTGTTTGTCCCCCGACTAAAAGCAATGTCTCCACAACACTGACGGGCCAAGGTGTGAACGGTGTCAGTCTGGTTTCTATGGAAACCCTGTTACAGGCGGGGCTCAGGCCTGCCAGCCCTGCCCCTGCCCGGGAACCACAACCAGCAACCAGTGAGTTCATGTCTAAAAGTCATTCATAGTCGGGTTGAGTCACTTTTATTCAGATGACCAATTCACAAACTATTCTAATTACTGCTGCCTTCAAAAAAAAATTAAAGAAGCTGGTCAATCCCTTTACTTAAGAGGATCTAAATAACCAGACATCAAACCTCTGTCGCTGTAGATTCTCCCAAACCTGTTACCTGGAGTCCGACGGTCAGCCGACCTGTAACAGCTGCCCCCAAGGATACGAGGGCCGACGCTGTGAAAGGTACTTCCCCTTCCTTCTCTTCCTGCTTTTCCTTTTTTCCACTCTGTCCACCTCAGGTTGGTCTGGACGCTGCTCAGTGTGTGGGGGGTTACCGAGCGGATCGGTTGGCAGGGGGCTGGCACCGGCACCAACTGGGTTCCCTCAGAGGAAAACAATAAAACAAGCATGTCTGTGGTTCGCATCTCGCTCGTTTTGTTTTCTAAGGCCATTGTGTCATAGTGGTGTCAGTGGAGGGAAGGGAGACGCAGATTCTGATGTAAATATATAGTTGTGTACTGTAGTCTTGTCTTTTCCCACATCTGCTGTTGGATGTTGTTTTATTCTCTGGTAGAATAATGTGTATTTGTTGTTATGATAAGGGTTCTTCTGTGGTTCTGAGAATGTCTTCACTCCGATTGAGTTTGTGAAGCAGAAAGAAGAAGATGCTCTATCTTCTAGAGGCTTTGACATGAGTTGGGTTAAACTTTTGCTTCTTTCTTTCTTTTGCTCTCTCAGTGATTTCCCTCTGCTTCAGCTTTGCGCTTTGCTGGTTGTGATTTGTTTTATTAAGGTTTCTGTCTGTGCACAGACCAAATGTATTTTCCTGGGTTTTTTTCTACGACATAAATGTAGACATGGCATTTATGAGGAGTCCTGTCTGGCTTATGAATCTTTGCCGCCCTGAGGGGCAAAGATGAGAAAAGGTGACTTTGGGTGAAAAGAAAGTTATCAGTGGTTTATTATTTGAAGGTGTCTGGCTGCATCATACCTGATTCTGCTGTTTTGACATTAAGAGAGGAGAAGCCCTCTGCAGACAGTTGTGGCGACCCGTTCCCGGAGAACCTGACCGAGGGCTTCCTGCCAGTGGGATGCGGAACTGAAGCAGTGTTTAATTTCAGTTGGGAGAAACAGATCATACCCTACGGCAGTGGAGATGACGAGGACGATGGGGATGATGACATGTACTTCATATCGCCTGTTACCACTGTCATCCCTACAAGGACGTTATTGTCTACCGCCTCTATCCGTCGTACCCCACAATCCACAATCGGGGTGGGGACCATCTCAGTCACCTCTAGTAGATCCACGTCCAGACTCCCACCACGCTTCACACCCAGCCTAGAGAGCAGACACACCAGCTTCCAGCGCCTGCTCCGGCTCCACCTGAACACCTTTAACCAGCGCCTGAGCATGCTGGAAAGCAACACGCTTGATATGAAGGAGAGCATTCGCAGCATTCACGACCAGCAGGGTCATCTCAGCTCCCAGCTGAAGGAGCTCATCGCCATCCAGTCGGACAGGGAGAAGAACAAGAAGGTTGGCGAGCTGGAGATCGGCTACACGGACATGGACACCCGTCTGAGCAGACTTGAGGGAAGGCTGGAAATTCTGATCGACGGCTTCACTGCCCTGGCTCAGGAGATGAACAAGATGAAACGTGTAAGACACGTCGCTCGGTCGCCCCAGGAAAGAAGGGCTCTGCCTTCACTCACTCTCGCACTCCCGTTGTCCTCAACATCCCCGCGTCCTGTCAGAAATACACCAACAGAAACACCACTCACCCGTAGAGTCACGGTGTCCAAAAGCATACCCATCCCAGTCCTCCCAGTAAACTCTGATTCTCAGAGAGGGAGAAAACTCAGACCAGCAGCCACCAAGAAGTCTGATACACAAACTACGAAACTCCGATCAGTCACGAGGTCACCGAGAAGTCAAGTCAAAAAGTCAAAGACGGCCTCAAGCAAACCAAGGACTTCTTCTAAAATCCAACCGAAAGCTACGCTGAGGCCTGAAACCAGAAGGCCAGAGGGCAGAAGAATAACTGTGACAGCTAAACATGTTTCCCAGCCAAACCAAACACGATCAAAGAAAGTCAAAAACGAGGCAACAATCACGAAATTTCAACTGGAGCCCCCGCCTCACAAATCCAAGTCAGCTGGAGTTCCTCAGCTGCGTAAACAATCTGACCAGGCCAACAAAAAGGATTCTGCACTGCCCATTAAAAACAACAGACGTGATAAGATGTTTAGATCAGATGCACCAGTTCCAAAGACGGTTCCGGAGAGTGGGAAGTCTTCTAAGGGAGATTCAGAGACTTCCTCAAAGTCACAGAAAAGTAACTTGAACCAAAACGAGAAAAAGTTTCGGAACTCGTACAACTTGGCCTCTCGCAAGTCAAAGAATTCTCTTAAGGTCACAACAACAACCACAAAGCCGACCGTGTCTACTACAGCAAAGAAGTCTCGGACGAAAGTAAAAACAACAACCACTGCTCAAACCAAGGTTACTACCGGGAAGAAGAAGGTTACCACAACAGCAAAAAGGAAATCCACTCCCTCCAAAACCAAGTCTGCTACTACCGCGAAGAAAGTAGCCAAGAAACCGCAGCAGAAGAAGACGGCACACCCTCGTTCTGGTATCTTGGATCTGCTGCGGCTGTTGCAAGGGGATAAAAAGTCTGGAAAGCACAAAACAAATCAAGACGGTTCTCTTCACGTTGTCCTGGGAAGGCTGGCCATCCCTATCAAAATCATTCCTGATGACTAGGGAACACTGTTTAGTCTTTGGTTATTTTATTTTTGTCTATTGTTTATATCTGATCCTTATATTTAAGTTACTGCTACCAAGAAAATTCGACTTTATGAAGGGACTGATTTTTTTGACACTCGTTTAATCGCAGTGGGACCTTCCAGATGTTTTAATGTTATCCTGATGTGTTCATTTTATTATTTTTGTCTTAATGGCTTTAGAGGTATGTTTGTTATGAGAAAATAACTGTTGCGCAAGATTCTTCCATGAAGAGATAGTTCTGCATTAAGTGCCTCTCATATGCAAACATCCACGTTATAGCTAGACTACCTCAAGTTTGACCCGTTTCTTTGTTAGATCGTATTTAAAATCTCACGCACATCAATCCCTGTTTCCTGTATTCAAACTGGTATGTCTCCAGTTCACGTTTCAAATGGTTCTGTAGCCTTACACCTTCATATTACCCTGTGTTTTCCGGAGATAATATCATATTATTTGCGTTTTTTTATGCTTAATAATAAATCAGTTAGTTCTAAAAAATCTTCTATGTGTTAAGTTGGTTATACCATTCAGTATAAATCATAGATATTGGCCAGGATTCTGCAGAAAAAAAAAGAACCAGAACATTTATAGACAAGACAAACACTTCCAGTTTCCCAAGAAAGTAAACTTCGTACTTATTTTGTTTTTCGTATACTGTTATATGTATTTTGAAAAAAATAAAGCCTCACCAACATACTTTTTATCTGTGCTATTAATGTCAGTCCAGGGATGGTAATGTAATGTCAGTCCACCCATTCAGTCCAGTTTTAGAAGTGCCAGACATTCATGGCCCCCAGAGGATGAAACCTATTGACTTCTTTAGCGCCACCATGAGACCTGAATATTTTAATGAAATATCTGACCTTTCCGGAACAAGTCTTTTGTAAAGATGGTCTTGACATTGGTTAGATATTCATGTAACTTAAATTAAGTCCTGATTGTTCATGCAGCACCATCGGCAGTGCAAAGTTTACATTTTCCATAAATTACTTATTAAAAGAGACACCAGCATCAACCAGTAGAAATCAGTTTTGCAAATCTCATCGTGTGTGGACCATGACATTTTCCAGAAATGTTCAGATATTTTTTATGTACCTAATGATATTATGTCCCAGCGTTGTTACCACTAAGCAACAGCTGCATTCATCTGCTGGGGACCATGAATGCTCATAACTCTTATTGTAATATGGCCAGTAAATAGATATTTACATCGACCTTGTCATATCTTGTATGATTTTAGTCGTTTATTTTATTGTATTGTACCACATTGTTTGTCATGTTATGCTTATAATGAGCTGTTTGACTTTTGGCATTTTTAAGACCACATGTATTTTCTATTTCCATATCTAACAAATTATCTCTAAATCTATAAAACAACACACAATTAGAACAAATTTAACAACTTTAGACACTACTCTACATCTCAGACTTTAGTTTAATGGGGACTTTCCAAGTGAGTTCATAGCACGGAAGTCTTCTTTGTGGGCCGTTGACCTGCGGACCACGACAGCTGAGGTAAGACCGATGGCAGCCTGCACAGATCTGCTGTAGGATGAAGCCTTGTGCTCTGGTGGCAGCAGCGTTGTTAGCTTGGGTTTGGAGGCAAATGGCTTTTTGCTGTATCACAGTATCAAGAGTAAAACTTTCCTCTTCAGCTGCTTAGCATCTTGATCTGTGGCTCGTTGTAGCAGCTCTGCTCTCCCCCGCTCTGTCCTGATATCAGTTTGGGTATTTGTTACGTTTTTTTTTATTATAAAAAAAAACTGGTGATGTTTTCCGATTCACTTCCGTTCCTGTGGGAATGTGTCTCATCTATAGAGATGGAATCAACATCTGAGACATGATGAAGGTTTTGGCAGCAGCTATGCTTCATCCATCTCCCGTGCAATGCAAGCAGTGTTTCGTCACCTTTTTTCTCCGGGGAAAAAAAACCAGTTTGTATATTACAAGAGCTGGGTGTGTGTGATTTTCAGGTCATGTCCATATCAGACCTTTTGTTCTTGCTTGAGGTCTGTCTTGGGTAGAGAAGACTCCCTAAACAGTATAAATCATCAAATGTATCACCTCTCGCAGACTTCCCCTCTTCCTGCCTCATTGTTCTTTGAGTATAAACCTGTATCCTCCTCGACTGGAAATATTTACTCAAACCAAATCTCTATTTGTATTTCAGATGTGCCGCAGGATACACTGGCAACCCACAGCTTGGACAGATATGTAGAGTTGGCAACAACGGCAACAATGGTACATTTGGTGTTTTGATCTGTGAAAATAACTGATGTTGTTCCATCTTCTGGGCTGTCCTTCATCCTAACAAGATATTCCTTTCATTTCATTGATCTGGATTTAGCAACGTGTCTTTCACTAGTGGGTTGTAAACTCAAACTCTCTGCTCTGCTGCCCCCGCGACAGGTGACTGCTACAGCTGTGACCAAAGAGGACAGGAAAGCTGTGTTGGGGGAGTGTGCCGCTGCAAGGTGAGCCAACAACTCACAACTCACAACTCAACACAAACTCTGTGGTTGTGCGTCATCACATCGACTTGTATCTCATTCCGCTCTGACGCTGTGTTACAGATGAACACTGAAGGTCCGTCGTGCTCCAGCTGCAAAGCCGGAACCTTCCACCTCGGCCAGGAAAACAAAGATGGCTGCCTGTCCTGCTTCTGCATGGGCGTCACTCAGCAGTGCTCCAGCTCCACTTACTACAGAGACCTGGTGGGTAATTGACTCAAGCAGCTATGCCGGCGTATCGGCATATGAGCTACACAGATAAAGACGTATCGGGTCAGGAAAGGTTGATCATGTTTTTAAAATGTGCTCTTGCAGGTGTCCTCAGTTTTCACTCCAGGGAACTTCCAGGACTTTGGTCTGGTGAACCGTCAGCGCACCAGCCGCATCTCCACCGGCTTCACCGTGGAGGTTTCCACTCAAGGCACTCAGCTGTCCTACTCCAACTTTGACTACCTGGGACAGGAGCCCCACTACTGGCAGCTTCCAGGGGTCTACCAGGGAGACAAGGTCAGTACTGAAGAGCCAACACAGCAGCTGAATCAGTGGAACAGACTGAGCAGGAGCACAAACCCCTCAGTGCTGCACATCAGAGGGTTGAGCTGCACTCACCAGAAACCTGTAGACCACTCTGCTTCTCTGACTGACTCCATTTCGCTGCTTTTTCTTTCTTCAACATTCTGCCAATGTTCCATTCCGAGCTTATTTCTGCAGATGTCTTTCTCTGTCTCTGTCTGTGTGCAATTTCAGTTTTTCCTTTAAATCTGTCGTGAAGTTGTGCGTAGATTTCCAGGCCTCAGCTTCCACAGACATGGCATATTTTATACATGTGTGTGTGTGTTTGCCTCTTTCACTCTTTATAGAAAGATTCTTTCTTTACTCGAACCAAAGCGAGGGGAACAGGTACAGTGATGTCGGTCAGCGGTTGTCATGTTGTACGGTGTTGTTTGGCATGTTTGAAGTAATTGTTGAAGTGGCATCTTGAATATACTGTCTTTAGAGCACAGCAGTGTTTGCAGTTCTCAGCGAGGCCTTGTTTTAGGATTGACTGCCTTCTGCAATCACTTGCAGCCTGATCCACGTCACATGAGCCATGTAAATGGTTTGATCGTTAAATGGTCCATTTAAGAGCTTCACACAGTTTAACTCTGCTCGAATAACGGCACCACAACCCACTCTCCCGAATACCATCAGCTCGCTGGGAAGGAAGGTGATCAAAGAGCTGTTTCATCCACATCAATAGAGTGACTCGGACTTGCCTGAGGAGCAGCTGAGGAAGGATGCTTCCATTTGGAGCCTGATGTCCTCACAGCGTAAAGACACCCACAGATCCAATGAATCGTGTGGATTTGCATGTGTGTGAATCACAAAGATCTGTAGTTGGCATGAAAAGTCGAGGATTTAAGTATTTCATTGGTTTGATCCCGTTGAGAACAATTAACCTGAGCTTAAACATTTATTTTATTTAAAATTTTAAGTGCATGTGAACCAGGATTACTGCACTGTTCATTCAGGGATTTTGAACTCAGACTGAAACGCACGAGACCCAGCATGTCAGCAGTGTACATCCCAAATAAGTAATTTTCTTAAACCATTTATCTGTCATTTGGACTGTTACCGTGGTTACTTTATCTCCGGTACCCCAGGGTGATGTCAGACAGCTGGATGATGACGTCTGGGCGCTCTTCCCTGACTTCTCCAATAGACGATCGGGCTCCCCTCCCTTCTCCTCCTCCTCTTCCTCTTCTTCTTCTTCTTCTCGGGTCCCAACTCCTCCTCCTCCTCCTCCTCCTCCTCCTCCTCCTCCTCCTCCTCCTCTTCGTCCTCTCGATGGTTGTTGCGTAACCTGAGCCCCCCTTCTCCTCCGTCTGGTATCTCCTCCCCAGTTAGGCCAACCAGACCCCAGCCCTACTCCCCCGGCTACGCTCCTCACCTGCAGGTACACTGTGTCAGCGAGTGTGGGAAGGTCACAGATTGTTTATTAGCCCCAACTTTTTATTTTTTTGTCGTGCTTTGCTCATATCGGTGACTTCTCCTGTTTCTCTTTGGGGTTCGACTCTGCTGCGGATCGACAGAGCAAGAACAGAGTGAGCAAGACTTCTGCTAGCGCCTCTACGGACAGCGGCAAGGTAGACAGTGGCATGACGGAGTGATTTACCTAGACCGTGTTCAGACCTGGGATTAACAACCGTCCTGAAATACCTGATCACAAGTGGACAGCCCTAAGTTTGAATATCATCATGTGTTGGTCAGTGTTGTTATTGCAGCGGTGGATACAAACCAATCAACGTCTGGACCCTGAGATCCACAAAAATAAAGGTTTAAAATGAAGCAGGTTACAAAGGAATGTGGCCACGCGGGTCCCAGACCATCTCCGAATGTAGTTTGATTGATCCACTGTTCGGACTTGTGTTTTCAGACCCTGAACTCAGTGCTGTTCACTTTTGATTGGATCACACAGGACGGATGTTAATACCAGGTTGGCACATACACATAGGAACCTGCTATGCTTTTATTCATTCAATGGAATAAGTTAATAATCCACAGCTTGTCCTCAGTTTGTTCAGGGGCAGTTAATATTTGAGTGATGCGGAACAGTTTCGAGGCGATAGTTCACGTAATGCCAGTGATCCACTGGGTGGTACTTTCCAGGCAAACTCCCAGTTGCACTGTCCCTGTAATCAACCACTTGTGACCGACCTTGTCTTTCATTACATTGAAACTGTCATTTTCACCTTATCGTCAGTGGGAGCTGTTGTTTGAGTCGTCAGATGACTTGTACACACGTTTGTCCTGAGAGTCTTTATCTTCCTCTGTCTGCTCACGTTCTCGTCTCGCTGCCTCTGTCTCTTTCCTCTGTCGCTTACTCTCTTGTGCCGTCTCCTTCCTCCTCTTCCTTCTCAGTACGCTCTGGTCTTCAAAGGTTTCAGCTTGCACCAGGACGATCTGCTCTACTGGCAGCTCCCAGCGCAGTTCACGGGGGAAAAGGTAACTGTGGAAAGATGTGAGGCCGTGTGTCCCCTCCTGATCCCTGGTCACAGATATAACAAACCTGTGGTATCCTCCCTTCTCCTGCAGTCCTCATGATCATCATACTCACTCCTCCTCACATGTCCACACTCATATGCCCTTTACTTTTACTGCCTCTACTTGACTTCTTCTACTACATTCCTCCATGTGATAAAAAAGAGAAAAGCGCTTTTGCCATGTCAAGTACAGCCCTCATTTTTGTTTATAAACACACAATTAAAATGACAAGTATCCCATGATGCACTTGGGGTTTTCTTGTCAGTAATTTAGGAAGACTGGCGGAAGTCATAATATTATTGTTTGGGTCAGTAAATGCACCGATTGGGGTCTTTTAATAAAAAAACATAACAAAGACGCTGTGAAGTAGCATAGGATCGTAATAGCTGCTGTCTTATCCCAGTTGATCCCAGGTTTTTACTGGGAGCTCTCCTCCACTTTAAAACAAACACACCTGGTGATTAAATCCAGTAGGAACACGGAGTTAAGCAGTTTCATGTTAAAAATCTGTGTTTCTTCAAAGCTGACACAGGAAGTCCTGGAGGGGCTGTTACCTGAGCTGCTGTAACTGATAACTGAAAACGTGTTGTGGCTTCTTCATATGGTTAAAAATATACAGAGCGCTGTGTAAAAATGTGTCTTAGGTTTTTAAAAGAACAAAGAACAGAACATAGACTTCAAGTTATCCAGTATTTTACTTCTTTAAAGTTGTTGTTTAAAATTGGGCGTCGACGCCGCAGAAGCAAACGACTGTTTTCACAAAGTAAACCTTCCGTGTGAAATGGGTGGAATTTCCCTTTAAGTGCATTCACCACACTGAGCTCCAGTGACTGTGAATCACAGCAGCCTTTTAAACCCGTAACTCGCACACGTTGAGAAAACATCAACGTTTACTTTGCTCCTTCTGTAGTAGACAGGATTTGATTTTTACTAAAAAGACGGCGTTGCCATTGACAACCATCTGTTGATGTTTATGTTGCATCGTGGGAACGGCAGCTCTGTTTGACCTGGCATGAGATCTGAAGCCTGTCCCCTGTGAACCCTGTTTTAGGTCGGCTCCTACGGCGGTAAACTCAAATACACCATCTCCTACGTGGCCGGGCCCGGAGGATCACTGCTGGACGACGCTGACGTCCAGATTATCGTGAGTATCCGCCCTCGTGCTGATCTGCTGTGTTTCTCTTATGGTCACGTGGATTTGAAGGATTTTACTCACCGTCTGGCCTTGTTCCTTCAGGGTAACGACATCACTCTGGTGGCTCGTCAGCCCTGGCAGAGGAGGCAGCAGGGCAGCAGAGAGACCCACCGGTTTGAGGTGGTCTTCAGAGAGGTGAGTGGCTCAGCGTGACTGTCGAAGTGACCTTTGACCTCCTGAGTCCTCCTCGGGAAGGAGACGTTTTCTTCCAGAGTAGCCACAGTTTTCTTCTTCTTCTTCTTTCCTGCAGGAAAACTGGAATCGTCCCGATGGCATGCCTGCGACCCGCGAGCACCTGATGATGGTTTTGGCCGATCTGGATGACATCCTCATACGAGCGTCCTACTCCACTGAGATGAGATCCTCCAGCATCTCTGAGATCAGCATGGAAGTGGCCGTGCCCAACTTCAGCGGCCTGGCTCAGGCCCTGGAGGTGGAGCAGTGCCGCTGCCCACCTGGATACCAGGGGCTGTCCTGCCAGGTAATGAACCAACACCACAGTGAGACCGATTCCCACTAAAAGGATGAAGTATGGAGCCGTTACATTTTGGTGCAGATCCAGGAATTTCTTATCACTTTCTTCAACATTGTGTTAATGCCTTTCATGAAGTAATTCATGGATCCTCATGACAAAAAACAGGCATATTTAGGGAAGTGCTATCTGGCCTTAGCGTGTATATGGGACTGACTGAATTATAGTTACCATTTGTCTTCATTTGACTTCATTGATGGGAACACAGCCTCATTTCAATGCTCCTCTGCTGTATTTCTGTTTCAGGACTGTGGCCCTGGATATACTCGCACTGGCGGAGGTCTGTACCTGGGTCACTGTGAGCTGTGTGAATGTAACGGCCACTCCGACTCCTGCCACCCGGAGACCGGCATCTGCACGGTACGAGAAACCACACACTACTGCACAATGGCACAACTGGGATGGCACGGACCGAACCCATAAATACACATGACCTCTCTCTCTCCTTCCAGAGCTGCCTGCACAACACTCAGGGCGAGCTCTGTGAGCAGTGCGCCCCCGGCTTCTTCGGCGACCCCACCGTCGGCACGCCTGAGGACTGCCAGCCCTGCGCCTGCCCGCACACTGACCCCGACAACCAGTGAGTACTGGGACAGATAACCAGACCTCACATTCCACCTCCATTTACAGCTCAAGACACGAATCAGTGTCCGGCTCACTTGCTCTTGTTTACAGTAAATTCCACCGTCTTGTAAATTCTGGAGATTCGTTTCTGTTATTAACCTGTTTTCTGCCGACTGGTCGTCCGGTGCCTGGCTTCGTGAAATCAGTTCTTAATCAGCCTTTTTTAATCAGGTCTCATATTTAGTTTCCTCAGGGAATCAGTTGAATAACTTAATTTCCTCTCTGTGTGCGACAGGTTCTCTCCGACCTGTGAGAGCCTTGGAAACGGAGGCTACCAGTGCACCGCCTGTCAGCCCGGCTACACCGGCCAGTACTGTGAGCGGTAAGAGAACCCGACACATCCTAACCCCCAGATGTGAAGTCGAGGAAATCATTTCAAGTGGCAAGATTTGAGCCGTTTACGCTGTTGTTAAGTTTTCTTTTTCCACGTGTGTGTCGCCAGCTGTGCTTCTGGATACGTGGGCAACCCACAGGAGAGACAGAAGTGTCGCCCGTACGATGGTAAGGCTGATTTTCTTTTTTAATAGAGATATGAATATACGATATAAGACCATTTTACGAAAGAGGCAAATAAAAGTGGGACTAACTGTGGACATTCTCAATTTAGCCCAAATCAGCCTGTTTATCTTTTATCTGTATCTTGAAAATAAAACATGCAACAACCTGCAGGATTCATCCCAATTATCTGAATATCACATAAAACACTTCAGTGGAAAAAGCTCCCTGGTGAATTTGTCTTTGCCTTTTTGCAGCTGCAGCGTCTCTGGTGGTGAAGGTTTATCCGGAGCGAGTCCTGGCGACCCCGGGCGGCCCCAGTCACTCTGAGGTGTCAGGTGTCCGGCTCGCCCCCCCCACTACTTCTACTGGTCCAGAGAGGATGGACGCTCCATTTCCATCAGCACCGACAGACGCAGACAAGGTACAGGAGGGCGCTCACGGGCAAAGTGTCGAGAATTGGAAAGATAAGATCGCTGTCTTTGCTTTTTTAAAGTTACATGAATTGTCTATAATCAACATGTTATGTGTGCAGGAGCAGAACTCTACTTCCAGAGCGTCCAGCCGAGTGACGCCGGCGTCTACGTCTGTACCTGCCGCGACCAGCGCAGCACCAACAGGAGCCGCGCGGAAATCGTTGTCACAAGTGCGTATGGTTTCTCACTTCCACAACAGCGCGTGGGATTTTCAATATTGTTTCTTAATTTTTTCTTTATTTGATGATATGTGCATTTCACCAGGCGTCCCATCCAAAGCCATTGAGGTGACGGTTGAGGAGCCCAAAGCTCAGACCATCAGGGTGGGATCGACCGTCAGCTTCATCTGCACAGCAAAGAGCAGGGTAACACCGATCAGTCTTTATTATTATCTTCATAATTAAATTATGATACAGATGCCACTGTCATATGCATGTATCTGTAGATTGTGGAGCTTCAGGTTAGATTAGTTTGATTTATTTAAAATGTAAACACGTGTTTAATCCCAAACCTTTCTCTTGAAATATTTGATTTTGGGTATTTGGGTGTATGAGTTTATATATGTATAAATATGCCTTATTTTTAGTATTTATATTGTATTTATTATTACATATATTTTTCATAAAATATAGAGCAGAGGTAAACAATCTCTTTATAGATATGTAGGAAGCTGGTTAACTATAAGATATTAATTAATGAATGAGATTAAATAAATTTGTACTTCTTCTCACTCCTTTTCGAATATGTAGATTATTTTATTTACTTTGACTGTTTGTAAATAATAGTTTATAATGTTAGAAATTAATGACTGAATGAGATATATACGTGTTGAATGTTACGTATGCAGCGCTGAATTCCACAGAGGTTTATGTATTATATAAAATACATGATGGTGCCATGATCTTTTCAAAGAGATTAGCTTCTATTGAGCAGCTTAACAACAACAGCAGCATTCTTCTCTCTGGTCCACGAGCTTCCAGTCACCGTATGATTCCTGTGCGTTAACCCCCCCCCCTCCCACAGTCTCCAGCCTACACCCTGGTCTGGACCCGCATGGGCAACGGGAAGCTCCCCAACCGCGCCATGGACTTCAACGGCATCCTGACGATTCAGAACGTCCAGCCCGAGGACGCCGGCGTCTACGTGTGCACCGGCTCCAACATGTTCGCCATGGACGAGGGCAGTGCGGTGCTCCACGTGCCAGGTTCGTGATCCTCGGCACTGCCTTCCATTACCCCGTCACACTGCCACCTGCCACCCTACCAGCTCTGGCTCCTGTAGTCCACCACCCTAAACCTGAGTCCCCCCCCTCCCCCCCCACCCCCCCCTCCCTCTGTCCAGCTTGGAATGGCGCATGCTCTTCTGTTTGACTGCATTTCTCCCTGTGAACACTGAGCTCTGGGTTAACAGCGTAATAAGCTTGCAGCTCTAACTCCCGATGCTTTTGCCGTGTGCGCTCAGATACCAACCAATCAGCCGTGTGTTATCATAGCAGTGGGCGACTTCCCCCAATAAAAATCATATCACATATCTTTTTTATCACGATCCAATAATTGCAAACTCTCCATAGAAAGACACATAAGCTACAGAGAACATGAACTCTTTCTAATGTTTGCTGCTTTAATTGTAGTTGCACCAAATCAAGAGGCACCAAGTTACATATCATTATTATATTACATCAGTACATATTTAAAGAAATAAGAAGACCTACAGTAGATTTGACCAATAAAGTGTAAAAATCAATTGGTTTTTGAAACATGGATTTTAAATCTCTCCTTCAGTCTCAGTCCTCGATCGCCCACTTCTATCCTACCACGCTACTTTTGCTTTTCTTTTTTTTTACTCTTTGTGTGTGTGTCTGCTTTATATGAAGAAATACAGCTTGTGGGTCTGGTCATAGGACAAAAACTGCAGACTCTCCTCAGATAACATATCGGGGCCTAAGTACGCAGCTTCAGATTAAACTAACGGGATCTCAAAGTCACGACACTTGCTTCTAAACTTAGGATAAACGAGCGCTCCTTCCGATCGGTGACTTGTGGGAAAAACGCTTTGCTCTGAATTTACTGCAGTTTTATTTTTTTCCTTTTCCTCTTGTTTTTTTTGGGGAGTTCTTCCACGTTGGTTGTTTAATCGGTGGTGGTTTGGTTGCTTCTCGATCACTGGGTGGAGTCGCTGGTGACTGCTGTTAGAGGTTTCACCAGCAGGGCGCTGGATTCTGGGGTCTATCTTTTTTTACCTCCTGGGCTCCTGGGGCCCCTCCCTACCCTCCCTGTAGCGTGTAATGATGATGAGGAGGAGGAGGAAGAGGAGTGGATGCCAGGACTGGTGCTTAGTGACTCATTCAAAGAGGACTCTTATCGTATCTTGGACGAGAGGAAATTTGTCTTAAATGTGTTTGTTTCCCTCCTGACATTATTGTGTTAATCTTGAAATCGTCCTGATGATGAATGTCCACAAACAAAACGGTGCTATTAGCCACGCCCTTGGTTAAACCTGTGTTTTCTATCGCTCCTTCATTCCAGGAGTCGACCATGTTTGCCTTGATTGTTACTCGTAGCTTTGAAAGACATTTAAGAGCTGACTCTTAAAGGAATAAATGTGTCTTTTAAAATCCTAATTATGTCAGTAATCAGCTAAATTGTATATTGTGTTATTTGTCTTTACAATCCTGTCAATGTTTATGGCACATTTTACTTATTTGATTGACTGAAATAGTTTGTGACCCTGATATGTTTCTATAAAATCAAATATCAGAAATGTTTGTTTTCAAGGGTCTCACCTTGCATGTTGTGTGTTTACATTTAGACAAAATGTGTTTTTTATCAGGAAAATATGTTTATATACGGCTGAGAACATTTTCCACCTCGACAATCACAGGTCACACGTTTTTACTTAACGACACAAAGACGTTATCACTGGAAAATATACCCAAAGGTGCTTCTGTAAAGATTCTACTCGTTTGTCTTCATGTTTTCTTTTTTTTAAAGTAACAGATGTCATGTACACGTGTCACATTTTAATGTATTTATCTCGACTGTGAAAGAATATTTTGTGGAAAATAATAAAAAAAAGAGAAATCTGATTAAAGTAACAATGACAAGAGCTCAAGCGTATTTGCAAAAATGTCCTGTACGTGGCTCGTGGTCAGTTGAGGGCGACCACAAGCTGTATGTCAGCTTTTCAACAGCTGAAATAAAAAACTAATGTTTTAAAGTTTTAAACCTGCTTCTTGCTACTAACCTGCATGTGTCATCATGTGTGGCTGTTCTGCAAACCCCTCCTGTTGCTGCTGTGCACATCCGATGCATTGTGACCGGATGTGTGTGTTTAAGTGTTTGTGCAGTTTCATTGTGAAGTTGGTCGTTCTAACCCACACACTTGAATTCACCGTGCTCCCCGTGTTCTCAGGTAAGTTTCAGACTCTTGATGCATGTTACTGTGAATAAAATGACACCAGCTGCAAAGAGAAAAGTAAAAATCATGAGTTTTTAATAAAAAAAATAAATAAGTCAGGCTCCATTTTGAATGCGGTGCCAGTTGAATTCAAGTACGTTATTTGTTTGAGCATGTTCTGCATCATGTGTGACACCTTTTGTTTTTGGAGTCAATCGGACCAAAAACAAAAACACGGCGGGTTCGAGTGTCTGTGATGAGACGGAAGTTAAAACTGCTTTAACTCTGGACAACAGACCTGTCAGTTTAACTCTCCCCCCCTTCCCCCCTTCCCTCCTTCCTTCCCTCCCTCTAACAGAGGCCTCACAGACTCAGATGTTTTACACAGCCTATGAAATGTTTGAAGGACACAGAAAGTGTAAGTCCACGTGGGGGACACTCTTTCCTCCTGGCCGGGCTCCCTGGAGGCGACCCGGCCTCTTCTCTCCCTCTCTGGGTCATGCATGCACTCATCTCCCGCAGCATGGAGACACTCTGGTGCTCCGGTAGCGCCCATGTACAATCGGCAGAGCATCTCCGAGAAACACACGACGACCAGGTTTCAATATGATATTTCCACGTGTGTAAGATTGTACATGAGCGTTAACGGCGCCAGCCAGGCTCTTCGGGTTCATCGGGTTCCAGGATAAAGTGCATGTTCCTTCTCACGGGCAACTCCTCATGAATGTTGAGGACACTTTACATTATACTTGGATTAGTGTTGTTTTAAAAAATCGATTTACCTTCATAGAATTGCGTTTTTTGGACGATAAATCCCAAAACTGTGATATTGTAATAAGATTCCCTAAGCCTTGATTGTATATAGAAGACAAAATGACAGGATACAAATTCAGGGACACATCGTATATTTGATTTTACCAAATTATTGAATCGCACATACTAGTTTTTTTGCGTAGCAGCATCTCCACATTCAGAGACAAGAGATGTCCCCCCTCTCTTCTTTCTCTCCTCTTTCTCTCTTTGCACTCTCTTCTCTTTCCCTCTTTTTCCTCCTCAGGGAAACTTGCTGTCCTGTGAATTCTCTGTCATCTGGGCTTCAAACATCATACTGTGCTTAATACATCCCATCACACCCTCATCACTTCATGAGACGCACGTGTATGAGTCAGTTTCAGTGATGAAAATGTGATGTTAATAGATGGAAGACTGCGATGACATGAAGCTCGTGTTACTTTTATCTTCCCGGGTTTAGAGAGAGAAGTTTGTTTTCTGCCTCTCAAACACGGTCGAGGTGGACGGAGCCACTTTCTGCTAAAAGAAATTGTGTCTTTAAAACTGTTGACAACATGATTTGTGTATTATCCAGAGGGACAATGACACTGCAGACAGTTTGGACTGAAATATCTCACCAGCTATTGACATTTTTACTGCTAAAGAGACTTATGAACTCTTTAGTAATTTCCCTTTCTTTTAAATTAACAGAAACTTATCAACTGTGACAGGATTGATTGGTTTAAATCTGGTGCAGATCTTCACAGTCAAAAGACGATTTATCTGTTAATGAGGTTTTTTAGTGAAATTTCTCAACAACTACGATGTATAACCATGAAATTGGTATAAAATAGTTCATGCCAGAATTACTCCATAAGTTTTCAATTAATATCCCAATTGAGCCAAAACCCTTTTTGCCCAATACTTCAGTTCATGACGATACTGACGTCCCATTAGCTCCAGCTGAACTTTGCATTTATTGACAGACAACGTGCTAACATGCTAATCTAACATGGCAAATAATATACATGTCCAACGTCAGCATGTTAGCATGGTTGTTAGCATTTAAGCTCAAATTGAGTAAACACTCACAGATTCCCTATCACAGCTGTAAACTTCCATTAGTCTTCTGTTTTTATTGTTTGTTTAGTTTTCAGCAGGACAAATTAAACTCAATTAAACTCCATATGTCGGCACTGTGGTGAAGACAGAACGACTCAAACCTCGGACAGATAAAACCAAAGATATCTGCGCGGTTACGTTACGACCAGATGCAGTGAGGCGGTGTGTGTGTTGTGCAGAGATTCCACAGAAGACCTTTAAAATAATTTAGACCTTTGTAAATCATTTATAAATCTAGACTTTAATCCGCTGCGTCCGTCCCACAGGAGACAAAAATTAAAACATCTCCCGGCCCGGCAGCATCTGTGTCACTAAGGTCACAGAGTCTCACCTCGATGCAGCTACAACTGTCCCACAAAGTGTTGGGCCTGCTTAGATAGACTAAGCAGGCCCCCCCGCCCTCGCCTTATGAAAGAGGCCTTTCTCTTGCTCTGTCACACTGGGATCATGCAGGATTGAGTAGGACGTCCAGCAGCCAGCCAAACTGGCGCAGACCGCACCGCGCCCCGAGGCCATGCCAAGGCCGGCCTGCCACATCTCATCTGTTTTGTCTGCTCTGTGGACGCAGAGTGCCAAGGGTGACGGGGCGGGGGTGCACAGGCAGTGTCTAGTCCCTTCATTACAAAGCTTATATCTATATCTATATCTATATGCAAGCAGTGGTTACAGGCTCCACACTAGGTTTCATTCTGCTCCATCACTGCTCTGTCACTCTATCACTCTGGAGAAGTGTCTGTTTTTGGAGCTGTGTTTGACTGATGTGTCCACTCCTGCAGCCGGAGAGGGGGCCCAGCCTGTGGCCTCCGTCAGCCCCTCGGTGCTGAACGTCCAGCAGGGCCAGCGGGCGGAGTTCCGCTGCACGGTGACCGGGAACCCGACCCCCGCCATCGAGTGGATCGGTAGGAAGACTTGAGCCGCATGCAGGGACACATTCTGAGGGATTCAGGCCGTTATAAAGTTTGATCTGTGACTTTATAATATGAATATATGAATTAACCGTGGCTGTTGCAGGACGTCCAGGGAACAGAATGAGTCCCAGGGCGGTGATACGAGGCGGCGTCCTGACCTTCAGTGCAGTGGACCAGGCTGACGAGGGAGAGTACACCTGCAAGGCCCTGAACACACACGGCGAACACACAGCGCGGGTTTCCCTCTTTGTACAAAGTATGCTCTGTCTGTGTTTGTGTGTGTGGTTTAATGTTAGATGCAGGTTAAAGTTCACTTTTATCCAGAAATACAACAAAACAATATATTTATACACTTTCCATGAAAGAAGAAAGAGCAGGTAGATAAAAAACCATATATTAATCTGCCCCTTTCATCTAAATAACATAAATACAGATTTTTGTATTTCCTTTCTTTTCACAAATCAATTAGAAATCAATGAATCGATGATAGTCATCATAACACTCAACATTTCAAATTGCAGTTTCACTCCAAAGACATAAATACATATCAGCATGATGATCCTCGTCATTTGATATGAATGTATGTTCCTTAAAACCAGGAGTAATCTTCCCATTATTAAAATTATCTGGTCGAGCCTGTTTTCAATGGTTCACAAAGTTTTTGAAAACCATCTTGTTTGAAGCAGAAACATCTTAAAAGCAGTTAAATCATTTAACTGTGCAGCTTTATAAAAGTTATAAAAAGGAATGAAAACAAACCCGTCCTCAATTCAAAACACTCTTATTTGGTATACAGAGGCTAATATACGTCATTTGATTTCCTAAACTCTCAACATCTCGTCATGCACCTGATCTGTTTTTTTCTTTTGAATGATGACAAAATTGAATTTCCCGCTCAGAGTCCAACCCGACCGGCCTCGGCACCCAGCCCCAGGTGCAGGTCAGCCCCCAGAACATCAAGGTCCACGAGGGCGAGACCCTGAGGTTGTACTGCCGCGCCTCCGGGTCGCCCACGCCCAAACTCACCTGGCTGAAAAACGGAGGACAGATCCCCGCACAGGTGAGACGCCGCCCGCGACCTCCGTGACCTCAACCCGTGACTTAAACCTGGATTCATTAAAAACCGCCTTGTGTTCGTATCTCTGACCTGCGTCCGCTGCCGATGGTATTTCATCAAACTTTGCCTGTTTTTATATAACTTGTTTCAGCATTTTGACCTTTGACCTGTATTTCTCCCTCCCTTCTGTTTGTCTCCTCCCTCCCTCTTGTTGTTGTTTTTTTCGATTCCCTCTCCCCCGTTCTGACGTTTTTTTGCTCAGGCCATTCCCTCTCACGGTTTCCATCAGTTTAAAAGCAACAGTCTCGATGTGTTACACAGACGTATTGAGGAGCTGCAGGTCTGTCCATCTGTCCGATGTCTGTCTGTCCGTCTGTCCCGTCTCACATCCATTGTCCTCTACTGACCTCGTCCTCCTCACACACTGTCCACTAAGTGCATGCTCGTGTCCTTGATTCACACCCTGTCCCTCTAGAGGAGCTGCTCACCAAGTCCACTTAGAGACGCCTCCAGACACTGAACGCTCAAATCAACCGTCTGGTCGGCTTCTTCATGTACTTGCATGCAGTTCTTGTTTTCATGTCACGTTTTATTAACGATGATCCATAGTCTTTTGTTTTGTTCTGTCCCCATCATCCCGTCCCTGACCCGTCTGGGCACCTCATCGCCCGTCCACTGTCCTAACAGGACTAAGTATACAGTAGGTGCTGAAGGTATTTCAGACGTTATTTCGGTCCGTGCCAGGCGCTGGCCCGCTGCCCCCCCATCGGCCCCTTGCCCCCCTGGGTTGGTGGGGGGGTGTTTGTGTCAGTCTGGTTTCTGCACGGCCCTCCTCAGCTCAGCCAGGGCTCCGCCTGTTTAATTCTGCCTCAGAGAGCCACTGCGTTGTGTCAGCCTTTCCCAGGGGGAGCCGGGCTCTGCCGTGCGGCCACGCAGAAATTCTGTTTTGAAAACTCCTCAATGGGTTCAGACACACATTGAGCCCGGGCCCGCCTCAGCCACTGCTCGGTTTAGTCCCCCCCCCCTCTCACGGTTGAACGGGCCGGAGTTAAGCAGCTTTGTCCGTGGATGCCCCGACAACCCCTCCGGATACAGTAATCCCTCCCCTCCTGATTCCCCTCCCCTCTGAGGAGTTTCCAAAAGTTATAAAAGCTCACTTTCATCCGTGCCGGGCCCCTGGCGACCACGTGGAGTCGAGTAAACAAGTCGTTGACTTCTCATCCAGTCGTTTAGTTTTTGGCCCAATTTGCCCTGAGGTGTCTGACGGTGGATGTCATGATTATTCACAGATTTGGGAAGATTTCCTTGATTAAAACTGCTTTTTAATTCTCATTGGACCAAATCAACGTGTCTCAAACTGTCTGATCTAACTTTTCCTCATTCCAGAATAAAAAAATAATGGTGTAGCACATGTAACCATCCCTGATCATGATGTATTAACCAACGATAACACAACCAATCGTCGTAGAAATCAAAGTTTTGTGCCGTAGAAATCACAAATCAATGTGTAGAGACACTGAACTGTAGCAGTAACAGCTCTTGTCCTGTGTGTGTATCTACACTGTGGTGCTTCTGTGTCGCTGGTAGCAAATAGAATCACAATGTGGGCACTGTGCTGTTTGTGTTGCGTGAAGGGAGGTGAGGCAGGTAAGTGATGTGCTTTGTCCTCAGTGTGAGTCATCTCATTGACGTGTGAGTCTGCACATCATTATTCCTGACGCCAGCTGAGATGTGTTTCTAATCTCCTCTCTCGTCGATGTGTCGTCTCAGGCCAAAATGGACCGAACCGACACCGGCACCCTGCTCATCCCCAACATCAGGATGTCCGACTCGGGCACTTACATGTGCGTCGGCAGCAACAGCTTCGGCTCAAACAGTTCTCCCATTAAAGTGTCCGTGATCAAAGGTGAGATGACGGGACCGTCCGGTGGTAGAAGTTAGTCAGAGGTTTTAATATTGTCCTCGATTTTGTTATGACGAAGGTTTTATTTGCTAATTTCTGCATGCAACTAAATTTGAGAAAATATAGAGAATATAACTCCACCAAGGTTTAACAGTCACCTTATGAATTTAAATTAAAAAAAATGTCATCATTCACTGAGAAATCGGCAAAGTTCAACGTGCATCCATTTGTTTGTTTTTGCATAATCCTATGTGAACAGTGTGCATATGTGAATAAGTTGCATGACAACAAAGGTTGTGTTAGTTTTTATCTTCCATTCCAACATTTTCACCTTTCCCCTCCCTCGTGGCTAACATCTGAAACATCTGCAACACACTCAGTTCACTCGTGTCTGAACGTGGATAAACCGGAGCCCCTTGATTAAATAACTTGTTTACAGTTATGTGTGATGCCCGTGTTTGTGTGTTGCACAGCGGACCACAGCTCGGCCGTGATCAGCATCGAGCCGTCGATAGCCGACGTGCAGGAGGGTCAGAGTCTGGAGCTCAACTGTCTGGCTCCTGGAAATCCTCCTCCTCAAGTCACCTGGGCGAGAGTGAGCGGATACCTCCCCGCCAACGTGCAGGTCCTGACACAGAACACACATGAGAATAGATATAAGACACTGCACATTCATTTGTTATGATCTTTAACTGTGAGTCAAGAAACCCTTCATTCAAGTTCTGTTCTTTGAGTTATATTTCTTTAACATTCACATTTAAGAGTTTGAAAAAATCTTCCAATTCAACTACTTTCATCTGAAAACTCCAGTTTAGTTCCTGGTTACTTTGTAAATCCCGATTATACATAGGACTACACAAATATTTGACATATAAAATTATGCATCACTATAAAGTACCCAGTACACACCTGTGTAAAAAGTACTTTGCATCTGCCTCATCTAGCTGTGATATTAAAAATGTCAGGTGCCAATAAGTACTTCTACTTCTTAAAAGATTTTTTTTCTCATCATACTTCTGTACACATACAAAAGTAAAACATTTATGCAGTTTTTGTACTTACAAGAGTATTTTTCATCCTCTGTTTTCCCTTTAATCCCATATTCAGATGATTTATTCTCACACAGTGTTGCCTGGCAGCAGCAGTAGTGGTTGTTGTAGTAGAGATATGATCATATCTTTAGTATTGTGAGCAGATCTAAAGCGTCTCTCGTTCTTTTCCTGGTCCTGCAGGTTGTGGGCAGTCGGCTGCTGCTCCGCTCGGCCTCTCCAGAGGACGCAGGGGAGTACACCTGTCGGGTGCAGGGCGTCACGGGCAACCCAGGATCTCACGTCCATCAGGCCTCGGTCTCTGTGTCCGTCACCTCGTCCTCCTCACGTGAGTTAGAACTTTAGATCATATGTGGACTGTTTGTCTTTGAGGACTACATCAGCTGTTTTGTCCTCCAAGGAGATCAGGTTTTCATCTGAGTTTCTTTGTTGGAGGCAGATCCAGAATCTTTTTTCTTTTTGCAGGATATTGTGTTTTTTGACATTTTCATAGATTTTCCCAAGGAAGAATGAATGGCTCTTAGGGGGCTGATATTTATGAGTTCATTAAATTAAATAAAAATCCAGCTATAGGGAATTTAACTATGATTTCATTGGGCCTGAGCAGAGGTATCGTCTCCACTCAGTGACCTTCTAATCACATTTCAGCACAATGAACACAAGAGCCCTTTGGTTCCATCCCAAACTATTTAAAACCCACCGTACTTAACTGTAGTCGGACATTTATTTCTGATTAACACAGTGTTTTTTGTCTCATTGAGGATATTACACTTGATGGCAGCACATTAAGGGCAGGGCATTTTAAAACCTCTCCCTCTGACACTGCTTCACTTCATGAGTGAACTTTCCACTTCCCAGTGTCGCCCAGCCTCTGACCTCAGATTGAACGATTTTCCCTTTGCACGCTCCCATGATCTCATCCCCGTTCACCACTGGTTTTCTCTCTCTCACTGGTTTTCTGCTGCAGGTCTGCAGAGTCCAATCATCGCCATCGAGCCTCACAGTGCTGCAGTGCGTGTGGGGGAGTCGGCCAGCTTCAGGTGCAGGGTGTACAGCGGAGCCCAGCCTGTGAGACTGGAGTGGAAGCTGGCCAATAACCAGCCGCTGCCAGGTAATAACCACACACACACACACACATCTGACACACACACACACACACACATACGCACACATTCGCCTGTGGGGAATAAACCTGGGTTCTGATTTTTATGATGTCATTATTTACAAGCAATTACAGCTGCAATCCACCCATGAAGTAATTATCTGTTCATTAAAGTATGATTGAGAGACGTGGGTTTTTCTTTTTTTGCGTTAACTAAACTTTACTAAGTTCCTGCTGAGATTTTACTGGCTTTACCTCTGGAAACAGAATGATGTAATATACTCAACTGTTATATTACAGTTGAGTATCTTTAAACCTAAGATGGAAAGGGGATACGCTCGCAATTTAGATTTTTTCTTTTCCCAATAAACCAAAAAGAGGAAAAGCTCCAAAACACTGAATCAGGAAAACACCACACTGGGTTCATGCTTGCACAGATTCCACGTTAGAGGCTATTTGATCTAACGTCTCGTCGGCTCCTCTCCTCTGCAGATAACGTCAAAGTCGACCTCAATGGATCAGTCATGACCATCAGCAGTGCTCGCCCCGCCAACCACGGCGCCTACCGCTGTGTGGCGAGCAACCCGTTCGGCATCACCCACACCATCGTGTCTCTGATCGTCAAAGGTGAGTTGAGTGCAGGTCAGGTTGTTACAGATCCTTACAGGAGGGCCTCTCTTCATGGAGAGTGGCTTCCTCTAGTGGCCGATCGGGGTCACAGACGTGTCCTGTGCTTTCAGAGTCTCCTGTGGCCACCGTCACTCCAGTGGGACCAGTGCACATCAGGGTGGGCGACCCCATTAACCTGGAATGCCAGGCGTCGGGGGAGCCACGCCCCTCGGTGTCCTGGCACCGGCTGGACAGCAACCGCAAGACCATGCTGAGCAGCCCGGTGCCCATGGAGTCCAACGCCGTCATGCAGGTACAGATAACACTTTGAGTAATCTGATTACACCCCTGTCCGTTTGATTGTTTATGATTTGTTTGTATGCAAGATAGTTTTCACAGATTTCTTAGAGGATCTTTTTTTGCCCCCTTTTTAAGTTCAGTATATTTCGATTGGTGAATTAAATAGCGTTTTCTTCCGGTGCAGATCCTGGTGGCCCGTCCAGAGGACAGCGGCACGTACGTGTGCACGGCTCGCAACAACGAGGGCTCCACGGAGACCAAGGTGGAGGTCACTGTCCAGGGAGGCTCCCAAGTCCCGTCGGTGCCCAGGGCCTCAGTTCCTGAGCCGCTCATGATCGTGGTGGAGGGACGGACGGCCACGCTGCGCTGTGACGCTCACGGTAAAGACCGGCTAACACATCTCATGGGAATCAGCTTGAACCTTCCAGTGTTTCACATCATCATATGAAAGAAAATCAGCTGTTTCCTGAGTCTTGTTTTCAGAAATGATCTTCATCTCCGCTTGGCTCTTCCAGGTTTCCCGTCTCCCACCATCACCTGGTCCAAGCTGCGCTCTCCTCTGCCCTGGAGACACAAGATCGTCAACAACAGCCTGGTGCTGCCCAGCGTCGGCCGGCAGGACTCTGGAGAATACATCTGCAAAGCCACCAACAACATGGGCACCACCGAGGTCACCGTCATGCTGGATGTGGAAAGTGAGTGTTGTTTGATCCAGATGATAAGAGAGTCATAGTATGAACCAAGTAGGAATTCCCTCTTCATGTGTATGTTTCTGGATATAAAAGGTTATTTTCCTCCCTTAGCTCTCCCTTATGCCACGTCTGTGCCTGATGACGTGGCCGTGCGGGTCGGGGAGGTGATCCGTCTGCAGTGCCTGGCCCACGGCACGCCACCTCTGACCTACGCCTGGACCAAGCTGGATGGACGCCTGTCCCCGAGGGCGCAGGTCAGCGGGGGAGATCTCCAGATCAACCTGGCCACCGCCGAGGATGCTGGGAGCTACAAGTGTGTGGCCGGCAACAAAGTGGGCAACAGTGAAGTGGTGGCTAAGGTCACAGTCAGATGTGAGTGTCTCATCACCGGGGCTAAAAGACTTTCACCACACACGCACAAAAATGATTCTTCTCTCTTAAACAAAATTAATACAGCAGCTTCTACAGGCTTCTAATGTTTTATCAGGATATTTTCTGTTGCACAACAAAACCTGAGCTGCATCTTTCCTCCTCCAGCCCCTCTGGCAGTGCGCGTGTCGCCCCAGGTCGAGGTCAAGGCCCAGGGCAGCGCGGTGGAGTTCACCTGTTCAGCGGCCGGCGGCATCGAAACCAAAGTCGAGTGGCTGAAAGAGGGAGGGGCCCTGCCGCTGAACCACCACGTGAAGGACGGCGTGCTCAGGTGACTCATGGTGCCATTTGGGCAATCATTGTTTTTAACTTATTCATATGGATAATAGAGAAGGTCTTGTTGCTGGTTTTCCTCTTTCATGGAGTTTTGAACTTAGAATTTTACTTTAAATCAGCTTACACATTAAACTTGACTGATATAGTTGCTTAAATGGGAGATATTGTTTTCATGTGTTTGATTTAACGTTTCTCTGCAGGATCGAGAATCTTGAACAGAGCAACGAAGGCGTTTACATCTGCAGAGCGAGCAGCGTGTACGGTCAGGCCCAGGACTCGGCCCGACTCACCATCCAGGGTCCGTAACATCTGCTGCACATATACCGACGTAAAAAAAAACAAATTCCTTTTTATTTCCATCACATGCATCTTCCTCTCTGGTTCTGTCCCTCAGCTCTGCCGAAGGTGATGATCAACGTGCGGACCTCGGTGCAGACCGTGATGATCGGCAACTCCGTGGAGTTCGAGTGCCAGGCGGTCGGCGACCCGGAGCCCACGGTGCAGTGGAGCAAAGTGGGCGGGTCGATGCCGGCCCACATCATGGTGAAGGGCGGCATGCTGAAGATAGAGCGAGTGACGGAAGCCGACGCCGGGCAGTACCGCTGCACCGCCACCAACGACGTGGGCTCCGTGCAGTCCCAGGTGGTGCTCAACGTGCAGTGTGAGTTATCCATCTGGACACACACACACACACACACACACACACACACACACACACACACACACACACACACACACACACAAACACACACTGAACTCCAGTTTGCATGCCAAAGTGTCCTTGGGAAAAACACTGAACCCCAAATTGCCCCTGATGGTTGTGAGAATGACATGTGATAGAAAATGTGTGTGTGTGTGTGTGAATAGATGCTTTGAGTTATTCTTTTTAATTATTGTAAACCCTCTCTGCACAGCCCTTCCTCAGATTGCTTCACTGCCAGAAACCAAAGAGGTGACGGTCGGGTCGGATGCGGTCCTGCCCTGCGTGGCCTCTGGATATCCTGTCCCCGAGATCAAATGGTCCAAGGTAACTGGCTCTTACAGGAATTATAAATATTCTATTTGTTGTCTTGTCTAATATGTTGTGTAAGGTGGTCTCTAATGATGCTCATCTTCTGATTCCTCTTCTCAGCTGGATGGAGAGCTTCCTCCCAAGTGTTTCCAGGACGTCAACGTTCTGACGGTTCCTCGCGTCGCCCACGAGGATTCTGGGACATACGTGTGCACCGCCTCCAACAAACAGGGCAAAGTGGAGGCCTTCACGACTCTGCAGGTTCACGGTGAGTCTGCACAGTGGAGTTGTTATTCAATAAATGAGAGGTTTGGACTGAACAGTTTATATTTAATGAGGAGTTCATGTGCTCATTTTTCCAGAGAGAGTGATGCCGTACTTTGCTCAGGAGCCTTTGTCCTACCTCACGCTGCCGACCATCAAGAACGCCTACAAGTCCTTCAGCATCAAGATCAACTTCAGACCGGATAATGTCGATGGTAAGAAAGTGAAACCTTAGATGTTCACAGGTTAATTGTGCAGTTCATACTTTTTTATTTGATTCTTCTTTTCATATCAGTGTTTGTTACGTTCTATGTTTGTCATTTATCCTCATGTATAATCTTACTGCGTCTTCTGTCCCCTCCTTCCTCCTCCTCTTCCTCCTCCTCCTCTTCCTCTCACCCACATGGTGGGAAGGTCTCATTTTGTACGCTGGTGAGTCTCAGTGCTTGAGATCCACAGGAGCTCAAGGCTGATGTTGTTGTTGTTGTTGTTTTTTGTTTATTTGGCTGCATCAGACTTTCACATCGTGCATCCGGCTCAGGGCAGATTTAGGGGCTGTGAAAGTGATGCAATACGGTGCATGGCCTTTATACTGGAGCCGACAGGATGTTCGGTCATTCGGAGGATTTCATAATAAAAGCTTGGGCACGGCCTATAAAGCAGCACGGCTCAGATCACAGTCAGTGTGTGTTAGAACTTTATAAATACAATGTTTCATCAATCATATTTGAGTCTTAGAATATTTATATTGATTGAAACATCAGCAGAGTTTGAGATAAATACTGAAATAACCTTTTTGCAGACAAAATTATGGCAGATTCACTCAAGACAATACAATCTTTGGAATATCAAAATGAAATGACTATGACTTTTATCAAATCAAATATACTTTATTTCCCCCATGGGGAATTTATTGGCGAATAAAAGTTAGTTTAATATTGCACCTGCCCCTAAAAACACTTAAACTTATAAAACACTAAAAGGATAAAACGTATAAAAGATAGAATATACGTCTTTTTGTGTTAACAATTTAATATTTATTTCAAAACTCAAAGTTAAAGATATTATTTATACAATCTATTAGACATTTAGACATGTGTGGTTCATAGAAGCATGTTAACAGCATGTGGAGACAGACCAAGGAGGACTGGTAGTTTATGAGTGTAACTGGTTTCACCGTGCAGCCCAGTGGTCAGAGAGGAGGTTATGAACTGGCTCTGGTTGGCTTTGAACTGGCCTCACCATAGCATGCTGCTTCACCCTCCTGCTTCCAAAGAGTTCAGCCTGTGTGTGATTCACTGCATCACAAACAATGTCCATCCTAACAAGTCCCTGTATATCCATATGCATGATTTTCAAATACCGGACGATTTGGTTTTATTCAAATTAAAGTCCATGAGTTGGATTATTGGACTTATTAAGATGGATATTATTGTGCGATGTAGATTCACGGTCACGTTTTGTCCCAGTATTCACTGATCCTGTGTCTGTGGTGCAGGTATGATCCTCTACAACGGCCAGAGAAGAACCACGGGAGCCGACTTCATCTCCCTGGGACTCGTGGGCGGTCGCCTGGAGTTCAGGTCAGTTCTCAGAAAGAAATTATATTTGTATCTATCATAGTCATTTAATTCATAATTAGCCTCACAGGGCTTCAGACTCTGTCGGGACAATACTCAGAAACCTCAGATAGAGGGACAAGTGGGGGATAAGCTGTGTGGCCCAGGAGGTCGAGAAGAAAATAAATAAATGAGAGATATAACGATGTCTGACGAGATGAAGGAAGAGAGAGATAACGTGGAAACAGCGTCTTGAAGCTTTATGATGATTCGTGATCTTCTAACTCTATTGGTCTGATTCCAGGTTTGACGTGGGCTCTGGCATGGCCACGATACGAGACCCCAACCCCGTCAAACTGGGAGAGTTCCACACTGTCCAGCTGTATCGCAACCACACCCTGGGCTACATCATCGTGGACGGAGGGGAGCCCATCAACGGCAGCTCACAGGTGCTTATACGGATTTAATGTAATCTCACGTGGATTTGGATGAATTCTTCGAGCTGCAGGCTAAATGATCGCTTCCTCTCCTCAGGGCAAGTTCCAGGGTCTGGATCTGAACGAGGAGCTGCACGTGGGTGGTTACCCCAACTACACGGCCCTCGCCAAGACCGCCGGCATCAAGACCGGGTTCGTTGGCTGCATCCGTCAACTGCTCATCCAGGGAGAGGAGGTGATCTTCAAAGAGCTGGACCGCAGCTCCACGGGCGTCAGCAACTGTCCCACCTGCAAGGATCACCCGTGTCAGGTGAGTCCTGGCGTCCGCTTCGTGGGTCTGTAGCCACCGACCTGTGTTTGCTTCCGTGATTGTCATGAGGATTTCTTCTCTGGTGTCACTCAGAACGGCGGCAGGTGCGAGGACTCGGACGCCAGCTTGTACAAGTGCGGCTGCCCCAGAGGATTCACCGGCAGCAACTGCCAGCACCACTCGTCCCTGCACTGCCACTCAGGTACGTGGAGACGAATCAAAGTGTTTCCAATCGTGGATAAAAGTGGAGGTCGCTGGGATGTGATGGTTTTTGTTTCTCCTGAACTCCCACAGAGGCCTGCGGACCGGACGCCACTTGCATCAGCCGGCAGAACGGCCTCGGCTACGACTGCCGCTGCCACCTCGGCAAGTTCGGAGACAAGTGCATGGCTGGTAAGACAGGAAGTCAAATGTACTTTTTAAGCCGTTTCATTTAATATATTCTTCAAGATAACTTTGGCGCATTTTCCTCTTCCGCTACCTTCACAAGGCGAACTGGTGACCACGCCCATGTTTGATGGAGAGGAGACGTTCATCGCCTATCCTCCGCTGACCAACATCCACGATGACCTGCGCGTGGAGATGGAGTTCAAGCCGCTGCATGGAGACGGCCTGATGTTCTTCTGCGGGGGAAAGAAAATGAAGACGGAGGATTTCGTAGGCATCTCCATGGTGGAGGGACACGTGGAGTTCAGATACGAACTGGGCACAGGTGAGGTCGACTACAAATGAAGTTCTTTTGCTTTCCATTCGCGCACTGTTCAGATCAAAGTCAAATATCTGTGGTCTTGGTTTGGATTTTTCAGGCCAGGCCATCCTTCGCAGTCCCGAGCCCGTGTCTCTGGGCCAGTGGCACCGAGTCGTGGCCGAGCGGAACAAGCGGGCCGGCCACCTGAGGGTCGACCAGGGCCAAGTGGAGAGGAAGACCTCTCCAGGAAAATCCCAGGGCCTCAATATCCACACGCCCATGTACTTGGGAGGAGTCCCCAACATGGAGATCCTGCCCAAAGCCGCCAATGTCAGCGAGATGTTCGGGGGATGCATCGGAGAGGTGAGATCCGGCCGTGACTAAAACAACAAAAAGTTCCTGAGCGTTTTGTTCCTGTAACAAGAAGCTTTCAACGTGTCAACTTCCTGTTTAGGTTTCCATCAACAACAAGAAGTTGGATCTGTCCTACAGCTTCACAGAGAGTAGAGCCGTCCGCAAGTGCGTGGACATCAGCCCCTGTGACCGCCGGCCCTGCCTGAACGGAGGCCACTGCATGTCCAGCGCCGAGTACGAGTACCAGTGTCTCTGCAAGGACGGATTTGAAGGTCGGTCAAGTTGTCAAAGTGTCAAATCTGCCCAGAGGTCGTTGAAACTCTCGCTCAAGTTTAATCAAATGCAAAAATCGGTATTATCTGCAGCGCATGTGTGATTTTTACCATTTATTTCTTAATTTTCTATATTTTTTTTATCCAGAAATATAACAAAAAGATATATATTTTACTGTTTAAGTCGCTAAAAAGCAACGATTACCTCCAAGCTCTATAAACTCCCCTCCGTTGTGACCTTGACCCTTTGACCCCTGAGCCTCGACTGGTGTGTGACCCTGCAGGTGAGCGCTGTGAGGTGGTGAAGGACGCGTGCCAGAACAGCCTCCAGTGCCAGAATGGCGGCAGCTGCGTCGGCGGTCAGTGTGAGTGTGCACCCGGCTTCACCGGCCTCACCTGTGAAGAGAGTAAGTTTTCACTCTTATCACAAATTAAATCCAATGTGTTGTTATTTTGTTCATGATTAAATTCCAGTAGCAGCCACATTAGACATTAGTTACTAGATACAACTGCATCCTGTAGAAAGAGACACATGCACATTTCTCACATCCTTCTCACTACGGAAGCTCGCTCCCAGCGCTGCAATGCATGCTGGGAGGGTTGACCCCCCCCGATGTGATTTCACGTGTGTCTCACCCCTGCGCTCTCATCCATATATATCCTGCACACACAGGCCACGTCTCCAGCTTCCCAGAGGCCCCGCGGAATTTGCAAAGCAGCGTGGCGAATGGTACAGTATCCCCAAAACGCTCAGTCTGCCTGAAAGCACCGTGACTAACAGGGGGGGGGCCCCGTCCGAGCTCGGAGGGGGGAGGGGGGCCCCCCACGACCCCTCCAAGGTCAACCCGAACTGTGTCTCACCTTAACACATGAAACCAAACGTGTACTCAGCTGGTTACTGAGGCTCTCATCCCCACATCGGAAAGTTCGGAGAGGGGAATTCTGCATCTCTAATAAACGGTGGCGGGATTTGTCTCCTCCCCTTTTATCCATTTGAAACCTTTATAACACTAGAATGTGGAATTCCCCTTGTTGTTCCTTCTTCCCTGTCAGGTGGCTACTCACAACGTGAAACCTTCCGTCTACTTCCAAACTCCTCGTCTCTCTGCAACGAGAAAAAAACAAACAACTTTTCCAACTGAGTCTGAAAGTCCAAACATTAAAACTGCTCCGTGTCCACGCAGCCGGCTGCCACTAACATTTCCATATTTCTGCTGAAAGCTCGGTGTGAGAGTTGTTGAGAGACTTCAGGCATATTGTGCACACTTGAGTTGTTATCTGTGCATGAAGTTGTGGTGTCGGTGAGTTCAGGCCCGTCTCTGTGGAAGATCCAGGACAGTGTGCAGTGTGAGGAGTGAAAGATTCTGCATCATGCATTTTTGTTGAACTCGGTTTTTGGTGCTTTGCTTTGTTGTTCGTCTTTTTGAATTTGAAGAACTGGTCTAAAGTTTAGTTTCAAAGCTCCGACTTCCTCACTTCCCCGGATTTGATTACATTCATATAAAGGGAAGTGATGAGAAAATAGTCTTTATTTAAAAGTTTATAAAACTCAAATCTCAAATCTAGAATGAAAAGGAGCAAAAAAGAAGAAGAATTTTATATTTATTTGCTCCTTTTTAACAAGACATTAATTAACAAAGCAAATAATTATATACAATTTAAAATTGTCTACAGGTGGACGCTGGAGTGGTGGGGGGTGGTGGTGGTGGTGGTGGGGGGGGAGGGGGGGCAGTGTGTATGATAGAGGATTGTGGAGAGTGAGGCCGGTCACAGGATTAGAGCTGCACAGCAGGAGGCGACTGCTTCAAGAAGCTGAGCCATTTTACAAGCTGTAGCAGCAAAATGTTTTTTATTCTATTGCTCTTAAAGTCAACTTTTCATTTGTAAGAGGGAGAACATGTCATTTCTTCCTTCAGCAGTTTCATTCACTCACTTTAAAAACCTAAAACCTGTTTGTTGTCTCTAACCAAGCCTGTGTTACCCAGGGGTTCTTCCATGCTTTCACCACTGGAGGGCGCCGTAACCCCGAGGATGAACGCTCACACCAGTTCTACTTGGATTAAAATCCTCTTTTAATTCTGTATTGTGTGTTTTTCCAGATTCTCCTTATCAATACGCGGCTCATTTCCACAACAACGGATACGTCGCTCTCCCGAAATCCATTTTCCCACGAAGGTAAAGTGAAGTTTGTATCTTTGATTCTTGTTTTTTTAGAGAATTATCAGGAATTAATGCATCAAACGTCTTTTTTTTACTTTCAGTGCCGCTGACTCACCAGAGACCATCGAGCTGGAGATCAACACCGGCTCCTCTGAGGGTCTGATCCTGTGGCAGGGAGTGGTGAGTCCTGCTCCTGTCTCATCTGCAGGCCTGAACCGATCTGAGACCTATAACCTTCCTCCTCCCCTTAATCCTCCTCCTCCTCACTTTGCTCCTGCACATCCCCTGCTCCTCCTAATCCTCCACCACGACCTCCTCTGTGACGGAGTGAGGCTCATCAGTGTTCTCCTCACGTTCCCTGTGATTGTTTTTTTGGACTTGCACGTCTGCACCACTGCTTCCCTGACACACTTTGATTTCATTTATTAAATCTTCCGTGTCTCACCGGCTGTCGATCACCTTCATCACCTGCTGTCGAGCATCATCTTCATCACTGTCTAATCTGTTCCTGTGTCACCGAGGCTGTGGCACGTTTGGCTGGTTTCCCTCTGACACCACTAAATACGTGCATGTTGCTTCTCTAACTCATCCTCCGTTTTCCTCAGGAGACCAATGGCGCACGCAATTTGCGAAAGGTGCATGCTAGTAAAAAGGTATCGAACTCAAACGCACGACACGTCTCATTTACTTGGCATGTTTTCATACCCGTGCATTTTTCCCCACGAACACATGTAAAGATAACAACTGGAGAACATCTGGAGTGGCCTGTGTTTGTATGGCACAGTTTGCAATGGGTTTCTTTTGTCATTCATTATTTACTTTGTGCAGCTGTGACACAGTAGATTTCCACCTTTGACAAATAATAAATCTTCTCTAATCTCATACAAATACAGCTGTAAATAATCTGCGCTGCACTTTGTGTGGAAAGTTACTCTGGTGCAGTCATCACAGTCGTCCTCGTCTGACTCAACGTTTATTTGCAGGAGCTGGGAGAACACGGCAGAGGAAAGGACTTCATCAGCCTGGGCCTGCAGAGAGGACACATCGTTTTCAGGTGACTCAGCGGTTTGCTCCTGCTGCTGCTCTGTGCAGTTCTCGATGAGTCATGTTTCTTTTCCGGCTCGGTGTAGTAATGCTGACGATTTTGCACCATATCCAGTTTCCAGCTGGGCAGCGGAGAGGCACAGATCCTGTCCCGGAAGTCCATCAATGACGGGAGGTGGCACAAGATCACAGCAGTCAGGTGAGGTTAGATGTGATTATTCACAAAGTGATGTATCTACACACTGTGCTCAGTAATATAAAATAGATACTGAAGTTCTTTTTATTTCTTTATTCTCTATTATTATCATGGAATAATGTTCCAGGTTTGAAATCCTTTTAAACAGTTCATTTTATTGTGGTTGTCGTTTCGTTTACATCGGCCTCTGACCTTTGACCCGTCACAGAGAAACAACACTTTAATACATGACTATCAACAACGACTCTGCACTCTTAAGTTTCCCAGTAAATAATTCAGAGGAGACACGTTCACCAGGATCTCTGCTTCAATGTGTCATGTGACATGACTCAACGTGTAGTTTGAATGTTTTACATTTTACACTCTTTCTGTTCAGAACTGGAAAAGACGGATATATTCAGATTGATGGAGGAGCTGCTCTGCACGGACAGTCCAAAGGCAAGAGCCTCATGGTGAACACCAAGGGCAGCATATACCTGGGTGAGTATTATTAATATTATATTATATTATATTTTATTACTTTATTAAAAGGAAAGTACCTGAAGTAAGTTTAAATACTGGTAGCATGCAATTTTGATATAATCCTTGAACTTGTTGTTATTCAAGAGCAACAACCTCTCAAACTTACTTCGTGGGTCCAAACGTCTACATGGCTCATGTATGATTGGATGTGTGTTTGTCATGTGACAGGCGGAGCCCCAGACACGGCCGCCATGACGGGGGGGAAGTTCTCCTCGGGGATGACGGGCTGCGTGAGGAACCTGGCGCTGATGAACGCCCGGCCGGGTCAGCAGCCGGCCCAGGCCATCGACCTTCAGGCCCACGCTGCGCACGGGGTCAACGTGCAGCCGTGCTCCTCATAGACCGCAGCACACAACCACACACACACACACACACACACACACACACACACACAGAGAGACTATGGAGTGATGTGACACACACACACAGCAGACTCACACAGAGACTTAAACACAAACTTGGTGCTTTGCTGCTACCAAAAAAAAATAACATAACTCAACACGACACCACAGGATTTTCTTTCTCTGTGTGAAGTAAAACCAAAAAGAAAAGAAAAGAATTGAATATGAACGGCTCTTCTTCAGTGTGGTGTTCTCGATGAAGGACGGTGAACACAGGAGAACCAGTACACCAGAGAACCAGTACACCAGAGAACCAGTACACCAGAGAACCAGTACACCAGAGAACCAGTACACCAGAGAACCAGTACAGTTTACATATCCCAGCAGTAGTTTTAGTCACGAGAAGAGTAAAACATATTAGGCCTTCTACGATGGGTCAGATCCTATGGAGTTGGAGATGTTTTTACAGCACTGAATTTTTATTTATATACATATGAATATATATATATATTATATTTGTGGGGGAGAACATGCAAACTAACCATAACTGCTCTTCCACTTTTCCCAGAGTTCACTCTGGGTTCTAATACTGTGTGTCCAGGGCTTCTTTGTTTTTACAGGCCTATAACTGTATTAATACCTGAAGGCGTTTAGGTCTTCTTTCTTCACTTCTGTAGAGGAACTTCTTCTTTTCACACGAGCATGCTCACAGTGTTTTGGGAGACGAGGCGGCCGCACGCAGCTTCAGTACACAACTCAGGTTGTCAAGAACACAACAAAAACCTGCAGACGTCACAAAGCTGCTTCTGCTTCTTCTGAGTTCCTCTGCTCGTCTCCTGCATCTGCTCGTTCTCCTTTCTTTTTTTCATTTGATTAAAAAAGGACAGAAACCTTGGTGCTAATGTCGGACGTGAAGATGCAGCATGTTCTCACGCAGCTGCAGCTCTGACACACGGGATTTCATTTTAGTGATTCAGTGACTTAGATGGAGGAAGCTCCGTCACTTTGTTAGCATGCACGGCGCTCGAGGTGGATGTGATGACGAGGTGGAACGACCCGACGTGATTGAGTAGATCTCAAAAGAAATCTGTTTTTGAAAAGTGAAAAGGGTGTAATATTTTTTTTTGTGAATGTGTGGTCGTTGAAGATATTGTTTTATGTGTAAAGATGTGTTTGTCGGTTGTGTGAATCTCAGCCCTTTGTGTGTGTGATTGTGTGTTAGTGTGTGTGTCATCATCCATATCCTCAGGAGGGTCAATCAGAACTGCCTCAGGATGTGATTTCATTTTCAGGCTCTACAAAGTAAAAGTCTTCTCACAGTAGAAGCTTCCTGTGCAGGTTGTGTAGCTCTGAGTCGCACACACCACGAAAACTACAGCAGCATCATCACTTTGGGGTTCACACACCTTTTTATTCTTCTTCTCATTTTTGTAAGCATTCAAATATTTGTATCAATATCCTAAAAGTGAGCACAATCCTTTCACTTAGAGTCGCCTCCTTTTTTATTTATTTTGTGTTATTTTTCCTCTTTTCTAATCACAGACGCTTGCTCAATCTCTTTCCTCTGGTTTTTGTGTATTGCCTCCCACACCCCCCCCCTTGTTCCCCCCCCACCACCCCCCTTATGTTTTGAATATTACATTGTAATTTCTTCCGAAGTCACGCCCCCATGAAGTTCCATTAATAAAACACATCTGGTGGAGCTGCTCAAGCCGGTCTTATTATTCAGTCAATGAAAGAAAGAACAGAAGTCTTAGCCTCCAGATACGATGAATGGATTATTTATTTACACAGAATCGTGAACACGTGGACTGAAAAATCCATCCGGTCCGTGACAAATATTTTTTTGTGTATCTGCTCTTGAAACTGGATTTTCTTTAGAAACACAAAAGTTGTCCAGAATCCACCACTTTTTTTTTGTTTTTGTTTTTGTTTTGACGCCATCGCAAGATACGAAAGTTGCACTTTTAGTAACGATGGCGAAGTGAAGTTAAAAGTTAAAATGAATGAAACATGTACCAGATGAAATATTGTCCCTGTCAGGACGAAACCTGTCTGTTCCATTTTCCAGTGTTGAAACAGACACGCCCCTCGCCCTTTGGTGTTTCTTAATTAAAAAACAAAATTCATGTGCTATTTTTAATCTCGTGAGTTTTTCTTTTTCTCAGCGCTGCATCACTCGTCCTCTGCATGGGGTGAGAGGGTATAGAGGACGTATAGATTCTCATCATTGTTCCCAAGTCGTGCATTGTGCATTGAGCCTTTAACCCGGTGGAGATGACACTTTGCCTTTGGGAAGTTAGGACCCAGTGTTCCCTGGTGGAGGCGACACCCAGGCTCTCTCACATCAATCTGCCTCTCGGCTGCAGAGATCTCCTCTTTCACTGTCCCACACCTTATGGATAAAAGAGATGATTGAACAATAATTCATGTTCCTGTGAAACACATAAATATAAAGAAGTGAAGTATGTAAACATTTAATACCTGTGTATTATGCACAGTGATATACTTCAGTTTATTCTAATGATTTTATGAACTCAAGTGGAAAATCATCCTTCAGCTAATGTGTCGCAGAATCAGCCTTAAGATTAAAAGACGTGGAAATAGAAGTTAACTAAAAATAGTCTAATTCAAGCTGAATCATGATGTGATACCATCACCAGGGGGCAGTGGTGTAACCAGATGACAGGGAGGCCTTCAGCAATGAGGAGGGGTCGGGGGTGGGAGCCATACCTGTACATTATTATTGACAGACCGTTTGACCACAGGGCCACAGGCTCAGTTTTCCATGTATGTAAGAAAAGGTCACATTGTCGAGACGTCACTGTTGAAGTGGGATTCGAAATGTGATCCATCGTTTATCTGCAGCTTCTGTCCAGTGTCATTTTTGTAAAAGATTCAAAAACAGTTTTCATGCTCTTCACACTCACACAACCACGGTTCAAACAGTCTTTTTTTATCATATTACAGAATAAATGATTGACCCCATCAATGCTCATTTTACAACATTCATGTTTTTTATATTTATTGTGTAATAAATGTGTATTAAGTCGAGCCAAAAAAACATTTGATTCACTTTCTATATCAGGTAAGTGTTTGTTTGTTTATGTATTAAACATGGAGTTTGAAACAGGTTGAGATTCTATTCTATTTGGGATTAAAAGTATTTGGGTCAGGACATTAACAAAAACGAGAGGTAGAAGATTCTTTGTTTCATGTTTTGCATTTTGAGAAGGAAATTGAAACAAAGAGGATAAAGTCAAATCCCCTGAATCCATCAAATCCAGTTAGATTCTGCCAGTTTTCCATCTTTCCAGGTTTATGTGCTAAATCACATGTAACACAGATTAAACTAGAGGAAACTAGAGCCTCAGTCTGCACCATCTTCATTCTCCTTCTCTCTACAACACAAACAAAGTCCCTCCTGCTTCAGATCCAAGCTGTGATGTTGATATAATGCTGAGATACCTACTGTGAGACCTTCAGCTCATCAGTCTGTCATCGTGGATGTGCAGCTCCTCCCGGGCTCCGTGCTCCGTCACTGTGTCGTGCAGACAACGGTCACTCGACACTAATCCTGGTTACTTTACACCTCCGGCCTCCAGGGACACTTCACAGGCCCGAGGCCGCTCTGTTTGACCAACAACTCAATTGTTATGTATAGAAACTCGATCCTGTTTCTCAGCAGGTAAGTTCTGGTCAGAGAAGAATAAAGGAGAAACAAGCTTTTTACTGTCTTTAAATCTGGAACCGAAAAGATTATTATTAGATAAGATTAGATAGCGTCCAGGTATTTCAGCACATTAGACTGATTGATTATTAATATTCATATTCATGGTTGTCACGCTGAAACAGAAGGTGTAATATCATCTTCCCCTCTGAGTCTCAGAGGTCGTAGTTTAATCCTCTGGCTTCAAACTGGAAAGTGACAAAGTCTCGACTTTCACCAGTTTTTTTACGTCACATGTTCAATAACCGAAGACTTGAACTTGAGCACTGAATACGTTTTTTATTAATTATTAACTCATAGTAAACTAAGAACCAGGTAAAGATGCATATGCAGAGATTTTCCTGTTAAGAATATTTATATAGTTACTGGAGGCAGATTTAGAGAATGAACAGGTGAGTAAAGGTTACGGGAATTAAACTCATAAACAAAAAAACTAAATTGTTCATCTTTTTAAGCTTGAATTTCAATTTAAAATCAATAAAGATTAAATTCTTCAATAGTTCACCTCTTACTGCTTGATGGCTGAATAAAGCATCAATCAAGGATACAGAGACATTTCATTATTAAGAGATTGTTCACGGCTTCATTTCAGTTTACTGAGGATCATGGGTGAGGCAGAGTGGTGTGGGAGGAGCAGACACACACACACACACACACACACACACACACTCAGGATCCCCATGGGTGGGACGTTAAACATACTTATCCCATGTTAAACCCACACATGCTTCACGCCTTCACAGACACGTCCTCATCACACGAGACGATATCTGTGAGTAAAAATTAAAATTGATTTCAGATTTATATGAAGCCCTTGAAAAACACACTCCCTCTCCTCAGGATCTCCAGAGAGCATCATGTTGGTCCTACAGGTAATTTGCCTTTGTGCACTTTGTTTAATCTCATAATTGTAGATTCTTTGTCGTCTGATTGTTTTCTGTCACGTTGTGTTACTTTAGAGTTTTGCAATCTGGTGTCTTCTTCTTCTATCAGGTAAAAAAAAAGAGAACAACGGTTAATTCATTATTTTATCATTTCATGTATAAAATCAGTTTTAAGCCCTCGGTTCCTTCTTCTTCCTCCAGACCTCCACTCGCCTGTCACTGCTTTGGAAAGTAAGTGCTGCATCACTTTTAGTTGTTTAAACACAATGACAAAACAATGAGTGACAGGCTGTTCACACCTGAGCTCCCCGCTGCAGCATGTGAGACGGCCTGGTTTGACGAAGGGGACGTTTCCAGTGACGGGGACTCGGAGCTCCTGGCCGACCTGAGAAGGAGACACGGGACACGGATCTGCTCCGGTCCAGTGGACATGGAGGCCGAGACGGTGTCTGGGATCAAGTCCCAACACGCGGGGAACAACTTCAACATGTAAACATATGAGTCGACAGTGAAGTACTATGACTGGAGGTTCATGATCCTTATGAATAAGAGAAACAGCAGCTTTAACCATTAACTGGTATTTCATTAAGATCATTTACAGAATGGAAACAAATGAGATAGAGGAATTTCAGGTAGAAATGTGTTAATATACAATTATACTATGAAGTAATAGGTGATATTGGCTATTAAGAGGATAAAGTTGATTTAATGTGTTAAAATGTTAAGATGTAAATTGAAACCTTATCTTTGGAGACTGGAGCGTTTCACCCACTGTTAGAATCCTGAATCAGACGTTTTGATAGGACTGTGGATTTCACTGTTATTTCTAACATCCAGATGTGATTCTTGTGTTTTGCAGTCTCACTGCATCGCAGGGTCTCTTGTGCCTCAACTCAGAACAGACCTGGAAGCAGTGTGAAGATTACAAGGTCAAGTTCACCTGCAGCGGACGCTTCTGCTCAGGTTACTACAGATATCTAAAACGTTCTTTAATGCAAGAGTAGGAAATAGGAACGTTTGACCCTTTTTCTTAAATCAGTATCCTAACACCACCACCCCTCACTGGTCACAGAGTGCAGGACGCGCTGGTTCGACCACGATGACCCAACAGGAAACGGAGACTACGAGGTCCTCGCTGACCTTCACAGAATCTACCCTGGAGAAATCTGCCGGCAGCCAATCGCCATCGAGGTCCAGACCGTCTCTGGGGAACCGGCCTCCAACACGTCTGACACCTTCTTAAAGTGAGATTCACACAATCATCTACTGTGTTTTATACCTGAAGAGCGATGGGGACATGATTCTTTTCACCTGTCATTTCCTTCTTCTCTGTTTCCTGCAGTTACGACGCCACCTATGGGTTTGCCTGTGTGACTGCAGATCAGGGGAGCACGGGGTTGTGAAGATTACAAGGTCAGGTTCACGTGCCCGGAAGAGTTTTGTGAAGGTATGAACACGTAAATAAATACATGTTTAAAGCTATTTTACACATTTTCCACAGATACCATTGAGTGCCAATGTTTATGCTGGTCAATGAGTGTTAATGGAAATGGATGGATGATCATTTCCTGGTAGGATGTTCAGAGATTCTGTCGACATGGGTAACTAGTTTCCCATGTCGACACAGAAAACCAGTTCCACCAGATTCAACTTGGTGTTGTGTATATATTGTGAAACTTTTGCAATTCTTTTTCCTCATTCCTTTAAACAAAATTAAAATAAAAACACCCCTTCCATTTAAAGGTCAATTACTGTTCGTTAATTTGAATTTGGTTTCAATAAAAATGTTTTTTTCCGGTAAGCTGCTGAAGATCTGTTTGATCTCTGGCCTGTTTGGGCCCCGAGGAGAAGTTCCCTTCCCCCGTGAGTCGTCTCCCAGCTCCCGGCAAGACGACAACATTCCACCGTTAAATCCTTTTATTGAAACCAAATACAAATGTGGTCACCTGATCCCCCTGCACCGGTAACCTGACCCATGTGTCCTGTGCCCAGTGTCCCAGCGGTGTCGAACCCAGTGGCTGAACAGTGACGACCCGTCAGACGAGGGGGACGTCGAGTCCTTACCTCAGCTGATGAAAAGCTTCCCCGGTCAAGTGTGTAAAAATCCAATCAGCATCGAGGCCCAAACCACGAGAGGAATATCCGCCCACTACACCGGAGACACCTTCCTCTCGTACGTTGTGATATCAAACACACACACACACACACACACACAAACACACACAGGTTCAGATGTGACTCTGTGGAGCAGCTTTCTCACGAGGAATCCTTCATTCTTCATATTTCAGCTATGACGTAACGTTTGGGTTCGTGTGCATCAACGACAAACAGACGGGTGAACAATGTGAGGATTATCAAGTGGTCCTGACCTGTCCTCCAGACTTCTGTCAGGGTGAGTTCTCATGTTTTATTCACGTGAAAAGAACCAAGTAAAAACAGAATAGAAATTATAACAGTTCAACAAAATATCACAATGTGTTAAGTTGTTAATTTACAGAAAAGATGCGCCTGTTGTTAAGAGCTGCCAGAGCTGTGGCATATACGATTATTAGATTAACAGTCAAACAAATGAGATACCAAATCATTATTTGTGTTAGTTAATCATTATTTGAGTTGATACATTATTGTTTGAGGTAGTAAATCATTATTTTGAGATAGTTAATCATTATTTGAGTTAATAAGTCATTATTTTGAAATACTAACTTGTTTTTTTGCATTGGGAACTTTGAAAAAAGGTTTTTCATTATAACAATTGACAGGATTGATTTTTAACAAAGGCACAGGATTGTGTGAATGCAGCTTCATTTGATAAGAACCCTTCACAGACTGATGCCTGAGGACCTAAGAGGCCCATGAACAGAGTCTTGTATTTAGGCCCTGAATCTGTATCTGACCTTTCTGTGAGACACTGATATCCCACTGCACAGATCTGAGAAGTAACGTAAGAGGTTCTGCCTCGTTGGCATCATACAAGTCGTAAAGAACAAATGTCACAAAAGGTCTGAATCCGAGTCTCCATATCTTTGTGTGTGTTGTTGATCAGGTTGCAGGACGCGCTGGTTCGACGTGGACAATCCCACAGGGACAGGAGACTATGAGACTCTCCTCCAGCTGCAGATGCTTTACCCGAGTGAGGTGTGCGACCAGCCCGTGGCCATCGAGGCCATGACGCTGTCTGATGTCCCTGCACACGAGACGGGGGACGTCCTCCAAGAGTAAGTTGCTGGACTGACGAGGGACAAAGACGACAACATGACTGCTTGATACACAACACGTCTACTCACATATTCTACCATTACTGACAATACCTTCTCCCTTCATCTCTGTCAGACATTTTCACACGTATAAATACTTTAAACATTGACAGACTTTTAAATTTCATCACATTATATTACATAATTTACAGCCTGCCAGTCTTTCTACACATTGAACTGTACGAATAGCAGCTGGAGGAAGTATTGCATCACAACCCTGGGTCCTGAGTAATGTTCTGATTGATTTTGATTTAATTTACTTTAAATGATAATAAAGAAGTTGTTATTTTACAGTTATTAGTTATTATTTCTTGACAGTTAGATAAGAAGATGAATGGCCAGCAGCTTCTTATCTTATCATGCTAAACTAAGCTAAGCTAAGCTGGGCTAATCTGCTTCTGGCTGTTGTCGAACTCGTGATAAAAATACATCATTAACAAAGGATCGATCCAAACCATGAGCTGCAGAATCCTGACTTTCAATCTAAACGAGTCTGAAAGCGACAATCCCCATAATGCAGCTGTAATTTCTTGTGTTGCATGAAAACCCTCAGGTAAACATCCAAACTCCACTCCAGGATTTAGTTTTTTAGGCCTCAGAAAGCTCCCAGCAGGTCACAGGCAGTTCTCCTCACGACCAGTAAGATGAACTTCACCTGTGAAACCAGTGAACTTCCCCTTTAACCCATCACGTATTATGTATTTCTGCAGGTATGATGCCACTGGTGGTTTTTCCTGTGTGAACGCAGAGCAGCCTGATGGGAAACGTTGTCAGGACTACAAGGTCCGCCTCACCTGCCCCATGAACTTCTGCACAGCATAGAGGAAGTCGAATGTTAGATAGATAGATAGATAGATAGATAGATAGATGGATACTTTATTAATCCCGAGGGAAATTCAGATCATCCAGTAGCTTGTACACTTAACACATCACTGACAGATTTAGTGTCGGTGGAGGATTTGTAACAGATAGAAAATTTTCAAATCATCATTTCTTGTAGATTTGTTAGTTCAGAGTTCACAGGCCTGCGTGGACGTAACACACCAAAGTTCATTCTTCAGATCAAGACTCGACTGAGTAGAATTGTTTTCTTTATATAACCTGGAAATCAGCAGGTAGCAAGGTAGCACCTGTTGGTTAAAAACAATAAAAGAAAGAATAAACATGATTACTGTAAACATCACACGTTGACGTACACAAATCTTTATTTGTAGACCAAACACATTTTTTATATTTTAATAAAAACCTCTCAAGCTGCGTTCTTGTCTGAGCCCACACCTGCAGTCCTAATAGCATTGAGATGATCTGTAGTACATTGTATTGTCTGTATTACTGTGTGAATGTTTTACAGATTGTGACAGGAGGCCGATAGAGTAACGGTAAAACATATAGCAGTAAACAAATAAAGATTTGAACTTTGTATTATACAGAAATGTTGTTTAATTTGACTTGTCTTGACAACGTCGGCTGAAATGTTGAGCTTCAGTCATACAACAAGTCCCAGGCGGGTATATAACATAATATTTAATGGATCATGTATCTGTACGTTTCTATTCAAGTGTAAATCCACATGTTGCTTTTATATATTTACTCATTTAAAAATGAATTCTCTACTGGAGGTGAATCTTAAACTTAGATCACGAACAGGGACTGAAGTGTCCATCATACAAATTCCACCTGTTGCACAAAATAACAGAATCACAACCAACTTGAATTAAGACAATAAAATGGCACACATCTTTTCTGCTAAATGCATGGTGTTAAAATGGCAGACAGTCAGTGTTCCCTGTTGTTTTTATTGCTGAATTAATCTTTGATAAAACTCTGCAGCTTTTATTCAAACAGCAAAACACACAGAGCACAAATTGAATGATCTTAAAAAAAACAAACGTCTCCTCACTGCAGCTTCTTGATAAAACATCTTTTCAATCTCGTTAACTTTTTGTTTGAAATTCGTGCACAAACCAAGCGGCAGCGTCGGTGGATAAAAAAAAACCCCAAACGCCCACCACCAGTATCACGGACAACGCGAGCGTCACGTCCGGTGGAATATTCCAACGGATTTACCCTTGGTCTTTAAAAGGACGCGCTGAATAAAGCTGCACTGGAGTCGACAGGTAAACGCTCACGTGTTATTTACATGATCCTGACGGTGTGAAGACCTCACGCGCTGCACAGACACAACAGACATCCGTGTAAAGGAAACCAGACAAAGGGCACAGACACGAGAGAGACTTTTTTCTTTTTTTTTCTTTTGTGGCTCGTGCGTGTTTTGCACATCTCCATCATCTTTGTGGAGACTCAGAAATCTGTGGAGTTCCTTCCCAGGTAAGATCAGGAAGCCTGGCGTGAGGCGGAGATGATTCTGTTTGTCTCAGATCGGTGGCTCGTCCGCTTCGGGCTTATTTGTCGCGTTATTTGCTTGTGACGCAGCTGCGCCACACGCACCGACCTATGCGCATATGGGGTGTGAGGTGCAAAAATACATTCACCAGTTTTCTGATGATATGTTTCCAATATTCAGCTCAAATCTATCACATTCAGCTCATTAGGGACACATTTAAGACATGTATGAGCATATGTCTTCAATTTAATATATATATTGTATGAGTTGAATGTTCAATCTATGTGCAAACCATAAATGTTAATCTAAATATTAAACATAAATGTTAAATATAAATGTTATATCTAAATATAAATGTTCAATATACATGTTAATGTATCTAAATGTAAATGCTATATCTAGGTAATAAACTTTATTTATTTATATAGCACTTTTTTTTAAACAGAGGTCACAACGGGCTTTGACAACACATCCAGAGGAGGAAATACATATTTGAAATCTTATAATCAGTAAAATTAACGATATAGAACAAGTAAATAAGTCAAACTGTTGGTTTCAGCCCCCAACGCTGGACCAGGAAGAAGGCACACGAGGTCACAACCATTCTGTGACGTAGTTCGCGGCCAGACGCTTTAGAAGTGATCCTCAGAATCATAAAATCAATTCCATAACGGTAAAGCAGCCAATTTAGAGAAGCCAGGATCATGTGACTGCTTTTGCCTTTTAAGACCAGAGAGAAACCCTGCTTTTCTAAATCTAAATGTCAAATGTGAAATATACGTGTGTGTTAATGCGTAAATACGTAAATGTAAATGTTAAATGTTAGATCTCAATGTCGATGTTAGATGTAAACTGCCTGGTTTGTTTCAGTAAATGGACAAACTGCGAAAACCTTGACACTTTGGCCTGGTTGTCCTCTGAGCAGTGTTTGGGTTTTTCGACTGCACCTGAACGCAGCACCAAAAACGAAATTTATCTGTCCTCAGAGGACCTGAGTGTGTGTGCGTGTGTGCGTGTGTGGTTGTGTGTGCGTGTGGTGGGGGGCGCGTGGTTGTGTGTGATTGTGAGTGTGTGATGTGAGTGTGTGGTTGTGTGATTGTGAGTGTGTGTTTGTGTGAGTGTGTCTTTGTTTGTGTGAGTGAGTGTGGCTGTGTGTGTTAGTGCGAGTGTTTGGTTGTGTTTGTGTGTGTAGCTGTGTGTTAGTGTGAGTGCGGGTGTGTGATTGTGTTTGTGTGAGGGAGCGTGACAGTGTTTGTTTTTTTGCATGTGGTTGTGCACGTCGTTGTGGGCGTGTGCGTGTGTGTATGTATGAGTGCGTTAAACTGGAACAAGACCAGTTCACGCCCTGTAGTGTGGGCGGGGCTGTGTGGGCGGGGCTGAGTGCCCTGACACCCCTTCCTTGGAAGTGAGATAATTTCCTAAATATTTATCTTTACAATTGGCAATGACATTTATATTTAACATTTGCATATCTATCTAATATTTATATGTATAACATTTAGATTTAGATTCAAAATTGACATTGACATTCAACTTATATAAATGACTTAAATATGAGGAAAATTTGCTAAAGGTGAAGAAATTGAGGTAAATATTTTAAAATCAGATGATGTGCGCCATTTCCTTTTCTAATTTTAGATTTATTTGTGGAGACAAAATGCTGCCAAACCCAACAAGCTTATGATGATGATTATTTTTAATAACGTGTGTTCATCTCCACAGTTCAATGTGATATAAATCATGTTTATCTCTTTAATCTTGCAGCTGTGAACCAGAGACAATCATGATCCTCCTGACTCCCTCTTCTGGTAGGTACCAGTGTGTCAATCTCATCTTTAATCTGGATTACTGTACACACCTGCGTACACAGGCACGGGCGCCAGAGATTAAAGACGAGGTTTACTCGGATATAAATTGGGGCAGAGAAATGTTGCTGAGTCAGTTTTAATGACGCATGGAGTGAATGAAGTGGAATAAATGAGTCATTTGAGGAAGTACATGTTTAAAAAAACACATTTTAGAATAGACAGGATTAAATCTCCTTTACTAATGTGCATTATGTGTAATTAATTGAAATGTCATTGTCCTTTTTATTTAAGTAAATGTCATTAACTGAAAACTACTCAACTTCACATTTAAACAAGTAGTTTAAACTGTGTTGTAAGTTCACTGTGGATTTTACCACTTGTGGATTTCTTCTGTTTAGTCGTTACCAGGTAACATAGCCAGGGTGTTGCATAGCAAAGGCTTTCCCAGCATGCATTGCCCTCAGCAGGCAGCCACCCAGAAATAGAGACCTGCTTAGAAACTGAAATAAAAAAGTATGTTTGTCTCTGGCTGTTTTCCTCTTTTGTTTTTTATTAGTGACCAAGACAGTTTGTAAAGTGGTCAGAGTAAAAACTTGACAGCACGCTCAGTAACCACAGAGCCTGGATCTTCACACGTGTGAGGCTCTAATGGTATCATACAATTGACTGTTGTTGTCTGATTTGAGAATATTCAAAATACCAGGTTGTAACTTGTTGTTAAAAGCAGATTTTTTATTTTCAAAAGCATGCTGTCAAGTCAAAAGTGTGAGTTATTGTTTGCTTTCTGCTGTGTCTCATACGCTGTTTTCTTTCAGATGAAGAGTCCCTTGAACTCGCCTGGCTTTGGAATCACAGGAAGTTCAGGGTGAAAAACACTTGAAGGGGTTGCTATTCCGCAAGGTTTAAGACTCAAATTGTCAAAGTTTCCAGGTCATTGTGCATAAAATGTCTCGGACAGTACTATGACTTGAGAGAAAATCAAAAAAGCTCACATGACCCCCCGGGGGGCGGAACACAGGTTTCCCTGTCGTCACTTAGAAAACATCAAAGCACCGTGAGGGGAGGAGGCAGAGTATGGAGTGCGGCAGCAGTCATTCCATCTTGCTGACTCACGTAGTCAATGTATCCTTTTTTAAAGTTTGAATTATAACTTTATCACAAATTCCACTCAAAGGTCCAGTGTGAAAGATTTAGGTGAAAAGGATCCATTGGCAGAAATTGAATATAAAATAAACCTAGTGATGTTGTAGAGATGAATATTAAATACTTTCTATTTAAATATTTAATATTTAAATCGGGAGTGGGACCTCTCTACGGAGGCGGCCATGTTTTTTTTACAGTAGCCCAAACTGGACAAACTAAACCTTTTTTGAGTTTTAATGACAACTGAAAGGGAAGGGGATTCAGCTGCAACCTTCAACTTCACCACTAGATGTCCCTAAATTCTACACACTGAAGCCCTTTGAAGAAATCATATGGCCTGCTCTATGATTTCTTTTGACCATGTAACTTTGAAACCCCTGACATTCCCCAACAAACATGACATTGAAACCAGGTGAGGTTCCAGACTTCTCTTTACACAGCAGACCCCATTAAACCTCGGGGCTGCAGTGGTATTGATGGGACCAGTATAGCTGTGAGTGCTGCTGCCGGTCCTCGTCTCAGGTCACTAGGCTTGATCAGAGTTAACGGGCTAATTGATCTCACGTCTGGTATGTGTCACTGCAGTAGGTCCAGTTCACGCTCACTGTAGCCAGTGGTGTATGTGTTAGTCCCCTCAGTGTTCACAGCTTGTTCCCTCACACCAGTATTTGTGTGTATTTGACCCCTGATAAGATCCCGATTGAGTGCTAGCACTCCACATGCATCGTGTTCAGAGTCTTACTTTCAAATATCTAGATATTTGAAGCTTAATGCATGAAAGTGTGGCCATTATTCCTAATAGTTATGTATAATAATGCATAAAACTGATGAGGCGAGGCTGTCTTTAATGTTGCATGCTGGAGGCTGAGTGAATGTGTAGTAACAAATTTATTTTAGTGATCTGAGAAAGGATGAATGTATCGTAAGGTTGGTCTCCATCCATTGAACATACGTCTTGGTAAGTGATACTTCTTCTACATAAGACGGGGAATCAGCTTCTTAGTTATGATTTAGTTAAAATGAAAGATGACTTAGAAAGAATATTATTATCCTGGTAAATCTTTATGATTACTTTCAGAATGTTTCCTCTCACCTCAACTGGAGTCTGACTCAAAATGGGATATAATCAGTAGCCTGCTCCCATTCAGACTCACTCATCAGAAGGTCAGGGAGTCACAGACAGGGATTTAGCTTTTAAACCACAGCAGAGGTTATCGAGCCGACACGGGCCGCTTCTTACCACTGTCATCCTGTGGTCTCAGGTTTCTTCCAGTGCACCAACAAGCTCTTTCTGAGTGATCAGGCCGCCTGGCTCCACATCAAGGAGTTCGCCCGTAAAAATGCAGCGAACGCTCTGTCTGTCGCCAACATGGTCATGGGCATGGCCTCCATTCTCAGCAGTCTCAACGGGTAAGTGAACACGGCGACGCTCAACTTTACAGAAACAATATGTGCTTCACTCATGGATGTGGGGAAATGTGGGCTAATAAAACAATGATTGAATGTTGTGTCAAAGTAAATTCTGATGGACATCTGTCAGTGCCTTTATAGATATAGATTCATTACTACAAGTAAAACTAATTATTAAAATAAATAAACTTGTGGTGGCACAAAGAGAACAACAATTAATGGATGAAACACAAGCTAAGTTATAAAAGAGGTAAAGGCGAGTGCAAGTATAAAAATCTGTAATCCTGGACTCTTTAAATACTTAGTTTTACTTATTCATATGATTGTGGAAAACTATCCACTTGCATGAGTTTACATTCTACTCCACTGTCGACGTTTTACAGTTTAAAAGCGTTTCTCTCAAACCAAACACTTGCTCTCTTTGTCCAGGCACCATCATGCCGCATGTTGGCTGGTCCTGATTGGCTACCTGCTGGATTATGCAGATGGAGCGGTTGCCAGGCGACTGGATGCCTGCTCGGCGCTGGGTAAGTGTTTTGGTCGACAGCTCTCACCGAAATAGAAACTCCAGCCGCAGCGCTGGCACAGCTTCCAGCACAGTGCTTTGTCTGGACTTTCCAATTTAGCCTCGTTAAGTCTCCAACAAAAGCAGAGCCGTGAAAGGAAACTCTGGGAGTCTGTAAGAGAACAATCCAGCATGTTCTTATTCCATGTAACTTGAGCCTTGGTGAATCAGTGTCCTTTGAGGAGTGTCTAGAGTTTGTATCACTAGTAGGATTTAGGTGTGAAAGTAAACAGCATAAGACCCCTCCCCCTTAAATACTTTGCAAATACACAAATGCAAATACAAATACACAAATAAACCAGTGCTCTGTAGTGGGAGGGGGGCGGGGCAGTGTGTGTCCTCACTCTGAGAACATGTCCTCCTCTATGACCTCAGATAAACCACCGCAGCGGTCGGCGACTGGTGGTTATACCACGGGCCAAAGCCCAGCGAGATCATTTAGATTATTAGATTATTTTTGTTTCATCATATCCTAGCTGATCTCTGTGAGGCAACAACACTCATAGACTCCTCCTCCTCCTCTTTGGCCATTTGTCTTCAAAGCAAAATCCCAATATTCGTCTAGTTGCTGCGATGCTTCGAACTCTAAATGTGAGAAATTGATTCAGTGAATCAATCAAACTTGTGAATAAACCACGCAACAGCTTTGAAGAGTAATAAAGTGAATTCAGTTTCACGGGATGAAAAACATTCACTGCAGATAAACCAGGTAGGATGAACACCGGGTTTTTTAATGTCACACAAAATCTGAAGAGGCATCGACACAGAACAAGAGAACTCAACATTCCCCCAAAAGATTTTATGGTTTTGACTATAAAATTGTATTATTTGGTGCCTAAAACTGAATTGGATTTAAACCCATCTATTTTTTATCTGTTAATATTTTTCCCTGGACGTTGTGACGCACTTTGTAACCTTGTTTTCCGATGAGAACAAATAAAGTGGTTGACAGGCAGGTTGTGTTCTTGTTCTTGTTCTATAGCCACCAGGACACAAATAGCTGCTTCCCGCTGCAGCTTCACATTTTTTCTCAAATTCCCAAAATAGCTCGCAAGGTGCATCACAATTCAATTCATCATCGGCTGCACATTTCATGGGCTTTGTGTCCCCACGAGGTTTGTTCTGCATGACTTTGCAGGTGGATGTTGTTGTGCTCCTGCCCCCCCCCCACCAAGCATTTTGTCACATGAACAATCGCATTCTGATTTAAGCAGCCTAATTCCACGGGATCATCCTCCAATTGTCTGTTTTATCCCCGTTGCTTTTGAGTTCTCGGCATATCTGACATTTTTTAAATCGTTGACCCCCTGCGGCTCGTGGAATTCCAGCTCGTTGGTTTGAGCCGTGGCCTGAACCATCCGTCCTTGTGCACTGAAAACATGCTCCCTGCTCCCGAGGGACAAAGAGACCAGGCCTCGGAGAATGTTGTTTACTGAATGACTGGCTGACGCGGTAATTTCCACTTGGAGATTTTTAAGCAGTGAAACGTTCCAAGCCACTGTCACGTGATGGTGACCTCAGCAGGGAGGATACACAGGAGATGACAACGTACACAATATCTAAACTTTAAAAAAGTCAATAAATCCCTGACTGATAAACCTGACTGGTGTCATTATTCTCTAAATAGAATCTTTAAGCAGCTACACGTGTATTTAAATGTTGTTTTTCCTGCTCAGGTGCGAAGCTGGATGACTTTGCTGACTTCACGACCTTCGGAATCGCCACGTCACTGCTCCTGAGGACAACGGACCTGATGGACAACATCCTCTGCGTGTGCTACGTGCTGTCGGTGTTCGTCCGCCTCTGTTTCTACTCAACCGGTAAATACCCAAATATTATATTTTATAGGCTACGTAAAGTATATAGTTTTAAGAGTTTTGATCAAATAGTGTGATTGTTGTCTCTATAATATTTAAAGGACTCACTGGGGATTTGTTTTTGTTTGCCAACTCAGGAATCCCCTTCATGTACCGCGGCCTGCCCTGCACTTACGCCTCAGCCATCGTGTCCTGTGCCACAATACTGTCGGGGGGGGAACATGGCAGTGCTGCGCGTCGTGGTCGTCGCCATGATCCTCTGCATGATCAACCAGAACTTCTACCCCCATGACAAAGTGCTGGAGTCACAGGCCTGGAAAAAAGTCGTTTACTTTGGAGGTATGTAGATGGTTTTATGGGAATTGGATTTTTCATAACTGTCTCTGAGACAGTAGAGTGAAATAAAAACATTTTGAACCATTACGGTGAAGACTAAAGTATTTGAAAAACTAGTCATTTGTGTTCACTACACAAAATGAGTCGACATAAATTGTCCTCTAGCGTCGTTTTCAGGTAAGTTTTGGACTCTAGTATCAAATATGTGGAAGATTCATCGGACTCAGTTGAACTTTTCATTTTGGTCTAATTAGCTAATGTCAGTAAGTTGATTAGAAGTTTAAAGTAAGACGGTGAATGTGGTTAACACCAGCTTGTGGTGGTTAATATCCCTGTGAACATATTAGCATGCTAACATTAGCATTTAGCCCAAAGCACCACTGTTGCACCAATATGCACATGGACGGATTATCATGACCACGGGCCATATTTATAATAATAATAATAATAAATACATGGTGTGTATATAGCACCTAAGTGGTCAAAGACACTTTACAAGCTAAGAAATCAGTTAAAATAGTTTTGAAGTGAAAGTTTTTGATTATACAGCAGTAGATAAGAAGTATCTTATCCACGTGGTTTATTCTGCTTATTTACAAAACATTCAACTAATTTCATTATCACTGATGATATGATTGATCCCAATTAACTTTTACTTTCTTTCTTTTTTTTCTTTTGTTTTCGGTTCTCAGGAGTCATCATGTTGTTCTGCTCGTCATCCCCCCCCATGTGCGTGTACTACCTGCTCTGGTGTTTCTCCTACGTTTTGTTCCCGACTTCCCTTTGGAGCAGTAAAGTGTAGGGAAACGGGTTCTGGTCTTGTCCCAAAACTCGCAGTAGGTTTACCTCCGGCCGATCTGGGCGAATTTAGTCGTCCCAGAATGTTGCTGCTCCCCACTGCCCTGGAGGATTCAAGCTGAACATGCTCATGCAGGCTAACACTTGCTCTATTTGACCTTTATTTTGATGAGACAGAACCTGGATGACAGGGAGTTGTGATGAGGGACTGGAGGGAAGGACATTTTGAAGTCACTTCTAAGAATTTAACCTTCATACACATGTTTTATGTCTTTGTTGCAGTGTCACTGAAGCTGGGGGGGGGGTTGCCTGTTCCAAAAATCAGAATTTTCATCAGGTTGTGTAATCTCCCTACTTCAGTGTTAATCCAATCTTTTCCTCGATGGGTATATTTTCACAGGAAATGATTGCAATGCTTTTCTCCAACATTTTTGCCTCATATTTAGTTTTGCAGCCACACGAGGCATCACAACCACTAATAGGATTTCCACGCTGTTGAGTGTAGAGTTAGGAATTAACTGTCCATGTGCTGCACTATGGAGATAAGACCTTTTAATCCAAGAGTCTTATTTCTCTGCAGCATTTTTTTTGAGATTCAAAACTCCATGCGCCTCTTATCTGTAACACAGTAATGAACACACACACGCACAGCATCTGTAACATCTGTCAATGTTTGTATCAGGGTTGGGGTCAATTTGCTTTTAACGGTATTCAGCTCATTGTGTGTCGTTAAAACTCGTATCGCACAACTTCATACAAGCTGACCTAAGATTACGGTCTTTGGATCCTCTGTTATTTCTGGACTCCAGCCCTTGTGCTTTTGTTAATCTTGTTTTTTTCTTCCAAATTGTGAGTCTCTCCAGGACATTGTGTGTTTAGATTTCAGTGTTTTGCATGAGTTTGCCTGTTTGAAGAGGCAATGCAGTTTATATATCGAATCCACACTGGATCACCATTACCCCCCACCCGCCTGTATATTACCTCTCTGACCACGGCTGCATCACAGGTGCAGCGTTAGGAAATTATTAATTAAGGTGGAGTCGGAAATACATCACGAGTCGACACTGAAAAGCAAAACTCACACGGCTGCAGAGGGTTTTCCTCCACACAAGATTAACGATCCAGTGTGATTTAGGAGAAAAGGAACTATTGGCAGAAATTATCCTAGTGATGTTTTCACTAGTGTTTCATCTAAATTGTACTAATTGTTGTTTCTTTTACCCTGCAACGTGCAACTTCACCACCAGATGTCACTAGACTCTACACAACCAACTTTTAAAGAGCAACAACGCAAAGACTGTTAAATCCTGCCTTTTCCTGCCACCTAGTGGTTATGGGTTACAAATTATAAAATGTTGTTGCATGACAGTCTGTGTGAACAGTGCAGCTGGACTGAAACTTTAAAAAGTCCACAGAGATCAGGCGAGGAGAGGAGAAGTGATTCTCTCTCACTTGGCCAGAACTCAGTCCTTTTTTAAGCGAGGACAACTTTGTGGCTCGTGCCTCACAATCGATGTATTTCTGCCTCCCTGCACATGTGTGCGACAAATGGGGGAGATTACATAGTTTTATATGGATTCTTTCAGAAGCCTGATGAAAAGCCTGATGTTCTCAACCCCCCCGGTATTCAAACTACACCTACTCACAGCTGTCAGAATAAAGGGAAGGACATCATTCACAATTTGATTTCTTGTGATTTTATTGATATGTAACTTGTATAAACTCCAGACTCTTCTGAGAGGAAAAAATGAACAGATGGAGCAAAATGTCCTGAATCAAGACCTAGATTTAAAAAAAAACATCAAAACAAAAGGACACAACCTCTGTTTCAGATGTGGGTTCAAACCGAGCCTGGCTTAGTTCATGATAACGGTGCATATACACAGACTGAAATTAAAAACTACTCTAGTTCATTCACTAGTGCGTTCAGCTTTTCCTGTGTGGGTGTTTTGGTTTTCAAACTGTAAAGTCACGGTGACACGATGCATGCCGAGAGCATCAGAGATACTAAGCCTGTACTTTGATTAAATGATGATGAAAAGAAAGAAAAGAGATCTCGATGAATGATCTGTGCTTTCAAGTCTGTACTTTTTTTGACAATAAAGGGGAAATTGAAATATCCTGTTTTCAGTGTTTTTATTTCAATTCATTATTCTTCATGTGCAGGAAGGGTTTAAATTCAATGGAAGACATAATACTCGAGGGCAAAGGTTATAGATGGAAGACATGGCAGCTCCCCAGAAGTGAAGCCGTTATCTCTATTGCCCCCTGGTGGCTGGCTACATTCACGGTGAGTAATAAAAGACTCAAAATATGGTTATTGATGCTATATAACAGGGTAAAACATCCTGATTAACAATGATACTGGCTCATGATTGGTCGAGCATGTGTATCGGTGAGACCTCAATACTGCAGCTCCACACGATGACCAATGCTACACGGACTCTAGCTCCAAATGATGCCAAAAGCACAAAATGGGTGCATATCAGGGACATGTTGGCTTCATTTCCGTACACTGGGAGATGGTCAAGATGCAGTTATTTCAAGTCTATGCTGCATCCTGGGTTAAAAAACAACCTATGTGGATAGTCCTGCCTTTCTGTTATAGTCAAATACATCTATGACCTCAGGAACATGAAGAGGTTTGACGTCTGCAAAGAGCAGGGAGGACTCCAGCAGCTTGATGATGGCGGAGAACGCAGGTCGGTCTTTGAAGCTCCACATCCAGCAGTACTTCATCAGATCATACCTGGAAGAATAGAGGGAGGGTCTGACATCTTGGTTCATCCAGACATTCATGCTGTACGGTTACAGATGTTGGCACAGACCCTGAGAGATTTGGGATCCTGGATCACTTTATGCTTTCATTAGTTTTACTTACAAAGGTCCTCCACAATTCCCAGGCCTCTTCATTCGAAAGGACGCCTGCAGCTTCGGAAGCACAGACTGAGGCTCCAGCTCGGGGTAAGGAGGAGAGCCTGAGATAGAACCAAGAAGATGGGACTATGAAATACACTCATCTGAAAAGCATAAAAAGAATAAGATAATATGGTGACTGATAAAAGGACATGGGTACCTAAAGTCACCAGCTCATACAGTAGGATCCCAAATGACCACCTACAGGGAGAAGAGAATATTAGCTCATTCTGCATTCTATGACTTTTTTGGGGTTTTGTTTATTCTTCGCCAGAACTTACACGTCACTCCTGTCGATGCTGAGCTGCGTTGTTATCCTCTCAGGCGCCTGCCATTTGAGAGGCACCTCAGCTGCCCTCGGCCTAAACGCTGAATCCATCTTGCGACCTTCAAACGCTACACCCAGTCCAGACACCCGGGCGGAGAGGCCTGGGCCAATTAAGATGTTCCTGGCTGCCACATCACCATGCACCAGCCTGTGCTCTGACATCAGGTAATCCTGAGAGAGGAATCAATCGCGGACAAACACATCAATCTCTGGGTCATATAGATTCATAAAAAATTCAAGATTGACAACAGTTTTTCCAGATGGGGAAAGAGGATAAGCGCATCGAGACCTGCAGCCGGCACAGAGTGACATCTTCAGCAGAGCACGCCGTCTCAATTGAGCAAATTGAAGTCAAATTGTTTGTGGGAAATAATTGGTCTGCACAAAGTGACTCACCAAGCCAGCTGCAACCTGCTTTGCCACCAGAATCACAGACCTCTCGGAGAAGTTCTGCAATGGATCTGCCATTTCTGAGTTCTTCTATAGGGAGGAAACATTTCCTGTCATTTGCAAGTTTAATCTAATTTAAACTCGAGGTTATGTCCTGAACACTTGTGTAGTGCTGTTACATTTCTGAGTGTCCAGAGGAAGAGAAGCAGGTTCCCTGGGCTGCAGGCGTCTAAGAGCAGATACATGGGCAGACGCCTGGTCTGACAGAACAGCATCCGCACCACATTGTCATGTTTACACACTGTGGCGTGGAACAGGAGCCACTTCACAAACTCCTTCGCCTCAGGGTTGTTGGGCCCGTCTGGATGGAGTTAAAGGTTCAGTGTGTAGAGGTTAGTGACATCTAGTGGTGAGGTTGCATGCTGCAGCTGAATACCCCTCGCCTCAGTCCCCTCTTCCAAACATGAAGGAGAACCTGTGGTAATCTTCGGTTGTTATAAAAACTCTAAAGGTTTAATTTGTCCAGTCGGGGCTCCTGTTGTAAATATAAAGTATTTAAATATACAGGCTCATTCTAGGGTAAAGACAACAACAAATTAGATGATTTCACAATAGTTAAAACATCACTAGGATTATTACATATCCAATTTATAATAAAAAACACCCCTTTCACTTGAATCTTACACACTGGACCTCTAAACGAAATAACAGAATTACAGGATAAGCACAACACCAGCGACCTCTTCACACAAAAAGTTTTTTCTCTGATCACCCAGGTTCAGGATTTACCCCGAAGAGACTTCACCACCACGGCCGAGGAGGGACCGTCTCTCCTCCTCAGCTGAGCTTTACAAATGGGGCCATAGCGTCCTGTCTGCCAGAACTCCAGTCCCTCCAGGACACACTCCTCAGGGATCTCCCAGGGACACAAACCCTGCCGGACCCTTGGAGCGTAGACTGGAGCTTCGCTGAGAGTGACACTCTGCCGGCCTGTTACAAACACAAAGTCAATGTCGGGGAGTTGGATAAATACAACCTGTGCATTGCTGTCAGGCATTCATTTAGCTTAACTTGGTGTTTTACGAAGAGGCAAAGAGGTTTATACCATTTGAGGGGCTCTGTCCTCTCTGCTTGTTCTTGTGCAGACTGCAGAAAATCAGGATCACCACTAAAACCGTGCTGAGAGCCAACAGAGACGGGATGATGATCACAGCCAGAGGACCTGACGACTCCTCAGCTGCACCACAGGAGAGAGGAGGAGCAGGGTCAGCACTTTCCAGAGCAGTTTTCAATTTCAACCAGTATGAGAAATATGAGGGTGGTGGGGGATCATAATTTGGATCAGACGTTTTCTCTATGTGGAGCAGGTGAAACTCACAGCACATAGGGAGCGAGGTGTCGTTGCCACACGGCGTGTCCACATCCATGAGGAGCAGCTGACATTTCTCACATGTCAGAAAAATATTGGATCATATCAACAGATGGAATTCAAAGGTTTTATCCCTGTTGACAGAAATAAATGATTAAAACAAGAACTGAAAAATCCATGATGTCATGAAGAGTAATGGCTCCAGATGACTTTAAGTTTTCCTACCTGACACCTAACGGCCTCCTGATGGATCGAGCTTGAATTTCCAACCCTGTGATGCATCATAAAAGTATAACCAGCAGCAGAGAGCTTGAACGACAACAAAGCTGTTATCAACCGCTTTTATAAAAATGAGCTCAGCTGTGTCTGAGGCCGCTGACCGCTGTGGTGCTCTGAGATGTTGACTGAAGGTTGATCATTAACAAATCTGCAGGAGCGATAACAGGAACAGGTGCAGTGCTCACACCTCCCGCAGCCTCTACAGCTAAATGACAAAACTCTGATCATTATTACTAATAAAGAGCTGATTTCTCTGGGATATTTGGCTCATTAGACAACAGCAAATATAAAGTAAGAGAGAAGTAAAGAAGAAGTAAAGACACTGTAAGACCTCCAATTAAGGCCCAATAGTTCCCTTAAATTCAAATCAAGAATTGCAGAAAGTTGCACAAAGTTATGGAATCAGTCCCCTAAAAAATGCCTGCTTGTTTTTTCAAGATCCATGAATGAAACTCCACATGAAACTACAAAGAAAGTTATTCCTGGATCCGCCCCCTTGTCTCGGGCAATTTAATTGGTTCTTTCTACATTCCACTAGTAACCAATAAAAACAGATGAAACCATAAAAACATAAACAATAAAATGTGTGTCAAAGTTAAGTGTGTACATGAAAACTATTGTATTTAAAACATAATACACCAAGTTGTGCATCACTGTGTCTTTTGTGAGGAAACTTTATGCAAATCTGTGAAACCAAACGTGACAAATAAAGAAAATAAAGTTGTTGTATTTTTGGAGACAAACATAAATCCCAGGACCACCTCTCTCTCGTGTTCCCACGTCAACACCGACCTCTGTTCTACATGTGACCACGTGGGGGATTTAACTTTATTTGTTTAGAAATAATAACAATAATAACAAACTTTATTTATGAAGTTTACAAAGTGATTCACAGACATAACAATAGAAAATACATGCAGTGCATTTCCAAGATTTTGAATAAGGTGTCAGTCTGTGTTACGAACACAAGGGGGCAGGATGGTGCAAGAGATCCAGTCCCGCATCAGCAGAGCGAGTAGAACTCCACAGTCACGTGGAGTCTCCTGAAGCCTGTTGCACTAACGGTAAAAAAATAAATAAAGTTTTAACAGATCAAACAGATTCAAAACTCAAACTTTCCAGATATTACCACGAACACTTCCCACGGGGAAAACTCCGCCTTCCTGAAACACGCCGGTGTGGAAACAGAATCCAGCGCTTCCCAATCCCCCAGAGCCCCGCCTCTCCTTCATGCTCATTGGTTCAATGCAAGGCTTCAAGGTCCCTCCCCCGGCCCCTGATTGGACAGAACACCCTGCAGTCAAGGAAGCAACAAGGAAAACGATCTTAAAAAAGTTATGGAGCGATGCCCGAGCGGATCTCGTCTCTTGCGGTTTATTGCGTGAGTTCCAGCGGGAGAAACGCTCCGCACGCCGGCTCCATACACGCAGGACGCGCGGTGCGCAGCCGGGGAACCAGGAGCCGGGGAACCGCCGCCGCGAAGGGGTCAGAGCCGCGGCCGCTCCGGGGGCAGAGCCGGGTTTGTTTCCCCGTTTCCAAGCGCTGCGAGTCGCTGATGTCACCGAAGAGGAGGAGAAGGAGGAGGAGGGCCGGGGAGGAGGAGGAGGAGGAGGAAGAGGAGGACAGGTGCGCAGAGTAAAGTTACCTCTGGTCGGAGCAGCAGCAGGAGGAGGAGGAGCAGGAGGAGGAGCGACACTCCACAAACACATCTGGGTTTATTTCTGAACATCAGCTGTTGGAAGTTTTCTGGAGGTTTTGTCAGGACCAGTTTGGAAGTGGGACAGATTCCCAGCGGATCCACTGGCTGCTCTACAACACGGAGGTCGGACAGAGGCTGCAGCAGCTGGTGGTGGTGGTGGTGGTGGTGCTGGTGTTGTTTGTTTGTGAGGACACACAACACAACACAACGGTGCTGAGGGACCGGAGCAGCACCGGAGGATCCACTTTCCGCCTCGATGCGACACTGACGCAGCAGCTCTCGCATCCCCGCGGACAGGTGATGCTCGACGGGAGGACGCGTCTTCACCACGGGGAGTCGAACCGTGAAATAAAAGATTAATAATAGTTGGTTTTCTTCCTGGATATGGATTTTAACACACGAGCCCCGCGACAACTTCTCCGATCTGCCATGGTGATTTCCCCGTGCGTCATTGCGCCCTAGGATCCAGAAGAAGCGGGTCTCGAGCCGAAGCACGAACCGTTCTTTGGACTTGTCTATTCCGCGGGAGGAGGTTGTTGTTGTTGTTGTGTGTCCCGGGAGCCAAGCGACCATGTCCAAGACGCTGAAGAAGAAGAAGCACTGGTCCGGCAAAGTGCAGGAGTGCACCGTGTCGTGGGGGGGATCCGGGGAGCTGGTCTCCGTGCTGGAGGTGCGGGGCGGCGCGGAGCTGGGAGAGTTCCCGCACCTCGGACACGTAGTGGCGGAGGCGCTGGTGTGTCACGCCGGGAGGTTCCCCTGCAGCGGGGACGTGCTGCTGGAGGTGAACGGGACCCCGGTGAGCGGACTCACCAACCGGGACACGCTGGCTGTCGTCCGCCACTTTCGGGAGCCGATCCGCCTGAAGACCGTGAAACCAGGTGAGTCCTCCCCCGGCCACAGCTGCATGTGTGTGGGGGGTTTACAATGAGAGGAACTGGGAGATGAAGGTGTGACTGGTTCCATGAATGAATGAGGGGGAACTTGGGGTTCAGTCCCTCAGGTGTGTGTCTGTGTGTGTAGCACTCATGTTGTTTACACTATGGAAACTAATCATTCCTATGTTGATGTCAACAAGGCCCCAAATGGGTTAAAGTTAAAGTTTAGGTTTGGGTTAAGATAAGGTTTAGGTTAGAATAAGTGCATGTGTCTGTGGCCCAGGTTTAACTTGTGTTATTTACACAATCACATTATCAGGATTTGTCTTCCTACAAAAAGCAAATCCACACAATTTAAATTGTTAAATTCTGGACATGTCTTGAGATTCAGGTTTAGATTTAGGTTAGGGTAAATATCAGGGTTAGGCCTGAGGTAACTATGGTTAAGGGCTCCAGGAAATCAATGTAAGTCAATGTACCCAGTCACATTATGGAGATTTGTCTTCCTCATGGAGACGTAGAGCAAGTCCCTGCCATGTAAATCATGAAAGCTTAAGGGTGATGACTTGATTTAAGGTTAAACTATGGATTAAGTGTAGGTTAAGGGTTACTGTTAAGGGTTTGGCAAGTTCTAACCATGTTTAAGGTTAGTTTACAGGAAAATCAATAAGTCAATATAACTTCCTCTTAAATCACTGAGACACCACAGTGTGTTTGTGTGTGTGTGTGTGTGTGTGTGTATTCATTCATTCATTCATTCATGTGGAGACACACATTTTTCCCAGTGCCGCACTCACACTGTGAATCAGCACGCCGGCCCACGGTGCCCAGATGTGCGTTCACCACAACACAACCCATGAATGGCTCGCAGCCCTTTGTCTGAACCCGGCCTATAATCTTCTTTGCATGCACGATTATGTTTCCTCTGAGCTCCTGTGTGCACTCACAGTCCTCACATGTATAAGCACATATAAAGTCCATGTAATTGTGTGTTTGTATTAACTCTAGCTCCAAGCTTATTGATTGGATTTGCAATGTTTGTTATTACCTGATTTCCGAGCTGTGCCAAAACAAACTCTGCCAGTCATGCTGGGCACTGGTGATTTGTGCGTGTGTGCCTGCGTGTGCGTGCGTGTGTGCGAGTGTGTGTGTGTGTGTGTGTGTGTGTGTGTGTGTGGATGAATTTGATAGAGCCACTGCTGAGTGTGGCACTTTGCAGACACTTAGCAGGGATTTGTTAATGGCTGCCTTGCAGGGCTCAGACTGTGTGGTTCTGCTTGCAGCCCTGAGCTGAGTCCAAGTCTAATTGAATCAATTAGACTCGTATCCTTAAATACCCAGGATTCTGTCCCGGCCCGGCCACACACTCGGACACCTGACAGCTTTGTGGTGGTGTCCCTGCTGTAAGGAAGTTTACCTGTTGATCAGGATTTGAGTGGAGGGGTGACATTGATATTAAACACTGTGATTCGGGTTCAAAACATTGCAGGAGATGTAATTGAGTCTTTGCTCAAGCTTGTTAAAGGTGCATCATGTCGGGTTCTCTTGACTTTGTTTGATGTAATGTTGATTGTACACCTTGACGTGTGCAGGCTGCTGCAAACCGTGGTCTCCTCCTCTCGGGGCATCGCTGTGTGTTTGTATCCTTGTCCCTGCTCTCATGATTAATTCATGCTCCATCCATCATTGATGGCCGCGCCGGTGCCAAGATGAGGTGGCCGATGGGGGCGGATCGGATGTTAGCCGACCGCTGTGGGTGTAGACTCGCGTTCGCCCGGATGGCTGAGCCTGGAGTGGGGAAAAACGCTCCGTCTAGAGGTTACGGTTTCGCCGCCTGTTTTCCACAATAAGGGAAACATCCCCATCATATCAGAGCAGCCCTCTGTCTTCCCCTTTATTCCCCCTCACTGCCTGATTTGTCTTTACTTTATCTTCCCCCTGCAGATGTTTACGCCTTATCACTCCATCTCGCCTTTATTCCCTATTTCCCTCCTGAACCCGTTCTATCACCAGTAATCTATATTTATTTCCACCACATATATTATCCTTTAAGTACATTTTGCATAAAAATCCATCTGCAGCTTTTAAATAAAATGAATTGTGCGTCTTTGTTACACTCGAGACTTCTCGATACTTCCCTTACACAAGTCGTGACAAAAAGCAACAGAAGATTGTCCTGAGTGCTCCTCTGGCTCCGGACCAGCCGCCGGCCTCAGTAAACAGCTCCCACCTTTGCGAGCAGGCAATCGGCAGGATAACCTTGAGGGGCCGATTGAGAGGAGAGGCGTATAGCGAGCGCAGGTATACTGCAGCTCAGAGGACTGGTGAGTGGGCAGCTCATTGATTAATGCTGCAAACAGACCAGGAGCCTGCTTGGTGTTTTGCCTCGTGGAGCTTAATGGACCGACGGTTTAGCTCTCAGGTCCCAGATCAGCCGTGATTCACAAATCAGCTCTGTAATGGAAAAAAAAAGGTTCTGAAAGAGATGATGAGGATAATACTGAGGTTTACATTTGACAGGGTTTACCCCAGAGATCACGTCGGTGCATGAATACATTTCTGCAGGCAAGGGCAATCTTTATTATTAATACCAATGCTGAATAATGGCTGTAATCACTGAGGGAATCACAGTGGATTCCTACTGAAGGAGTGAAGTGTTTACAGGGTTTTATTTCACTGGATGTATAGCAGCACTGGTGATAAATCAGCTCCCATGTGATTTCACACAACCTCACTCCCTTTAAGACCCAAGCAGAGGCTCTATAGGAAACAAGCTGCTCCCTGTATTTTTTATTTTTCATTTAGTAAAGAGAATTTATGCACAACTCAAAGTACCTTGGTCATCTCACTCGGGGCTTTTATTCCGATATACAGACTAAATTATTAAGTTTTCTTGATGCGCCTACATTCACACTCTCTCAGGCCTTTGGTTATTTACATCACACTGCAAGTTTCCCATAATCCCTTCTGACAACCAGCTGAGGGTCTGCTTGAGCCTGTTGCGTTCGGCTGTGGTTTGAACCGAGCGGCTGAGGAAAGCGAGAGTCGTTTTTTTAGGATACACATGTCTTGTCGGGTTTATTCAATGCAATTCAATTATAATTGTAAAGCGCCAAATAATAACATGCATTATGTGGAGGCACTTTACATAATGAGACAGAAACCTAACCGTTCCCTCCGGGTGCTGCAACTATCGAGCAATTTATGGATTATTTTCTCAATAAATGAGTAAACAAATGTGTCTCATGATTCGCAAATATATCATAAAGCCATATTCTAAAATTACTCTGATGTATGACAAAGAGAATGATTCATTCCTAACACCGAGTGGCCATTTGTCAGCCTTTCCTGTCCAAACTAGGCTGTATCAGTTTCTCTCTGTCTCAGTGGCCGTGTCACACTGACGTTAATAGTTCATGCGTTTGCCATCAGCAGCGCAGCGGAGCGATAAGCTCGCAGGCCGCGTTAATGTGGTCAACAGAGCAGTCAGGGCGTCGGTGACAGAGCCGCTCTACAGCAGCTGAGAGGAGCTGTCAGGATCGCTCTGGCTCTGCAGCTCCGTCTCCTCTCGGTTAATGTAACTCCTGCTCCCAGCATCGCTTCTTTTAATCATATCATGCATCCACAGCGCAGCACAGGGTTTACTGTAACCTTAGCTTGGATACAAACTAAATGTTGCACCACTGCATTGTGTGTTGCACAATCATCTCATGCTCCTCCTGAAGCTCTAAATATGAAGGCCATTTGTATTCCGAGTGCAACTGGGGCATCACTAGAGCCCTCCTCCTCCTCCTCCTCCTCCTCCTCCTCCTCCTCCTCCTCCTCTGCGCTCTGTTGCATCCTCTCTCTTCACGTGAAGGTGTGTGTGAATCTTATCAGTATATGCGTCGCCGTACACCTGACGTGACATCCAGCCCTCACCCTCTCTCACTGGCTGCTCTCCCGGCTCATTCCCCAAACCTGTCACACTTCTCCGCCCTCCGCCCTGCCAGCCTGTCAGCGTGAGGGACGAGGAGAGAGAGAGGACGGGCACGCTGAGAGCCCCCAGACGGCAGCGGCTGCTCTGAATACCAACACACAACTCCCCCCTGCTCCTTTTCATCCCTCCGTCCCTCCCCTTTTTATCCCCCGTCCCCCTGGAGCGGCCGTCTCCTTCTCCCTCTCCTCGTCCACTCCAAGTTTACGACTCTGCCTCCTTCTGTGTTGCCTCCTCCGCTTGGTCCAGTGAAGAAAGACATGATGTAAGAGGACGGATGAAGACCCAGATCCCTGCGTCACTTATTCTGTTTTGGAACCAGCAGTGCTCCAGGATCTCTCCACCCAGATGTTTGGGTTCCGTGCCTCCTCGTTCATCCTTGTTAACACCGTCTGCTTGAGCCGCACTGCGGTAATGAACAGGCCCGCCACAGGGATGGCTTTTTTTCACACGAGCCATGCCTCTTACTGGCAGGCACCATGACTTGGCAGGCATGTTGAGAAGCAGTGGAGATGAGTGTGTGCTGATTCACCGGCTTCTCGTTCTGCTCGCTGAGTGGTCGAGCTGCACAGTCAGCAGCTGCAGTGTCTCAAGTTTGCTGCTGGTGGAAATGGATGGTTTAGTTTCCAAGTACACAAACACACATCATCTGAGATTTCTGCCCTCTTCTCTTTAGCTTGCCTCCTAATGGGTCTCTCTCCAGCAGCAAGCCGTCCCTGCAGCTGTTTATTCCCCTTCTGAGATACGATGAGGTCAGCTTCTAAACAGAGCAGATACAGAACCCAGACCAGCGCCTGGCACCTCCTCTGTCACGAGGGATGATGACCTCCATAAATAAACTCGTTCTTTTTGTGTTTTGACCCATTTTCACTGAAAAATACACATTTGTTTAAACCGGCTTTCCATCGTCTGCCTGTGAAGCGCGTATCTCAAGAAGGATTCATCTCATCGGCTTGGTACTTTGTGTGTGTGTTGTTAAGGACCAAATGAAGTGCAGTGTCCAACTTGGTGTGATTTCAACATGTGACACAACTTTGAATAAACAGACGACCAAGTTCACGACAATGCTGACAACTGAGTCCAGCAGCAGGTCTTCACTTGCTGCGGCTCGATTACTGCAGGTGACTTTTACAGTTTCAGAAAGAGAAGCTGAAACCGGCATCACCACAAACGGCCTATTCCTACAGGCAGGTTGGGAACAGACACTGCACTAGTGTACCTACAAAGTTCTTGCTGCAAAAGGACATGTGCATGAAGTTAAGTTGGAGTAGTTGCTCTGGCAGTTGTCATCTTAAACGTGTGTGTGTGTGTGTGTGTGTGAGAATGTAAAGCACTGACCAGCTCAGTGACTGTAAAAGTTGTTTTGTTAACTCTTACCTGGGTTCTTTCCCTCTTCTTGTCATCCATTAACATTCTCCCTGCTTTGCTGCACTGATACTGATACTGACGTCCTGATAAGGGAACGTTTGTGCCCCTATAATACGGCGGATGGACTGGACTCTGCTGCTATCAGGCAACAAGTGGTTGTAAAGATGTAAAGATGACGTGCTTGTTAGTAGAACGGCTCCACCAGCTGAGGACCGAGTGGACGGACGGGACCACAGGCTGATTGACTTTGAATTTTGTGCCTTTTTCTGTTACCACAAGGGAAGTGGAGATAGAGTGATGGAAATGAATCAATGCACAGGTGCACATGTGGATAGAGGCGGATAGATTATCTGAAAGTTGATTGAACCGAGCTCCCTCCAGATGGCCACCCCCTGCACTCTGCCGAGAGCCTATTTGGAGACTTTGTTTCTGGGTCTGTGTGAAGCTTCCCTGTGGTGCTGCTGCAGAGGCACTAAGAGGAGCAGAGAGGAGAGGCAGCTGGCACATCGCTGTGTTGGAATCTTTCTCTCTTGAAGGATGAACTCGAACGGCAAAGAGAAATGGGGGAAGAAAGAGGGAAAGGAGCAGAGGGAGGAATCGGGGATGCAGGAACAGGACAAAGATGAGAAGGAGCGGTGATAGTCTCTGGGCTGTTGTTACCATTAATCACAATAATGGAATCGATTCTCTGTTTGTGTGTCTGTCTGAAACGATGCTGCCGACTGTTCATCAGGCCAGCGCTGCCTGTCGCAGAGTCACCGCACACGCAGTCGGCATTTCCAATCACGTCTGCGAGTCCGTGTGAGCTGACTGCATATGTGCGTGCAAGCATGTGTGGTAATGAAGAATTAAGGCCCATCTGAATTGGTTTTCCCTTCTGCCATTTGAGGCCAAACACAATCACACACACAGAGAGAGAGAGAGAGAGAGAGAGAGTTTCCTTCTCAGCACTTTGAAGAAACTGCCAGAGAATCTTCTCAGTAATTTAGTCTTTCTGACTCTGTCTCTTTTCTCTGGTAATGAAGGAAGATGTTTTGACTCCGTCCTCGTGCAGATCTGAGGGAGTTTGATTTGTGGGTGTGGCGATAAGAAGGAGACAAATTGCCCGTCTGTTGAGTGTGTTCATACGTCTGCTCCTCCAGTTGGGATCATCCATTACACCCTGGGTAATAAATCAGTGGAGAAGACTCAATCCCAGAGTTCAGTCTCCTGGTTGGCTGGCTCTGGTGCTTGACACTTGGCCACGGTCCAGCGCTGATGAGCCTTCGTCGATACTCGTTCTGCCAGCGCGGCCCCCACTCAGCTGTTTAGTCCAGGTACTCCACCTGAAAAGAATCGATTCCAGCCCACTCCCCTGGTGCCTGTGACATCATCTCATGTCAAAACGGATATGAAGCCCACCAGCCTCCTAACACACCCTCACAATAACCACCTACTCAACCAGCTGCTGCTGTGGCCCCATCTGCTCCCAGAGCTGCCGCAGTGCTGCCAAACCTCCACATGAGAACAGCTGAGGGGAGGAGAGCGTTTCATATTCAACCAGTGAAGCTTCCTCAGTCCTTTTTTTCATATCGTCTCTTTCCTGGTCCTAGTTAAAGGTTTTAACCCATTAGGATCTAAGGTGCAGAATGAAACCCCCTCTAAAACTGAAGTATTGTTTGAAACAACTCCCTGAAACATGAGGGATTCGTTCTGACGCGGGAAGCAGCCATTTTCTCCCTTTGTGACTAATGCACCATGTGTCTGTCCTCCGTCCTCTGTGCTGAGATGTCCCGCTCCGATGAGACGACCATCCCCGCGTGTCCTCATTAGAATTCATGGACATCGGGAGCTCGGCCCGGCTGATTTAGCTTGCTTTGCTCCTGAGCTTCCCTAACAGGTTATCGATCGGGTCCAATCTCACCCCTGTTAAGTCAGCTGACACTTCCAGAGCCGCCGCATGTGCTCCAGGGTCCTGATGTGTGTGAGGAGTGTAGGACACCGGGAGCATGTCCTGCTTAGGAGGTAATTTGACTTGCTTTTTATTCATGATGTTTCGTGTCTGCACGAGGGGAGATGCACTCACAGTGATCGCTGATTGCATTTGTTGTGACAGGCCTTCTCAGTATTCAGCTCGTGAAGACTTCTTTTTTATCTTTCTTATTTTCTGCTAATAAGCCGATCCCACGTTACTGTCCGTGAAATGCGAGGAGGACTTGAACTTCCTGCACTCGTGAGTGTGTGTTTGGTTATCAGGTGTGTTTTACATGTCAAAACAAACACACATACAGACACACACACACACACAGACTGACACATTTGCCACGGGCGCTTGCAGCTGCCGACCTGTCGCAGACTCTCTGAGGCCTTTGAGCAAATTGACTCAAGAGATCACATGCACATCAATGCTCAGTGTGTAGAGCGAGCAGCAGGATGCCCTTTGTTCGGTGCTCATTAAGCAGAGATGTTTGCAGAGTGTGGAGCATCCTCACCTGTTTCTCGGGTTGTGAGAAGTTCATGTTGCGTTTATTTAGGGCAACATTTTGTTTGTTTATTTCCCATCACCTTTTCACCCTCGTGCACCCTGGCAGCCGAATGAGCTCTGTACATTTGTGTTTCCTCTCCTCACGATCCCCTTCAACGGTTTGTTGTTACCTCTGTCGAGTAGGTTATGTTTTCACCCCCTGTGCCTTTGTTGGTCAGCAGGATGACGCAAAAAACTACAGGGCAGGTTTCTGTCAAACTTGTCGGAAGGATGGGAGATGAATTTGTCGGGCCTTGATGGGATTCTACTGGGTTCCAGTTGGCAAATCTATTTATTGTGTATGATACAACGCCAATAACAGCATCCATTGTGGTATCTTGTGGTAAAATTCCTTCATGCGTGTTGCATTACAGGAAGATGTCCTAGTAAAACAAGAAGCTGAAATTGATCTGGAGTTGGTACTATTTGAATATTTGTATTGATAATGAATTAGTTATATAAATATTAAACTTGGTGCAGTTACTTCAGTTTGTGCCTCAGTATTTTTTGAAAGTTTTCAGCACTGTCTCATCTCTAGTTTCAGCTTCTTCGACTTCAGGGAGAACATGTACTGAAGTTTTACAATCCAATCACTGGACAACGTTATACTCCATAATAACAGTTGATATAATATTTATGAAATAATGAGTTGAATACTGTTTCCTGATTGGAAACGTTCCCTGAAACCTCTTTGACAAACATGTCCCCGCAGGAGGTCCCTCCTCACTGTTTATCTGGGAATGGGGATCATCTGTGGAATGCAGTTATTTCGGTTTTGTTGAGCACAGTGTGAACGGCTCTGAAGTTCCTCCAGTGTATTGTTACCAACAGGTGCTTGTTCTGGCACAAGCTTCACATTGTCTCCCTGTGGCCTCTGACGGTGAAACCTTCAAACGAGCAGTTGCTTCTGTCCTCAGGTCCTTTGGTCGTTATCTCGTCTCTGTTCATAAAAAGACGCAACAAAAAGAATACGCTTCACTTCTTCCCAGTTAGAATCTCACACAGAGGAGGATCAATATCATCACAACATCAAATGTGTTGTTAGAAAATGTCTCTTTAATCCGAGGGTCTTTAATCTTTATTCTCAAAGACGTCTGTTTCGTCCCTCAGGTGCAGTCGTCCTTGGTCCAGACACGTGTGTGTTTGTGTGTGTGTGTGTGGTTGTTTGTGTGTTTGTACACTGCCTTTCTTTAATACGATGCATCAGAGCCTCATCAAGCAATCATTCAAGGCTCGTCATTTGTATTCCAGTCATTCATCGTGTCTCTGGCACATGTCCTGTAAATGAAAAGTGGTTTCAAGGTGGCGCGGCAGTGAAGCCTCTTAACTTATTATGATTCCAGCCGAGCCATCGCACTGACAGTCACTCCCGAGAGGTGGTAGTCACAGGGGCTGGAAGATCCAGTCAGTGAACAGGAATGTGGTCCCTCTGGTTGTTTTAATGTGGACGCACAACCTGTTTCCTCCTCAAGAATGAGGAGTGTTGAAACCCTTTGGAATGTTCCAGAGTTAAAAGGCCTTTTTTAAAATGGAATCCTCCAATGTCTTCACTCCACAGATTAATTATTAAACTTGTGAACCTCTGTCCTTGGGAGATCAAATAACTGACCACAACCCACATAGGCCGAAGGGAAAAGATGAAAACTTGATTCAGAGATTTAGATAAAAATGAACTTGAAAGCTCTAGAATTTGTTTTTGGAGATGGAGGTTGCATTGAGCTGGTTTTGGGGGGGGCTCATGCTGGTTTCATAAAATCAGACTTCCTCTTAAATTGGTCCAGGGCTTAGCAGGGCGGTGATTTGGTCACTGCTGCTGTCTCTGGGCCCAGTCTTCCTCAGAGCCCCCCCCCCTGTCTCCTGATGAGCTGGCAGTGTAGCTCAAACCGATTCAACACCTCCGCTGACGGACGGGCGGCTGAGAAGCAAACACACATGCAGGCTCAGGCATCGCACGCACACATGCACACACAAACACACACGCTTTGCACACGTGATGAATACAGTTCAGATTCTTCTTGACAGCCACCCACCCGCTCACTGACCTGCCTGACCCCTCACAGCAGTTTAGCACGAGACGGCTCCAGACTGGACATATGGGGGTGAGAAGAAATAGATCCTCTTGTCATGAATCACACGCACACCGACTTGTTTTCAATGCTGAGCACACAATGTGTGCGGTGTCACGTGAGATGAGTGTTTTAAGACCATATAAGGGACTGATGCTCGTTCTGCAAATATAACTTAGTGGTGTCTGGGAAATGAAGTTGTCGCCTCTCGAGGATTAAAAAGGGCAGAAAGAGTTATTTCCTAGTTTGGACGCAGCACAGGGATGAAACCACTGATTCTTTAAATCAGTGGTTTCATGTTCTCTAGTAGCGACAGGTTGTAGGTTTTGTTGTGTGTGTGTGTGTGACACCAAAACTGTATTTGTGTTGCACCTTCCAAATCTCAGATACAAGGTGCTTCACAGGAAAAACTGAAACACAGAGAAGTACGAAATCAGACTTTACAGATGAAAATATCAAAATTAAGCATTTGGGAAATTATTGGAATAGTAATTAAGATCGGGTTCAGGATTAGAATAAAAAAACAGAAAGTAAAAGTTCCCTTATCTTGAGAAATTCTCATTTATAAAATGATGTCTTGAAGAGGGATTTTAAAAGAGGATGATGAGTTTTGGTAATTATCACATTATGACATAATGGGATTCAATGATTCTGTTTTCCACATTCGAGTCTAATGATCTTGCAGTTTTTCAGTGGATCTATTGCCTCGATATGTTTTCTCACTGAATTACAACCAACATCAGCTTAGTTGAATCATATCACTGTTCACTGATTTGAAATCCAAACGCCAGAAAAGGGAATTAACCAAAGGGGAAAAACACTCAGCACATATTTATGGCGATATTAAACTCTGCAGCATCATTCTCACCAGTGGATCTTTGTCTCTGTGACTCGAAGGCTGAGGCGGCTCCTCAGCGATGCAGCTGATGACTGACTCACTCCTGCTGTGAGTCACACATCCACTGAATAGCAGCGTGTGGATGAGAGGGATTCCTTCGTGATCACGAGTCCACGTTGACTTACAGGAATCTTACCTCACCAGCGCTGTCACGTGTGTGGTGGTGGTGGTGGATCATTCAATGGGTTACCACAACCACAAACAACAACACACACACACAGGCCCATGAGAGTTAAAGGACAACACAATTATGTGTTCATGTTTTGGTAGATTAACCACATTAACAACTGCTCTTAAAGCACATGATTCATTTTTACATTTCAAGTTGGGTATTTAAAACAGACTGCACAGACTCGATTGTTGTGAAAGGTTCAATTTGTGATTCTTTCATTGATTTAGTTTGATTCCAAGTCAGGCACTCGTCTCACGATGTTGCAGCAGCGTAAAGAAAGTGAAGCAATTAGCAATTGTGTGAGTTCTGAAAAGGGATGATGTCAACTTGTTTGTATCTTACATTAAATAGGTTGAAAAGAATCAAATACAAAGCAGTGGTTTGCCTGAGAGCAGGAAAAGCTTTTAATTCTCACAAAATAAAAGCTTCAATGTAAAATATGTGACTTGTTAAAAGTAATGATCTAAAATGAGGTAAATCATCAGTGTGGTGATTAAATGGGAAATGCAAATGTGAGTTATAACACATTAACTTCACAGTTTTCATCAAGGCTCCAGCTGTCATGTGATACGTTTTCACATGTGCTGGGTTGAACGGGGACTAAAACACACGAGAAGCCAAAACTCCTGTGTGGACGGAGATCGTTTCAGTTTGAAAATGCAGTTTTTCAAACTTACTCCTAACGAGGCCTCTGTCCTTGCAGGTCCTTGACTCCTGTGATTCCTCTCCCTGCTCCTCAGCCCCCTCTGATCTCACCGTGCTCTCTTTGTTTTCAGGCGTCTTGTTTGTTTACCCGGATTTATTGTCCGTTTTTTTTTCTTTTTATCTCCACGCCGCAGCGAGCACCGCCTGCTACAGTATGCAAATATATGACCAGCTTTGGCAAACACCGGCGTGATCCCAGGTTTGCTCGGGGCAGTGATGATCGGGAGTCATCAGGGCGGCTGGGGGGAAGCGTGTGGACGAGGCAGGTTGTTGAAGGGCTGAGTCGGTGGTTTACAGATCTGTGTTGACTCGGCTGTTTTGACTCCTGCTGAGGCTGATAGATGAAGCCTCACTGAATTGAACACATACACAGAGATACATAGAGACGCACATGCACCCTGATGTTTCCATAAAGCCTGATGGTTCTCAACTAATGATCCTGCTCGCTGCCCGACTCGTTTCTATTATTGGTCCCATTCATCCATCATTGGCTGCTTGCTGATGCAGGGTGTCGGGGAGCACAAGTGCGCTCCTCTCTCTCCACCCTCCCTTCCTCCTCGTCTTTCTCTTTTTATCTCCTCCGTTCTTCTGTTTTCCTCGTGCTCATCTGCGGATGGTTTTATGTGAGAGATGGGGTAAAGTAGAGCAGGCTTTATTCTCTTCCTCTGAGTGGGTTTTTACTACTTTCCTCAAAGCAAAGTAAACATCATCAGAAGATGTCATGTGCACTGAACCTGCAGTGGTTCCTCAAGTGCTGCTTTTGATGTGGAATCAAGGAAAAGACTCGTTTGGTTGACAGGGAGCAGGAGCAGGAAGCATCACTTTACCTCCTCGGTTTCATGTAGAGCCCATCAGCGGCCACCCCTTTGTCTCCAGAGGGAGCCGAGCCTATCAGCCGTGCACGCACAAAACCCGCCACACTCGTTTGTTGGTTTCAGGGGAAGTTTCTATTGACGCATTGTTATTTCCAAGCGGAGCCTGTTTTTCCAGGTTGAAGGACGTGGGGAATGTTTGTCATCGTGTTTTGAATCTCTTTGCCGCGCAAGCAGATTGACAGTGGCGATAGCAGCCGCTCCGAGACGCCTGTTGTTTTCTGACACTCGGCTGCCCGGGGTGCATACACCGCCTGTTGCTGCTCTCAACACAACCAGCGCAGCTAATGACAGTATCGAGGATGAAAGCCCCACGTTGCCTAACTACCGACCAGTATCAGTTCCGCTGCTGTCATCCGATCCCTGAGAATCGAGCATGTGCTGTATTCTCTTCCACCCTTTTAAAGATTTAAAGAGAAAAACTGCGGCGCAGGTTTGAAATGACACAAACATCCGTTGTGACGCCTCTCACCTGAGGACAGGTGAACTGAATCTGGCAGATTGCAAGGAGACGTTTTAAGGGCCGAGCAAAGTTGTGTGCTGCAGTGCACGGATACTTTGTGCAAATTTGTGTTAACGAATACGGGAGCAGGAGGATGACAGTGCAGTGAGACCAATTAGCTTGTTCCTTGATCCCGGGCCCAACTGGGGATCTCTGTGGGAGCAAATGTCTGACTCCCCCCTCTGCACAATGCAGCAATGCAGGTCCCACACAGACACACACACACGCCCGCTGCAGCAGCCCTGAAACTCTCACTGTGTGGCAGTTTGTGTTTCGTCGTTGTCGATCCTGCACGTGTTCTTTTCCCTCAGTGTGTCTTTGATGTGCCTCAGATCCAGTGTGCGCTCTACTTTTATTCAACCTGCTCTGAGCCGTCTCGTGCAGTCTATTCTGAGCCTTCCTTGCCAATCGCCTGGAATCAAAGGCCATTTGATGATACGTTAATAATTTATTTCCTTTGCAATAGCACTGTTAGCTGCTTTGCTTGAGTTATGATGAATCGTCTGCAGTGGCAAGTCATTCGTAAAAAAAAAGAAACTGGGAGAGCAAGGAGCCTATGAAGGGAAAAATTATGTTAATGTGAGCTGATAATAAAATCTCTGCTCTGAGGACTTTAATGTTTGTGTAGGTAGCAACGAGGGTGAACGCTCTGGAAGTGCATGAGACGTTACCGCGTTCTGGTGGAAAGGGGCCGCGCCTCTGGAAGCTCTGTAATGAGGACAGGAAGGCGTTTTACATTTTACAGGAAGGCGTTTTACATTCTGTGATACAGGCTGTTTCAAGTAGAATAACGGAGAGAGAGAGAGGAGACAGGGGCACAATGAGGAGGAGGAAGGAGGGAAGAAGAAGAGGAGGATTAGGAGGGGATGAGGTCTGAGCTGTAAGCCCCATGCACGCCCCATCTGGGAGGAGATGAGCCGCGCTGTCTGTAAGTTGCAGGGAGGGCTAAATTAAGTCATCAGCGGCAGCAGAGAATTACGACCAATTGTGGATAATGGCTCGTTTGGAAATGTCACCACAATCAGGCGTTGATTAGCCGCTCAGCTGTGTCTGTATCTCACCGGGTCATTTAGCTGGAGAGGAATCGTTGCCGGACTCTGGACTGCAACCTGCCAGTGTATGTGTGTGTGCACGTGTGTGAGTGTGTGTTTCCTGCACACACACACACACACACACAAACGCTGAGGTGATAGAGATCATGTTTACTGGGTCCTTTCTGAAAGCGCAATTGGAAATCAGTGTTCTGTAATATGGAGGGAATAAACGGCGGTGTTAAAGTTGTGTATTTATTTAATATGTCTGCGTGCGTGGATTTTGATTTGTTATCTTCTCTGTGTGTCTTCATGGGAGTTTCTGTGTGTGTGGGCGGGTGTGTGTGTGAGTGTGTGTGTGTCCGTGTGAGTGTGGGCGGGTGTGCATTCCTGTCTTTGTGTTTCTTTCTCTTATCAAAGTACCAGTGCTCTCTTGATTCAACCAGTCCACTGTTTATGAACTGTGTGTTATGATTCTGCCGTTCTCTGCCCCGTCGTATTTATTACCGGAGCACAATTGGAGGAAGATGGTAAATTACCAGTTTAATTGCTTAAAAAGGAAATAGTTGCTTGAAGCACTTGGGCGGTATGACATGTATTTACCCTCAGATAACCCTCGACAACAGACTCTCCCTCTCACACACACATTCCTGGGTTGTTTTGGATCTGGATGACATGGTCAAAGTAAATATTCCAGTGCAAATCCAAACTGAAACCATGTGTTTGCTCCCTGATGAAAGCCTGCAGCCTGATTTCAACAGTTCAACCTCTGCAGCTGCTGTTAACCCCAGAATTTGATATATTTTATCATAATTCACTTCATGTTTAATAGGTCACCACTCTTTGCTGGAGAGTTTGACCTCGAGTGCGGCCTCTGCCCCATGTGTCCGGCATCCAGCCTCGTGTTTGATATGAATACCAAATTATTTTTGGATTAGCCTACGCTCGCACAGCATGGGGGCGGCATGTGATTCTTGTATTTAATGTGTCTGCCAATCACGACAGATTACCTCCGACCAGTGGAGCAGAAGTTACGCATGTGATGGTTTAAGTCTGGTGCTCCGGCGTTTTGTCTGCTGGTCACAAGCGGGGAATTATTGGGCTCGAGCCGGAGCCCCCCCCCCGTGGTGCGATATGAAAAAAAACTGAAAAACAGTGGAAATATTCTCCAGCATCACTGCACTGTGGCCATATTCAGACCCGATTCTCTTTGAAACGCATCCAAGCTCTACAAAATCCCCCCGGTGCAATTAACCTGTTTGTTTGAAGTGGTTTTGCACTTTGAAATGCCTCATAAGAGAATTTGACTCCAGAGCTGTTTCTGTCAGAAATGCTAAGGTGAAGAGTTGAAAGGAAGCAGAACTTCTTTTTAAGGCATTTCTCCAACAGGAAGATGTGAGTCCTACTTATCCTGCAGGCAGGGGATGACATGACACGGGCAGAGAGACAGGCAGAGACACAGGCAGAGACACAGGCAGAGACAGAGACACAGGCAGAGACACAGGCAGAGACACAAGCAGAGACAGAGACACGGGCAGAGACACAGGCAGAGACACAAGCAGAGACAGAGACACGGGCAGAGACACAGGCAGAGACACAAGCAGAGACAGAGACACGGGCAGAGACACAGGCAGAGACACGGGCAGAGACACAGGCATGGGACAGATGAATAATAAATGAATTCTTCTTAGTTGCCTCCGTCCAGCTTTAAATACAATTCACCAAGATGCAGAACTGATAGATTTAAAATCCCCATTGGCCGTTCAAATGACTCATGATGATTTATGATGATGTACGTGTTGATGTATTTATTGATGTTTTGTGGTCTGACTGCATGTTGCTGCGAAACTAATTGCCCCTCTGAGAATGTAAAGATACCTTGAACCCTAATGACTTAAACCAGAAGGTTGTTGGTTTGGTGGTTCTATTCCCTGGTCCATCCTGTCTGCATGCTGAAGTGTCCTTGGGCAAGACATTGAACCACCTAAAGGCCTCGGACGACTATTCCGACAGAGCATGAGTGGTGTGTGATAGAAAAAGTGCTTTGAGTGATCATTAAGGCAAGAAGAGTGCTCTATACGTCCAGTTACCATCTAACAGTGAGTGTATGGGCTGCCCACATGTTGATCTCCAGCCCTTTTCATTACATTTATAAAATCTGCCAAAAAACTACGTAAAATTACTCTTTTTTTTTAATCTATTCTTTGATTTATGGTTTTCACTCGGCTCAGCTCGGCTCACAGCTCGAGCCAAGAGGTTTGGCTCCTGCTCGGTGACATCCAAACAGTCACTGCTGCTGCGTCTGGGCCAAGATCGGTTCCCTCACACAGACGCCTCTGCCAACGCTTCAGGGGGTTATCATTCATTCAGAAATAAAGGGGCCAACTAAAAGAAATATCCCTCCCGAGAAATAGAGGTTCACGAGGGTCGGCTAATGGAGCCTATTGTTCTCCGGGTTCCACGTTCAGACTTCAGGGAGGGAAGAAGAGTGTGTGTGGTTATGTGGTTGTGGTTGTGTGTCTATGTGCGTGCACGCGCCTGGTCGAGCCTCATCTTGGGGGTCAGGAAGAACAACAGGAGTGTGTTATGCTGCACTCTGCTGGAACCCAGCTGGGGCATTACTTAACCCACCCCCCCCCAACACACACATGCACAGACACACACACACACAGACTTTTTTGAAGTTCAGTGAGCACAGTGCCAAGTCATTGTTATGTGAACTGTGGATTAGTGTGTGTGTGTGTGTGTGTGTGTGCAGTGTGTGTGCAGTGTTTGTGTGTGTGTGTCGGTAATAGCCCCTTCTGTGTTTCCCAGTGTGAATCGGAGCATTAATGTAGCGTGCTTTATCTCAGCTCTCTGTCTGTGTTTGCGTCTCTCTCATCTCACTGCTTCATTGGCCTCTTTTACATTTTACCTAATAAACCCCAGAGAGAGAGAGAGAAGGAGAGAGAGAAGGAGAGAGAGAGAGAGATGATGTAATGAACGGCTGTGTTTTCACTTGTTATCGTACACTTCCAGGTGTGTGCACAGGTGCATGTGTAGTGATCAGACCTGTGACTTATCTTGCATACGTTGGTGTTTTGGTCGAGGAATCTGCAGAAAAAAGAAATATCTCTCCATTCCAAGTTATTTTGATCCTTTTTAACACTCAGATTTTCAGTTTCCTCCACGACCCACTGGTTTCAAGGGGCTTGAACCCCCAACCCCCCCCGACCCGTGTCCCTGTGGAGGAAGGTTCAAAGTGACCGGGGAGCTGTGACTTTTTGAAATGGTAACCTCACAGCGTTGTATCCCCAAGGCTTGGAACTGGACATTTTGATCTGTTATCCTGAGATATTCGTGTGTGTCTGTGTGTGTGTCTGTGTGTGTCTGTGTGTGCAGTATGCCCACAGGCTAGTTTTTGCCTGTGTGCATTTGCAGAGCATGCAGCCACGTGCACACTTCTCTATATGGAGCAGTATTGATCTTTGGCCCTGCTCTTAAGTACTGACCAGTGTTGCAGTGGCTGGCCCCGCTGGTGAATGCTGCAGAACGTTTTGACCTCCAGATTCCCTCGAGCTGCAGCTCTGCTGAAGGACAGGAGTAGTTCAAGTCTTTAACTTGATACAAAATACACAACTCACCGTGGAACTCAGGAAACACTGAGTGTTTACAATCATAAAAAAGCGTCTCTCTCCCATCCAGCTGCTGTCAGTGTGTGTGCATCTGCTCTGATATCTTTATCTACCTCTGCCCAGAGCTTCCCCGAGCTGTCAGCCTCCGAGCTCAGCCAAGCCAGGAACCTCCCGTCTTCGTGCTCCAACTGCTCACAGGAAGATAGCTGCAATCAACGCTGAAGCCTCCACTTGAACGCCTCTTGCTTTTCTCAAACTTCTGCCCAGTTTGGATAAAAAAAGTTCACGAAGCGTTGTGGTCACTGAGCTGTGTGTGAGGAATCTGAGCTCCGAGCGAACAGTCGGCGGGAGGGGCTCCGAGCGGTCCTGTAAGTCTGGACCGTGAACAATAGTCCTTTATATGTGTCCGAGCTCATTGTGCAGGTCGAGTGTCAATAAAAAAGAAAAAATGCATGGTTTTCTAAGTAGCACTTCCACCATGTTTTGCATTGGTCTAAACTCCTGTGGTTGCTAAGTGACCATTGAGAGAATGTTTTGAAACATACAGTTGAAAGTTGAAATTATTCTTAGTTGGTTCATTATGGACATTGATTGCTAAAAATAGCTTCAAGAGTCTGTAAGGAGAAACAAAGAGACTGCATCTTACTGGTGATTTTGTTCATTAAACATGCAAATTGGGTGAAAGATTATTTACAGTGCATTGATTTAAATGTGCTTTATTATAAAGAGTAACATTTTTGCAAGATACAGTATGAGGATTGGAAGTATTGCTCGTTATTGTATCGACAAACTACACAATAAAGTGTGGGCTGGAAAAGATTTAATTATTTTTTTGCATACTCAGAATATGAGTTAAAAAATACAATATTGACTTTCAGCACTTTTCAACTTTAGCATCAAAATGAACCAATAGATCAGCCAATTAATGATTTGCTAGGGAAAACCCCCTGATTGAGAAACCATTGGCCAGACAGCTCGTCAGCAGCCTCCACCTTGCCGAGCCGAATCGGTCCCCAGACGAAGTGATCGAACCGAAATCAATAAACCCGTCAGCAGAGGCTTGTTTTGTTTCATTCTTTCCTACCTGAAGAAACAGCTAAATGCATTGTATTGATTCTTTAAAAGTGACTGTGTGAGATAAATGCTTTTGCTACTTCATTAAAAAATAACCGCTGTGCTCCAATTTGACTCTGTGTGATCAAAACGACACTCACAGAGGGTTTGGTTGTCTGTTGTTAAATAAAAGTCATTTTCTTTTTGCTCTCTCAAGTGGAAACAGAATCCAGATAATGCTGCAACCTTCGAATCCTCAGCCCCGCGGCACAGGCTTCTCTTATCTCTTATCCCGTGACCCTGCCCCCTTTAGCTCTTCTCTCGGCATGCCGCTCTCATGAATCAGCCCACACTCCCGTGGAGCAGCAGTGCCCTCGGGGGATTTAACCACAGGTGTTCATGACCAACGGGAACAGTGACCTTGACCACTGGGGAAATGTCACCAGGGATTTGTGCGACCTCGCAGAGATAGAAAAATAAATCAAATATTTGCGGTCTATAGATCCGTGGCCGTGGGAGCTCTGTGTCCATGTAATCAACACAAAAACAACACACACCCATCATCTCTTCTGGTTTGATGTTGAACTTATTTATGGATTTATACTTCATTCAAACAATGAGGCTTTTTACTTTAGCCCTTTAGAAACCTGATGTCAAATCAATAACGCCATCAGTCATCCTGTAGAGTTTATCAAGAGAGGCCCATTAGCTACACATCCATCATCTCCACTGCGACACAGAGATAAGATACCAGTCTTTGTGAAGGTCACCACGCTCCAACTCTCAGGGTGGCAGCTCACAAACCGCATCATCGCCGCTCGCCGCTCTCTCCCCAAACCGTGCAATTTTCTGTTCGGAGGCTGAGCTTCCATTACCTCCATGGCGGCCTGCTGTTTAGTAAAAGCTTGAGGAGATATTAGAGAGAAAGTGGACGTAAAATGATGCAGCCCGAGAGAGGAGAGGAAGAGGAAGCAGCCGACAGGGGGGAAAGGAAGAGGAGGAGATGGTGGATTTGGGACGCCGGCTGACTGATAAGGATTTGGTCTGGTCCAATTTCTTTTCCCGCTTTTTCTCCGAGCTTGCAAACTCTGAAATCAATAACACGGGGATGAAAAACATCTCGGTTCAGAATATGCAGGTGAAATTTGAGCTCTGCTGACGACTCCAGACGTGAAGGATGAAGTTGTGTTTGTGTGTCTGTTTACAGCCGTCGCTCTATTCTTCCCTCAGAGCCTCAGGTTATTTATGCTCAGGCCCTTCCATGGCAACACCTTCGGTTCTCCCTCTCCCCTCAGACTGAAATTACTGGACCGTTGTAAATCCTGAGCTGAAACCTCCCAATCGCGCTTTCTATTGATCTGTGTAGTGACGAATTGATCCATCCTCATCATCTTTCGTCCACTGGCCTGGGGTCTGCAGCAGCATCAGGATACACGGGCATATGTCCGACTCGTGATCCCTTTCTTTAAGGGAGTTTTTGGGGAGGGAGGGACACGCTTGGTTTGGGTTGGGTCTCTAAGCCGAGGCTAATTGGCAGCAGGTGAGCGGGGACACGCTGTGAGGACAAGATGAGTTGAGGAGGGCAGGGGCCACTGTACGTTCAGGCTCTGATTAGAAAAAAGAAATGACAAGATGTGGTCCTGTTGCAACCTGTTGAGGAGGAGGAGGGAGTTTGTAGTTGACACAGGTTGCCATGACACAGTCGTTGATAACAGCACCAGCCTGTTGCTTTATGTGTGTTTGCAGACTAGTGAATTATTGATGGATACTCAGAAACATATGGTTCGTTCCAAACCAGAAGAATAACGCACAGTAGCCCTCGTACAGGGGATGTAAAGATGGGTTTAACACATCTCGATTTAAATCAAAATGTGCGTTCAGCCGATAAACCCTATTTAACAAGGTAACAGTAACATTTATCAATGCATTTTGGGCATTTTATAATCAATCTGCAAAGGATTACTTAGCCTGCGTCTCTCTTGTGCGATCTAGTGTGGTTAAAAGGACGGTCACCACAAACGCTGGGTTTCCAGAAGAACTCCCACTGGATTTGTTTGGGATTAGGCCAATTTCCTGCAAGACGTCGGGTAATCCCAGGAGGATGCAGGTTTTAAGTCTTTCCCAGGCTGCGGGGGGGCGACGACGACACACACAGTCTGATCAGCGCTGTGTCCCCATCTGTGCCTCTGCAGCATCCGGGGTTCGGCTCCAGCACGATGACTCAAAGTGCCAACAGGAGCAGAAGGAAAATGGGATGAATTTAAAACTGAGACAACCTGCTTGTGTAATTAATTTGTCGCTTCCGTTTACTCGATAGCATCTAAACCAAATATACCTCTGAGGGATTAAGGGACCAGGCCCAGTGATGCCCTTCTTCTGCACATTGGCCGGGTCATGGTCGGGCTTGACTCCGAGGTCAATGTTTGGAAGTTGTGAAGCAGTCGATATAAATTCATTTTTTCTCTTTCGGTTCATTTCATGTCATCGAGTTCTCATTTCTCTTCCAAGACCCCAGATTTATTTGTCCTACCCGTCTTCATCTCTTCATCTCTGCCTGTCTAACCACCCATCCATCCCCCTATCCATTCTTTTCCCCATATAACCCCCCCCTCCCCATAATCCTCTGCTCTGTATGGAACCAGGCGTTTGGATCGATGGAGCATCAGTTTCTCTGTAGCTTCCCGCATCCTGGGCTTGTTTTCCCAACTTGGATCGATACCATGTCATAATTATCTTTCTTCATCCGTCTCCCTGGTGCAGCAGCAACTCTTTCGTAATACATCTCAGTCCTCGGGCATCTGCATTTTGCACCATCGAGCAGCTGCACATCAGTTTCTCCTGAACCATAGGCCACCTGGGGGGAGCATTGATCCATGTGATGTTGACGTAGTGTTACTTATTGAGATGTCCATAATGGGCCAGTTGTACCTGCTGTGGGAAACCGTCATGTAATAATGCAGCATTGCAGAGGAGCACACATAGGAGATGGTGTGTTCTTAGTGGTGCTGCTGGGAAGAGATTCATTCATGTCCCATCTGCTAACATGGAGGAGGTGGAGTTTCTCGACCTGTACTGCTGTCAGCCACCGGGGTGGTGCTATGTCATCCATCATTATGCAGTCTTTGGTTTCCACTAGGCAGATGTACAAGTTCCTGTGAGAACATCTTTTACACTCGGTCAATGTCCTTTAGCTCACGTAACTCCTGTAGCTGATGTGTCCAGAGACACTCCCACACCTTCATCCCTCACCCTGAGTGCTGCCCAGGGGACAAAGGACAGGGACATGGTATTGGACGGGTAATTGCTTCAGTATTGGTGCCTGTTCCTTCTCTCATTTTTCTGCCTTTTCAATCCGTCTCTTTATTATTTCTGCTTCCTTTCTCCGACTCGCACTCCTCCTCCCTTACGACCTTTGACCCGCTCTTCTCACTTGCTATTCCCTCGCCTTCTCAACTACATCTATGACATTCCTCGAATTGCACTGTTTACCTGTCTCAGCTGCATGCCGCCTCCTTCACCTCCACGTCATTCACCCCCCCCTTTTGTCTGTTGTTTAAGAGCTGTTTGAGAGAAATGCCACATTTAAGAAATCCATTGTCTGGACCACCCTCATTAAATTTAAGACCTGATGAGGTAGAATTGAAAGTCTTCGCCTGTGAGTGTGTGATCTAGAGGGGCCACCTTTTTTTTGATGGGTGAATTCAAGGAATGCATGAACCAACCCCTTGTCGTAAAAATCATTACTAACATTTAAGACATTTAAAGAACGATCAATAGTTCCTAATCCTACAACAGATCCATGCAGGCAACAGTTTAACAACACCGGTATCAAATCAAACTCCAAAGTCCTCCCAGGAGAAGCTCTATTGCATTCTTGCCACATTCCATATTTCCTAAAAGGGCAAACAACATGGTTTTACTCTGCTGTGCTCCACTGTGGAGGTTTGCTGCTGCTCAGATCAATAACTCATTAAAGGGGATTGTTAGTCTCCATTCACTCCTCATACACAGGCGACCCTGTTCAGACCAAAATGCCATTGGAGTTTTGGGGTTGTTTATTGTGTTATAGAAAACGTTTGAAGGGTCCTAAAGTTTTGGACATTTTGTGCAGTTGTACCATTGGTTGTGAGTAAAGATGGACGATGTGTCTCGACTTTCACTCAGAGAGGAACGCTGGCGATTGGGGGAGGGTCTTAGGGTAGAAAGGTCCTGCAGATACACGGACTCAATCAATCATTAATGAAATAAACACATGACAATACATCACAACCGCATAAAAAGACAGGATCTATGTTCGAGATAATTTTGGCCTTTTAGTTTGGTCCATTTCACATTTTCCAAGACTTTGGCATTTCTTTTTCAGAAGCCATCATGTCGACCATCTTTATATTCAGTCAATGAGGTTTACCAAAGAATTAGACGTTTTCTGAAAGACAACAATTCACTTGGTTTATTTTTCTTTGTAGAAAAAACAAAAACTGGGGTATACACACTCACGTCCCTTGAGCCAGCCGGGCTTAATCGTGTCAGTGGGAAACATTTGATTAAACTTTCATATCTTGCAGCGCAGATCTCATATTCAGGTTATAGTGATAGGTTAAAACACTAGGGGCCCTTTTTAAGAACTGAAGGCATTTTGTTGTTTTTCCCAAACAGGAGCAGAACTCCCTCAGTGGAATCTAGAGTTTGTAGATCGATCGGAATTCAGATATTTTGCATTGAATCCCACGGAGACAGACTTGTTATCTTGGTCTTGGACTGACTGGGGATAGGTTTAGCAGAGTTTCAGTTCTGTGACTCAGTTGGGATGCAGTTTTTAAGATTAAGAATTCAGACAATAAAGCACTTTCGGGGACTCTCACTTGTAAATAGTTGCAAATGACTCAGCCTGGTTTTCACACAAACAAACTATAATCGTTTTATGGACCAAAAGACAAATCTAGGATTCATTTCAGGTCTTTTTGCAGACGTACGAATTGTGCAAGTCCAAGTTTCCCAGGGACGCTTGATGTAATCTCCAACTATTGTTTTCACGGGGCCAGATCCAGGTGCTGTGGAGCTGCTCCCCCTCTCAGTTGTTCCCCTTCCTGGCTTTGTGAGAAGCTGTTTGGCTGCAGCAGGACTTTTTTCTCTGAGGAACACAACTGGTTCCTGGGGAGGAGGAGGAGGAGGGGGGTGGGCGGCCGACTTCTGCCTCACTGGTTGCAGCCGATGATTTCATGCTAACTTTGTGAGTGTCAACAACTTGGGGAGGGTCAGAAAGTGACGTGGCTTCGTAGCAATGCCGGGGAGTTGCATCACTGACCCAGGTGGATTGAAACGTGCTCAAACAAACATCCACACTGAATATCCAATTGTTTCAACCTATAAATTGTCTTTCAGATCATTTGGTTTACTCTGTTGAGCTGCTGAAGGTACCTCCAATTCTCCGTGTGAATTAACTTGCATTGTAACAGTGAAATGAGTCAAGTCAGAGCTAACGATTTGGACTAATGATGCCATCGAGGTTCAGCTCTCCTCCACCTCAGACTCTCACACAATAGAACCTTATTCTTCTGCCTGTCTCCGGCTGTGTGCTCCTCCTTGCACAGACCACTGCACCCCGACCTAATGACTTCAGAGCTGCTCATCTGATCACAGGGCAGCAGCAGACATTCACCTTCTTACCACAGGGTCAAAGGGCTTTCTTCAACGCACATAAAGATGTTTCGTTCAATTGTTTATCGAACAGCTGGAACGTGGCTCGGTGCAGCGCCTCCCTCTGCCAAGGCCAAACAATCCTACACGTCCGTTTGACCTTTTCAAAATTTGCACCGAATTGCACAAACTCACATTCTCATTCCAGCCTCATCTTTTCCAGTTGTTATAACAGAACTGGGCTTGTCAGAATGGAGGATGTTTTCCAGGACTGTGTGGTACAGACCAGCTTCCTCATAAATGTCAGATGTTTCTTTACATCAAGATTATTTTCTGTCTGTCTCGCCACGATAAGGGAATTGATTGAAAAATCTGCACCACCTTCAACCAGATCCACCAAAATTTAATGATTTCTTCCCTCGGCCAGGTCGCATCCCTCCACAACGTTTAGTGCGGATCAATTTTGTACGTAATGTGTGATCCTGCTGAAAAAATAAATAAATCATAGATTGGATCTGCACCAAATTGCACACTCATTATTTATTTCTTTGTCATTAAAATCCATGAATTATTCTCTGAGAAATCAACACAAATATTCCAAATCCCTCCACTTGATCCAGATTTGATCCAGAATTTAGAGGGTTCCTCCCTGAGCCACACTTCATCCAGCAGAGCTAATAACACATGATCGTTGCTCCACATCATTTCTGTTGTCATGGATCAAATCTCCCACGATGCACATTTCCATTCTTGCCTCATCTCTGCAGCAGTTGTAACAGAACAGGGCTCTTACCGAATGGAAGATGGTCCCCCAGTTCTCACCACACACAGACACACACACACACACACACACACACACACACACACACACACACACGCACACGCACACGCACACACACACACCCATCCTGAGCGTTAATCACCAGCTGTGAGCACATTGTTGTGTCTTATCTCACCGGAGCACAAGGACTCGTCTGACTTTTTATTCGGGGAGGTCCTTTTCTCCGACAGCAGAAAATCAAATGAGAGTGACATTCTGTGAAAGGCCGTGTTATAACATGTGATCAACAGCTGACACTTTGACAAAAAGTCATTGTTTCCTAATTACACGCGGCTCTCTGCTGCTTTGTGCGACGCATGTTCCTCTGGAGGCCGAGCACGGGGAACCAGCGGGGCTCCACGGCCTTGACCTTGACTCTTGCTGTCGATACTCGTCCGAGCGAGAGAGCAGAACACAGGCGCCCATCGGTCACGCCCCCCACACTCGCAGCATCTCAGCACTCAGATGTGGATTTGCATGAAAATGATGTGCGAGAGGAGGCTGAATCGTTGTTGACAGGCTGATTAGATAGATTCAAACGAACGGGGTGTGTGGAGGTGAAGGAGACGAGTGGGAGAACACTTTGTGAAGGGGATGTTGTTGTTATGAGTGAATGGTTCACAGGGGAGAACATAAATGTGTAACAATGAGCAGAGCATCCTGGTTGTGGCGTGTCCTCTGGTTTGTCCGCTGACAGTCAAACACCCATCTTTACGTTGCTTTCTCGTTTAACCACGACTTCAAATTCACCTGGTGGCCTCTGATTGTTTCTAAATTACTCTCATGTCCCTGTTGTCACATCTTCAGCCTCTGCAGTGAATAGAATACTAGAGGAGGCACAATCATGTGTGTGTGTGCGTTTGCAGCACAAGATCTTTCCTCTCTAAGCCGTGGGGATTTGATTCAGCAGCTTCTCCTCTGGGTTGTGTGAGTAGGACGACGAGGAGATTTGTGCTATTTGTAATTTTTGTTCTTTAAAACAACATCCCCCCCCAAAAATAAAACAGAAAAAGAAAGACGCAGTGGCCTTGAAGGGAGAATGAGTTTAACAGTTTTGAGATTCTCTTTCTGTTGAAATTGAAATCGTCACCTTTTCCTCTCCCTGAAATGTTGGACTTTGGCTTATATTTCAATGCTATAGGTCCAATAGTCATTTCAGGGAATTTAGCCGTTCAAGCAAGTTTATTATCATCAATGGAGTTTATCTCCTTTACATGAAAACTTCCTGATGACTCAATCCTTCCTCCGTTCATGTATCTCATATCTTCTCATGAAACCTCCTCTTAAACACAGAGGAAGGTAAAAGACCCGGGAGTCGGACCTGATTCTTATCAGGCGGGTTTGGGTCAGCCTCTCCCTCCCTACTCACCACAGTTTGTTTTCAGCCGGGTGAATAGAGGATGTTAGTCAAATACACCCACTTGTGAAGCAGACGGAGGAACAATAAGAACATTGTGCGTGAGTGGAGTTGCAGCGGCTCCTCGACCGGCTCTTATTTGCTTGGTCCTGTAGAACCGATGAGATTTTCTAATAAATCTCCTAGCGTGTAGCTTGTTACAGGAAACACCGATAAAGAGGGAGAACTCGAGTGTAGACGCGCTGGCAGGCGTCCACGTCTCCTCTCATTGGTGGGCTTTTGTGTTTACCTCTGTCCTGAGAGTTTGACTCCTCTCAGGGAGGGGGCGCCCTGCCAGCATGTGGTTCCACCTCAGAGAATCGGTCAATTTAATTTAGGCTTTGTAACCTTGAAATCGACCATTCATCTTTCTTTTTTTATTTGACTGCTTGCCACCCTCATGTTCTGTGAAATACAGACTGCAATTGGATGAAGTGCAAGGCTCCCCTATGGACGTGAGATGGGGGGTGAAAGGATTGGGAGCCCCATGCCAGACAATCTCTGTGATAATGGATTGTGGCCGCTCAACAGCGTTCATAAATATTCAGATGAGGGGAAACGAGGCTGCCCAAGAGATTGTTTGGCGCGGGCCGTGGATGGCATGCTCTGGAAGAAACAACAACAACAGCTCCGGTGTGTTGGTGTGTTACAGGGAAGAGGCCAGGGGCTCGTTCGGCCCTGGAACCAGAGGCAGGAATGCAGAGCCGGTATTGTGCTCGTTTGTCAAGGTTTTTGTTTGATTTTAAACATGAGCCTTGTTGAGTTGATCTCCGCCAGCTGAACGGGTGAAGACAAACATCCCACTGGCTCCGAGACGTGATGTACGCGAGCGGGTTGAGGCCTTGCTTCACCTCAACAATTAGCATATGCTGCAGTTTCCCCTCCAAAGTGGAAGCCAGCGCTGCAATTAACGTGGCAGTGGTTAGCCACATGTGGGATAAGAACTGCTGTCCTTGTGGGTCAAGGCTAAATGCTGATACCCTAATGACTGAAAGGCCTGCAGGATAAGAGCTGCTGTTAATAGAAGCAGTCAAACCGAGTTAATATTTGTGCTAATATATGTCGTCTCGGCCCAGTTCCAAGGGGCTCAGTGTGAGCAAACACCATCTTCATCTAATATTAGCAGCAGAGTTAGCTCTGGCATCAAACATGTGCAAAGCATCTTCCTTTAATATTGATGATATATGACTAATGGAACTGAAATTGAAATATAAATGTAGCATAATGGATGATTAAATCTTCCCTGTGGGTAAACTGTAGCCTGAGTGAAAAGAAAAATATAATGACTTCCTTTTTCTGACAGCTGGCTCCATATAATTGAATTAATAATAATAACAACGTGAATGCTACGACTCTCTCTGCCTCTTTGACCGCAGTGCCACAAAACATCTGACCTTGTATTACTCTTCTGTTTCTGTCGCAGATAAACCCGATGTTTGATTTAGTTTTGTTTTTGCAGATGATGGAACGATTCTACTCATCTTTATTTATATTATTATTTATATACTCTGTGCCAAGGACGAGCTATTCCTCGTTCAGCGAGATGCAGCTGCTGCATTCAGATCACGAGCAGGAGGATGTGAAGCAATGTGACTTTTCAACTCGGTTTTCAATGTCTCGATGTAAATAAAACTGAAAATCACTGAGTTATCAATTGTCAGTTTTTTAACTTCTTCTGTCAATTATTCTCAACATCTACTGGATGGAACTGGTGTGAAGTTGTGTACAGATATCCACACTGCCTCCTGACTCTTCTTCAATCTGGAATAACTGAAGTAACTGATTCATTTAGGACCAAATACCTGCAAAGCTCATTTCCATCAGTCTCAGCTGTACTTTGTGTTTATTGCCAATTACTAAATGTCATGTCATGCTGTCACGTAGCTGCTGGTGTGGCTGCAGATTCTGAGAGTGGAGCCTTGTGATCAAAATATCAATCTGTGCACGCTGGCCCTGCTTACATCTTTCTATTGTACAGCAGGAGCACAGAAATCTGTTTTATGGATGGTTTACATAAGGTGAATAAACCTTATGTAAATGTCACAAAACCAGGAAGTGTGTGTTTGTGTGTGTTGCTTCTTTCAGACCTTTTCTGGCATAAACAACACTTAACACTCAAAATTAAAGAGCATTTAAAAGACGACCAAAGTGAAATCTCCTGTTAACTTAAGTTGTTTTAGACATTTTAATGAAGAATTGTGTGTGTGTGTGTGTGTGTGTGTGATGAATAATGTGCATTAGTCTCTGAATTGATCCGTTGGCTTCTTCCTGTACTGCTGCTGGTTGACCTTTGCCAAACAACTTGACCTCCCGCTAGTTCTATGTGTTTCATGGGACCTCAGATATGCCAAAATGGTATTATTGCATATTCAGTTGTCATGTGTGGAATCAGAAGTGGAGTGTGAGGCACTTCTGTGTTTCTGAATGAAGGAAGTGCCTTTCGCTGAACTAGCGGCTAAGAGTTGTGGTCTTCATCACAAGGAGTATGTGTTTGTGCATGTTTGTGTGAGTGTGCGATTGTGTGTGCATGTGGTTACGTGAGCTGAGGAGGGGGATATTCTGAATGATATTTGTTGTAGACCTCTGTGGTGTGGCCGTTCCTCTGAACCCTCGATTATTATATGTTTCGGTGAAACAGCCTCAACAGCCTCTGCGTCTTGACTCTTGAATATCCAAAATTCCTTCCAAGTGCAAAAACCATTGCTTAATCTCTGAGCTAGCAAGTATTTCATGGAGGAGCTCAAAAGAAGAATCCACCCGGAGCAGATAAAAAGACCCTCATTCCATTTTCTTATTTAGTCAGAAATGCCTCCCACTGTGGGACGAGCGTCAGTCTGTGCTGGCACCTCGATAAAGGGGCTCAGCTGGCAGAGCAGAGGCGTCCATGTCCAATCTCTGCTCTGCTGTCCCCAACAGTGCTTCCTTTTTATTAACTACTATATCTACTCAGCCGGCTGCAGGCAGCGCAAAGGGATGAGGAGAAGTGTGTGTGTGTGTCTGTGTGTGTCTGTGTGTGAAAGAGAGAGAACACACTGCCAAGTGAGCCAACATGCCGCTCTCTCTCTCAAGGACGTCGACTCCATTGACCGAGGGCGCCGTCGGTCAGACTGAAAAGGAGCGTGTGTCCGATAAGGGCAGAAGGCGATGGAGCCTTTGGGTCCTCTGTGTTATTTTTAGTTCCCAGCCTCTATAACTGGGCAAATCCAGAGGCTTATACCATCAGGGGGCCTCAATTAGGAGAGGAGGGGAGAAAAGAGGCAGGAGCAGCTCTTTGGCTGAACTGAGCTGTGGCTTCCGTTGCATGATGACGGGTCAGTGTTCACTTATTAATGATGGCTATCAAACCGGGCATTAAATACCCACTTCAAAAATGACAATGGCACATTCACCTTTGACCCTTGTATTCAGGATTATGTCACTGTGTCCCTGCAGAACACGTTAATATCTCACCATTAACAGTATGTCCCTGTTTATTTAAACAGTGGACATGTATTTAGACAGGCACGATACTCTTACGAGACAAGCTGTTATTCGAGCAATTTCTACACGTGCACACCGGCCCATGTGTGTGTGAGTGTGCACGTGATGCATTCACAGGCGCGTCCGTTTGGATTAATACTAATACATAGCCAGAGATTGTTTTAGTTTGATGATACTGTTTTCAAACTAAGGACGTATCCTCCGCTGAAGAACTCTCGAGTTTCTCCGCCTCACTTAAAGCTCAGGAAGGATTCTGACAAGTCGCGGAGACAGTGAAGAAGTTCAGACACAATCTTCGGCGGTGATATGACTTCTTAAGATACCAGTAATGAGAAATCTTCGCATTGCAGATAAAGACTTTGATTTATGTTTGGAGGAGAAGTGGGCGAGGGGAATAGGGCACGAAAGAGAGAGAGAGGAAAAATTAAATATATCCAACCCTTTCACCGCAGTGGACAAGAACCAGATAAGTGGGGGGGGGATGAAGAAGCCGGTGACAGGGAGGAGGGTAAGAGGAAGAAAGGCACATCGATTCATAGGGGGGGGTTAGGGCTCTCGAGCCGAATGACAGCCAATCAGATAGCGTCGCGTCCTCGGTGAACTCGCCTGCCAGCGCTGTCACAGAGCAGAAGACGCTACTGCATGTGTGCAGGAATGCAAGGTCGGCGTTCCTTCATTCACACAACGCGCTTTGTGGCCTACACAGTGCCGGGATGGTGACATAAAACCACAAACTCACTTTTAACACAACTATCATCACATGAGCCGTCTTTAGAGTCAGGCATCCACTTCACGATGATATTGACGGGGCTGAGAACACAGTCTAATGGTGTGTTTAATTCCAAAATGGTTTCTGTAATTAAACTGCGCCTCGACACTTTTTAGCTCGAGCTGGAGATAACACAACCAGCCCACATTCCTGCTGCAGTGCCTTTTAGCTAATTAACCGAATGGACTGATAAATAAGGAGCCGGTTGCTGTCGGTCTTGCCGCTCGTTCATTAACCGATTTTTGGCTAATGGCTAAACAGGCCACTTGGCTCATGTGGCTGTGATATATCTGACACACATTCACAACAGTTTGTGTCTTGACTTCACCCACTTACACACTGGAAACAGTTTACTCACAAACAATTAGGTTGTGATGCTTCAACAGCCTTTAACTCCAGCGTTGATGGGAAAGTGTTGTTAGTGAATTGTCGGTGTCTACTAAACAAAATAGACGTAGACGTATAAAGGAACAAGTGGTCTAAATAACCCTAGCTATTTATGTTTCATCCTGGATCCGCCTTTTAATCTGCATCGGCCCCAAAATGTATCCAAATTCCAAAGTCCAGACTCCAGCCCTCCACCTAGTTTAGTGCAGATAGGTTTAGTACATAAACCTAATAACAAACAAACAAATAGAAACAGAACCGTCCCTGGTTGAGGTAATAAACAAAGTCAAGCACAGGTATCTCCCTCCAGATCACCATCACAAACTTTTCCTTTATATCGCTGCTCTTTTATTCTGTTTCATGCGACCCTATTGGCTCTCTGTCCACATCTCTGCCCCCCCCCCATCCACCTCATTTCCCTGGTATCTCTTACCTCTCCTCTTAGTCATTCAGCTCAGCGTGTGACCTTTAAACCGTTTGTCTCAGGAGACGCTCCATCTCCTCTCCACTCTCCACTTACACATCAACCTGCTGAGCATTAACATTGCAGCACTGCGCCTGGCTGACGCACCCGGCTGCTTCGGATTGAAAAACTTCCTGCGTCTGTGTTTGTGTTTGGTGATGAATGATTCCTCCCCTCTCTCCCTCTCCCCCTCTCTCCCTCTCTCCCTCTCCCCCTCTCTCCCTCTCTCCTTCTCTCCATCTCTCCCTCTCTCCCTCTCTCAGTTAATAAACCAGGGTAAATTTCCCACCCGTCCCTGCTGCATTCAAATTAAGTTACTTGTTATTTCTCCTGCACTTAGAAAAGGAGAGCCACTCCATGTTGCCCACTCTTTTTTTTCTTGGAGCTCGGGCAGAGCATTGTGAGAGAGATCCCCCAGGATGCTGCTGCTGATCACAAGTGCACCCGGCTGAACGGGGTTGAAATATGACTGCAGTCAGTGTTGAGGCTTTACCCACAGCCCTTCTCCTGGAGAAATCCTTCATGTTTTTCCATCCCCTCTCTGAACCTCTTTGCAGGCTCCCAGGTTCTGAAGATTTGCAACTACTATAAATAATTACCTCTGCTAATGGGGGTTATGTTTTCACCCTGTTTGTCAGCAGGATTAACAGAAAAACCATTAAACAGATTTCCACGAAAACCTGGTGGTAGGATTGGGATCTGGGCCAAGAAGGAACCCATTTCATTTGGGGCCAGATCCAGGAGATATAGGACATTTTAGTTTTTACATTTCCACAGATCTCTATATAATCTGTAAAAGCTGGATCTAGTCAATCGGGTCTGAGGGCCTTTGGTGGATGTTGGCACCCTATAAGTGCCTTTCTAATAACAGATATACCAGAGTGCTTATAAAGCTGCAGAGGTGATAGCACTCCTCTGATTCCTGAATGTTTCACCCACATTGACGAGTGTTGTGTTTGTGGAGGATGTGTTGTAAGGAGAGCGCCTTTTGTTCTGAGCTAAAGAAACTGCCAAACAACACAAAACAAAACACTGAGCTCTGAACAAGAAGCTTAGCAGCCGGGATCTCATTGTATCCTGAAGGCAAAAACAAACTATGACTAAAGTGAATCATTCTGATGCAGGGCTTCATGAGGGAAATCCCTCTGTTTCCAGCTTCTCTGGTCCCACCAGCCCAGAACTGAGGTGTGTAATGATGTGAGGTAATGGCTGGTATTCATCAGCAGCTAGTTAGCATACTGTAGATAAGTAAAGACACAAGATGAGGGCAGGCACTGAGGTGACGGAGCTATTAGCCCCTCTGGCCCCTATTAAATCCAGTTATTACTTCACAGACACATGAATGCATTCCCATCATGCTCCACACACACTTCCTGTAAGCCCCTCGAAACATGTACGTGTATTTAAGGGTGTAGAACACGTGTTACTATGCACTGATACACTGCACTGTGTGGTTTTGCAGCAGCTTGTGTCGTGCACTGACTCACACGAGCGCAGTGTCGTGCTGCCAAATCCACAGAGGTCATGTTGCGTGTATGAGAGGCGGCTGTTTTCAGAACTTGTCTTTCGCCTCGTTAAGCGAATCCAGCTCATCACACTCAACGTTTATCTTAATGACACGGACAAGATATTGTGAATGCAGCTCGGAGCAATCTGATTCCCCAGCCCCACCCCTACCCCTGGTATCTGGGGGCTGATGTTTGTTTCCCACTGAAGTATCTGGAATGTGTGGAGAATTTCACACGGCTGCAGTTGCTTGCGTGTCGTGACTCTCTCGGTTTCATGCGAGGAGTTCGGGCTCTTGTTGACGAGGGCCGGCCCCCCAGTGAGAGAGGTCAAGGTTCGGAGCAGCAGCGAGGTAATGAAACTGGGCCGGCTCAGGTTTCAGCCGGTTGACGACCACTGCTCACAATAACCAAGACGTTCCATCGGAGGAACCACAACTCACTGTGTCCCGGTTCCTACCTGTAAAGTTTGATTTCAAATGAAAGGAAATATTATGAATAGTCCCTGTTCTTACATGGAGATTACAGAGGATCATCCCAGCTGGAGTGAACATAACTGTAGGTTCTAGCTGTGTGCTCACAGCCTGTCTGCCCCCTGCTGCACAGCCACTGTCATAGGTCCCACTTCCCTTCACTGCAACATGAGTCAGGTCTATAAACTTTAAATTAGTGTGTTTTTACTGCAGTGATTCAACAGATACGTGAATTAATATCCCACAAGCTTTTTATGAAGTTAGTTGTTAAGAGAAGCAGTCATCCCCTTTATAGAGAACATAGGCTGTTCTCAGTGGAAGGTGGATTGCACAACTACCGACACACTTTTCAGAGATATTTCTTCGCCAATTTCACAATCATCTACGTCCTTTAGCCAACAAACCCACAAGCGATAAACCTCAAGACACAACACAGTGTTTGATATTGAAAAAAGATTTATGAATTCCACGAGAGCTGCCGCAGAATTGGAAACTGATCCCTTAAGCTGGTACAACCACAACAGACCCCCGAACCGAGAACAGACAGGTGGATGTCCCGTTGATCTCCAGATCTGTCAGTGGTTTGACTTCACATCCCGTTAGATACACATCCACACCTCGCGGGCTGGTTGCATCAGCTGTGTAGGAGTTCTAATGCATCCTGGTTATGAAACAGTTAGTAAGTCTTATAGCTGCTGCACTGCTGCACTGCAGAAGTGGAGGAATAGAGAATGTTTAATAATAAACACAAGTTTTGACCATGTTTACCATTAGGTAAATGTAAATCAGAATGTAGAAATTTTACCTGTTGCTGCAGCATATTTCTATTAGAAAAGGGTCAATAGAAGTTTGGGAAAATGCTGATGTAAGGGAGTAAAATAGATTCTTATACATAGGCTGATATAGAGCTTATATTAAAAGTGTCAATCCTTCCTAAGATGTTTAACATTCATTATTAGTGACTAGAAATAAAACTAAGTATATAGATCTTATATTAAAAAAATATACATATCTTGCAGAAGTGCAAACTAACTCCATGCAACGCCTCCAGGGATTTTATGTCCAAATCTGGCCTCAAACTTCTATTTAAATGCGGCAAAACATCCCAGAAGCAAACAGACCCAGATGGCTGTGATTAGACCTTTTAAAACTGAGGCTGAAAGGATGATCAAAGTCCTGGAGGAGGACGAAGAGGAGGAGGAGGAGGAGGAGAAGGAGGTGGTCCGCTTTTTCTAATATACAGAATCCGGAGTTCAGCTTTTCGAGAGCAAACCAGACAAACAGGTGGGATGTGCGACTGTGTCCCTCTGTGTTCGGGGACAGGTTGTCACAGTCACAGACAGGCACCCGTCTCATTATCTTCACCAGCAGATGCTCACAGGTCCATCTGTGTTTTAACGACGCTGCCGTGGCGACGCTGCGACGCTGGGCGCTCAGTCGTCCGTGAGGAGACGCCGCTGAAGCGAGTCAAAAAGAATTAAACGTAATTAACCTAATTAGAAGACTTGTGGGTGAGTGATCGGCACCTTCCGCTCCTTTAACCCTGCTTTGTTTCATCAATTAAAGTTTAGTGACACACAAACACACACACACAATGCTTCTTTTCATTTTCTTTATTTTATTAAGCCCCCTGCAATCGGCGTATCTTCTCCTGACATCCATTAACGATGACCCCGAACATCATCCTGCTTTGTGGGGCTGTGTAGAGAGGCAGCGACAGGACAGATGGACCCGTCCAGATAGCGTTTCCATCACATCCAGAACAACAGGGCCGGGGCAGTAAAGGCTATCTGCTCACTGAGACCCTGTTGGGCCTGAGACGCAGTCAGTGTGTGTCCAGTTCTAAAGAGCAGAAGGTTTTTCATTTCCACTTCCTGCTCGTTGTGTTTTGATTCTCTTGGCGCCAAATAACATTTAAGGAGCGACACACGTCAGCTGATGTGATAGTAGAGTCGCTGATTTTGAGTATTCTTTGTCTGCACTAACTTTGAGTCATTTTATTATTTGTTGTCGTTTTGTTTGTACTTTTTCTTAGTACTTGTTGCAGGTCCTTTTGATATTGTTTTGTGTCTTTTTGTCGTTGTTCTATATCTTTTGCAGTTTTTTTGCCCTTTCTGCTCATATCAATACATCAGGAGCTCAAGATGGAGACCAGTTTTGATCTAGAGGAATTGAAGTCGTGTTTACTTTGCAGTCAAAATTGTTTGTCATTGGTTCGGAGTCCGTAGAGACAAACTGTCCCTCACACCTTGAAATCACAAAGAATCCGTCTGAGTTCTTTGTGATTTAACTTCAACTCCTTCTCAACACTTTTCCCTCGGAGGAGTCCAAGCTTCTATTTATTCCTGACGGTTCCTTTGAGCATAATCAAACCAACCAGCAGCCACACGGGATCGGTCAGAATTAATGAGTGTGAGGGACGGCAAGCAGATGGATGGGGCACTAAGGGCCCTGATAGGAGTCTGCAGAGAACGCCTGCTGGTTAGGGAACAAAAAAAAATCCTCTCCCTCCTGAGTCGGTCTCGGTGAGAGTAATGACAAGGAGAGGCTGTCTGCAGGCTGACTGATTGTTCCGAGCTGTCCACACCTCCCAGAACGTCGACAGGAACCCTCAGGGCTCCGAGACTGCTGGCATCTTATATCTATCTCACTAGTGGGACCCAAGAGAAACCACACTGCATAATGAAACATGACCGATATTAGGATTAAAACCTGTCTGATGCAGACAAGGGTCACCACCCACGGGCTGAGCGAGTTAGAGAGCGCACTTTCTGTATTGTCTGTGTCTTTCCATGGGTGTTCTCTGAGATAGTCGAGATCCCTGCTGTCATCTCTCTGTTTTCACACAGGAAGGGATGAAAACAACAATCGTCTAAAAGGGGAAACAAACCTGGCTACACTTAAATGGAAGTCAAGTTGTCTGACCTTCCTTTGTTCCTGCAGACAATCCCTATAATTACCACCTCCTTTTAAATTAAGCAGTTATCTATATACCAGTAACACGCTAAATAAATAGGATATGGTGTATAAAATCCTGCAGATGTAGTGGCAGGTGCAGCAGAGAAGAGACTGGTTTGAGTGTCAGAGAGTCACTGTGCAGCAGCTCTGCAACAGTGTGTGTGTGTGTGTGTCGGCGTGTCCGTGTTTGTGTGTCATTGTGTGGTCGTGGAGACACCTACTGTTGTTGCAACCACAGAGGCAGCTTGTCAGGTGTAGGTCCAAACATCCATACGTCCGTCTGCCTGTGAACAGCTGGTGTCACCGTGAACAGTCACAAAAGTGTAGCTCAGATCAAAATGATGTGTGAGAACAAACTACTCATGTGACAAAGACTATATATACTTCTCCTAATGAGTACCTGTGTTTTATGGAGCCTGGGATGTGCTGCTCTTCTTCACTGATCTTTTTCTAAGTGACTCCACGGCGTTAAATCGAGCATCTCAAGGTGACTGTTTGGGTTCAGGCAGTGAATTGATTTTGATGCAGCAGATTAAACAGGGAAACCTTCTGTCAGTGTAGCTGTACGTCCCAGTGAGGAGGTGAAGCAGCCAGTCAGCTGAGTGGGACCAACAGGAACAGTGCTGGTTTTTCATATGGCCTGTTAAGAGCTCTCCTCACTGTTTGTGCACATGCGGGAGACAAATCAAAAATCCAGCTGCAGTAACATTTTCATAACGCTGGGTGCACTGTACATTATACGGCAGAGAAGAAGGTTTTATACAATATGTGTGTCGTATTTAGGGCTTTGCTCTCGTGTGGCAAATGTAATAGTATTTGCCCAGATTAACAAAAGTATTCTGACATAAAAACATGGCAGATATGAGGTTTTCAGCGACCTGTCAGGGAGTACGTTTGCCCATATGAAAAAATTCCATTGTATATTTATGTAAAAAAAAATTAGTTTTTAAGGTTTATGGTTTAACTTTTAAATATCAAACCTTAATTAAATTTTCTATGTCGCATGGTTTTGCTTGAAAATGAGGCAGGCTGAGTCAGAAATTGCCTAAAAGGTCAAAACCCACTTTATCTTTCTGCATTTTACCAAATTCTAGTTTTTTTTCTGTAATGTGTTGTCATGCTTAAATATCTATCACACGTTTAGTGTTTTTATTCCTTTATTTTATCTTTCATGGTCTTTTTATTGAGGCTATTTATGTTTTTTTTCCTTAACGAATTAGGCAGTTTTTTAGAAAAGGTATTATTATATGGACATCTTCAGAATCATTGATTTATGTTTATCCTGTATAACACTAAAACAGATCTTGAAACCATCTTAATAAATGTTATTTGATGACTAACTTTATTTCTCTCTTTTCTTCCATGTGGATCCTCGTCTTTCCATCGATTCCAAAATGTCAGGTGAGAGCAACATGTTCTTTTTCACCTGTTGGAAACACGTTTGTATTCATGTCAGCCGAGGCCTTGTTTTTTTCTCATGTTAACATTCACAGTTAGAACGGAGTAAAGTTTAAATCCAGTTTCTAGGTCTTGAGTCTGCAGATGATTTGTCCTCTTGACAGATCAGCCTGGTTTCTTCTTTCTCCGCCTCCTGCCTGTGTTCTTCTGAAGCACTGATCCAGAGATAAACTGAGTCATATCAGTTATGGGAGTGTTTTCATTCTTTTTAATGCACAGGCAGAACCTTCTTGGGCTCAGTTGTCGCATGGCATTGTTTTATTTTCTTGCCTGCTTGCCCTTTAAAAGCTTTTTCTAAGTAGGTTAACACTCTCCGGGCTGCAGTGGTGTGCTGGAAAGGGTTATTTCCTTCCAGTAATGTCCTGTTGGTTTTTCTGCAGCGATACAACAGGAGAGGAAAGTTTAACATAAATCTCTTTGCAACACGTAGCCCGTTGCTCAGGAGACTCAGGGAGATCTCAGCTCACTTTGACCTTGTCCACAACCAATCACATAATCTGCTTTCAGACATAAACTGGATTCTGCAGATCCTCCGTATTTCCTCTGGAGGAGTTGCTTGTGTGAACACAAATGTTCAGACTTTCTACTTCATGGACTTTATCCACCTGACCTCCTTGTATAAAGTCCGTAGACTTCTAGGAGCAGTCGGAGTCTCGCTGTGATGTGCATGTGTGAAAGTAAAACTCTGGATAAACTCTGCAGCCAATTCTCCAGGCTTTACCCAGAGGTCATGTCTGAACACGGCTCTACAGAGACCGACCCACTGCAGACCTCAGAGACCGGGGGGGGAGAGGGATGTGCCTGATAGCCTGCTCCTCTCATCCACCCACTTATTACTGCACTGTGGAGGAGCCGGGCGCCTGCTTTCAAGGACAGTCAGAAGTTAACCTGGCCTCTCTGCATGCAGACAGTCTGTGTGACTGGCCTCGAGTGCAGCCTCTCCACTGTGTATTAAGCACAGCCACTCCAGCATCAATCATCCTGCTGTATCCGGACAGGGGGAAATTAGGCCATGTGGTGTTATATATATATATTACATCAACTCTTGGTAATCCTCTGTATGAATGGGAAGAGGTGTATCTGCTGTTTGACAGAGGTTTATCATGGTGGTTTGTGTGTCACAGTGAACTGGTTGAAAGGAGCAGGTGGAGATGTCACTTTCTCAGCATTAAGAGTGAATCTACATTTTTTACATTATTCTGATAGAAGTGATGTGATGATGCTGTGGAGGCAGAGAACAGCTCATTGTTCTGGAGCTTTTGTATTTAAATGCCACGAAGGAATCCTCTCTTTGGTAGCCAAAGGTCAAATGTCAAGGTCATGGTGGCCTCAAGTGTGTTTCGTTGTGCTTGAACATGATAACTTAGAATTTGTTAATTTCTGACGTGAAAAAAGCTGCTCGCCCTCCACGTTGGCAGTGATGAAGCACGATGGACAGTGGGATCAAATTCTGGACAAGACACTGGAGAGATATGACGGACTAACCTGCACTTTGCTTTTTAAAATCGGTGCTTCACTACACAGTGGGGAAACTAACTGACCCCTGTGCTACCTGTGAATGCAACATTTAACGTACTAGAGGTTATTTATTCAGTTTGTATCTTGCACTAATGAGACGTGTGTTTACTGTGATGAAGCTTTTGCAGCTCTTTCCAACCTTTTGCATCATCACCCTTAATTTGATGTTATTCCAGATCAGTGTATTCTCCGCTCAGGATTTAAGGAACATCAAACTTGCCCCAGTTAAAACACAACATTATCTTTATTTTTGAACATCATTGCCAAGTTTTTTACCCTGGATGAAGCTCTGCACACATAACAGCAGCTGTGCCCTGTTCACTCCCTGCAGAGTGAAGGACTGTGCACGGCGCTGCTTTTAATTTCCGGACAGAACGGCCGGCGCAGTGTATCTGCTCAGTCACCGGGGTTTGAAATCCCCACAGGGCATCGGAGTGATTGATGATTGACTTGCCTCCATTTTTTTTCTCCTGTCTCTGAAACGACTGTGAGCCCCGAATGCAGCGAGGTGATGAAAAACCACTGAAGCCATTCTGACGTCAGGACTCTGTGTTAAACCAAAAGCTTTTTCTGTTTCTGGGAATTCACTGATGACTTTCTCACGTAGAAAGTTGCCTCTGACGTCCCCTCTCAGTCTGGGTTCCATCAGCTTTGCAGCAGCATGGACTTCTTCCTCTGCATCACCACTTCTAATATGTACATGCTATATGAAAGTGGGTTATGTGCCAAGCAGCCAGAAGCCATGTGAGAAGCGTGTTGAATATATGCAGGGATGTCGGGCAGGACACATCGTGATAAAGCACAGAAGATGCAAATCTTTGATAATCTCGGTTCCCCACCTCCACCGTGTCTTTTCCATTCTTCTTCATTATTATTCTCATTCAAAAGGACCCTACAGCAAGCTGCATCCAATATGTGCGGGGCGCTCCGACATTTATCCTGGCAGAATTCAATTATGTGTTTTCCCTTTTTTGCCTCTTCTCTCTCACTCTCATTCATCTGAAGCCTTGAAACCGCTTTTATCATTTTTCATAACAATGTGCCCCGTATCATAAATCTGGACCTGGGTTCATTTCACACCAATCCACGGTATGATTTTTCCCAGGGGCGAGAGGGGAGGACAGCGGTGGCATCAATCAGAGGCTGGTTGTTCACTCGGCTCGACCTCAGAACACGACACTGCCCCCTTCAGGTGTTTACAACCTGCGTCTGCTCTTCTTTTAACGCAGGCTTTATTTTATCTCCTTTGTGCTTTATCAATCTGAAGGACCCTTTCTCTTTGTTGGGTTTATCTGGCCCACGGGTCATAAAGGAAACCCTTATCTCTGTCGACAGTGCGATAGCTTCATTTCCCTGCGAGGCCTCAGAGGTCTGGGTCCTGACGGTTTCCTCAGTCTCTCACTGTGAAGATGGTTGTTATGAGTTCTCTGACTTGACCTGTTTGTTAGTTTTGTCCTTGGGGGGGGAGGTGCTGTTTATGACCTATACTGCAGCCAGCCACCGGGAGGCGATTGAGATACTTTGGCTTCACTTGTGGGAGGCGTCATGTCAGTCCAACTTTATTTGGCAGTCAGTCATAACTTGATCACTATTGGATCGTGTACCATGGGTTTGTTAGGATTAGTAAAGTATTTTTTAACACTCATAATACTGGAATGTCTTGGAATAATTTTGAAATTACCATCCCGCCCCCTCCCCCCAGCCTATCCCCCCCCAGGAGATAAACTTTGACCATAATTTAATGGGAAACTATTTCACAAGTCCTCAAAAATGTGTCTCTGGACGAGGGTTTGCTGAATCATTCCTCGGGTGTGGTCTTTCCAGTCATCTTGAGTTCAAATATTTAACATGATATTTATCAGCTTCATTTAGAGTAATTATGACCAAATTATACAGAATGTAGGTAGTTCCAAATACCTTGCAAACATTTCACCGTTAGAGTTGCCCTCCTGTTTGTCTGTGCCTGCTTTTGACTTCACATTTTCATTTTCTATATTAAGGGATTTGAATGAAATGTGTAGAAATATGGTTTTATCATCCACCCTTGTTCTCCAGAAAGGACAAGGTGAAGGGGTCACTTGCTTCATTTGGCTGCCTGAGAAGTCATAATAATAAAACCGTGAAATAAAACCACACACTCCATCGTCCTCCCGTTGTCCCTGGAAGAGCTAGTTAGTCAAAGTCATGCTGAGATAATGACACTGGACAACCTACATGCAGCAAAGTCTCATTATGTTTGTGTTTTCAAAGTGTATTTGATGTTAAGTCGGCGTGTGAAGTCAAAGCAGACCCCGAGGACCCGAGACAATTAGTTAAAAAGCCATTTAAACCACAATGAGCGATGCCTCAGTCCGAGCCAAGTTGTGTGATGGCCACTGGACGGCTGCGTGATGGCGACTCCTTCACCGCCTCTGCCATGCTAATTGAAAAATGAATTTATTCCTCTGAACTAACCGGAGCTCCCGGCTTTTCTGTCCTGCATGTTTAGAAGATTGGCCGGAGACTGTTTAACTCTGTGCAGCCACTTAACGAGGGAGAGGATTTGAAAATGAAAAACCACATTGGCATGTTCGGGTTGGTGTTGACTTGATTGAAGAGCCGAGTCTTTGAAGTGACAAAGTCTGATTTCTGCACATTCAGAGAAGCTTGAGAGGAGCAGTGCAGAATGTTGGTCATTTCAAGGGAGCAAATTTATTTCTTATAATTGCTTCTCTCTGTTCTTCCTTCTTCACCGTGGATGGAAATGAGGCGAACGCTCGTCCTCTTGTGACCTTGGACGAACTTTCACCACAAACATTTTCTCACCGAAGGCTGCCCGCCCCCCCCGCCCTCCTCCTCCTTCTTCCCCCTCGTCATCCTCTGCTCGCCTCAGTGTGTTAACCAGGGCGAGCTGGTGCGAGGTGAGGAGCGGAGCAGATGTCAATATGCACGCTTCTGTAGATTAGTTAATCACAGGCACCACCTGGGTGCGCTGATTGCTATTAATCCACTATTGTAATTGAAAATTAGGGCTGGCACCACCAAACGCATGCTGTCTCTCCATCGGCCCTAATGGATTCCTTATGCCAGCTTCCTGACAGACTTGTGATTCACACCGGGAGTGGAGTGATACCACATCAGCCGCGAGGCGCCGAGCTATGGATATGCTAATTCATGAGTGGCATGAATGGGACGGCGGCTATCTCCTACTACAGTCGAGAGTTTTGATCTCTGTAGATGCAGTCGGCAGCATCTGCAGTTTAATACTCCTTCCTGAGAACAAAACTCGCCTCCACAGTTCAACCATGAATATGAATCCGTGTGAAATTGATGAGTAACAGTGACGCATAAGATTTCATGTTTTACAGCTGTTTACCAGCCCTCGCTAAATGCACAGTCACGTTTTGGACATTTGGCTTCCAATGAGTAAATCGCCCTGAACTCCTCTCAGAGAGCGACCCCTGCATGAGGCCCCGCCCCCTTCTCCCCCCCGCCGCCAGCTCTCTGCTCCTTCTCCCATTGATAATCCTGCTCAGAAATATACTCAGGGAAAGAGGATTATCGTGCAAAGTGGCATAAATTTCCCCCGGCAGCCGTATCTCACAGTTAATTAAATTTATCATTGTCTTTGCAGCGGGCTGGTGTCTTCATTCTCCTCGCTGCTGTGGGACTTGTGCTCTGATACAGGGACGTCCTGTCTGAGTAATTAAGTCTAATGGATTCCCCTCACCTGGGGATTCATGTTCTTAATCTGCTCATCCATGCGTGTGTGTGTGAGTGTGTGTGTGTCCATGTGTGTGCTCCTGTAGACATTTTATCTGTATGTATGATTTTATGTATTTTTCTTTTATCATTTGTGTTCTGTGCACAAAAGAAGACGGGATAACAACTTGTTGCTCCTGTTGTGGGCGACACAAACCCACACACAGCACAGTGTAGTTTGTACCATTTTGACAAGTAACCCCTGTCTCAAAAATGCAAACACCTGCAGACACCACACACACACACACCACACACACGCACACACACACAGCTCGAAAAACATGTAATTTTGTGTGCATGACAGCTGCTGCAGAATGACATCTCTATGGAGACAGTGCCACCGTTAAGTGGCGTAAAGAAAATTCAAATGCCAACAAATCATTCACAGCTTTGCCTTTTTCATTTGGCAAAAAATAAGTTTCTCTGGGAAAAAAATATATTTTCTTTCTCCAAAAGATGGACTTGAATCTATCATAAAAAAAACTTGAATCTATCATAAAAAAGCTTTTAAAGGAAAACAAACTACTTCAAAACAACAACAAGTTCATTCAGGTTAGAAGATTAAAGATAACAAAAATATATAAAGCAAACATAGATATGTTTTGGATTTGGATGAAACAAATTAGTCAAGTACAGAAGATCTCTCGTCTCTGAAATCCTGGAGATGCTGAAACGTTGCCTCTAAACCAGTGGTTGATTGACACCAGTACAAATTAGCCGAACTAACCAGTAAACACATCTGACTTTGTTCTAACCAAACTCAACAGGTTGGGGGTGAAATCCCCCTCATGCCGTCACAGGCCTCATTTCCAACAACCTGCCAACGAGGCTGGAAGGTTTGGTAACTGTAACGTCAGGCAAACCAAAGCACCCGTGTGTCTGGTGCCAATGGTAATTCTACACCCTCACAGGAAGTTACCCTCAGTCCATGTTTGCCATTAGACACAGTGGCAAAGATCTAAAAACACACTGGGTGGTGCTGTGACTCCCTGAAGGCCTGTTCCTCAGCGAGCTTTAATTTCTGCCCCCGAACAATCCTATACGCCAAAATAATGAAAAACAGATTAATTGTCGAACTCTTTCGTCTTTTATCGTTTGTATAGAAATAAATCCAGATTTTTAAAACTTAGATTTCCTGTGTTTGTCCGTTTCTCTCTGCTGCCTCTCTCCCCCTCCATTTTATCATTTATGAGATTTACACACAAATGAGAGCAGAGCAGGAAGTAGTTGTTCCAAGTTATGAGACGACAAAGCTTTCAGCTGTCAGGAGAAAACCAGAGTGTGTGTCTGTGTGTGTTTGTGTGTGTGTGTGTGTGTGTGGCGCACAAAGGAGGCGAGGAATGTTTGTCTCTGAATTCATGGCAGCGCACCTCCGAACTCTGAAGAACTCAGAGTTCACCTGCTACATATGGAGCCATATTGAATCTGCATGAATCTGCACAATACACAAACATTTTATCTTTCATCTTACTCTCTCGCTGCTTCTCTGTTTCCTCCCTTCCTCCCACTCTAACGTTGTGTATTGTTTACAGCATTGTGTGTCACGTTATTGGTTGGTTTGATTGTAAACAAGGTTATACAAAAACAACAAAACTTATATCCACGAAACTTGAGGGAAGGCTGCTGTATAATTCAGGGAAGAACCCTTTAAATTATTGATTTTAATGGAAAAACAGGCACATCAAGGCACTGGTATCTATGGTCGATCGAGGTTTGCACTCCACTGAGATTCAATCTGATTTCCCGACACGACAGCACATCTCCGGTCTATCAGAAAACAATTATAACACAAACAATTATCGCGGAGTTTGTCGACTGGGAGCGAGCCAATGTGTTCGTGCTCGGGGGGTTGATATCCTGTCCTCGAGCAATTAAGGACATTTCAATATGTCTCTGCTCTAACATGGAGGTGACACATCATCAGTCTGTCGAGGTGGCGTCTGGGTATTTCTGGGTTCGATGCTGCTGAACTGAAATAGAGCGACTCTCAGATGTGACTCAGCCCCTGAGCCTCACTCTCTGCTCGTGATTGAAACCACCCTGCTCTTTAAGGGTAACCTCTCAGTGGGGGGGCAGAGGCAGTGACGAATCATTTTGTTTGTTTGTGTGTGTGTGACTGACTGAATGCCAGTATAAATGAGAGCAAGTCTCAGTGAGTCAGCTGGAACCGACACACACATGGAACGAATCACTTGAACAAAATCCCAACAATCCCCCCCCCTACACACACACACACAATGGAAAGCTGCAGCAGAGCTATCTCTCTGACATCATACTAATAACCACGACCTAGGGATCAACAGGGAGGAGCCTCGCCTCTATTAGATCATCTCTGACGGGATCGGTCCCAGAGCGACGCAGCACCATGACTCAGCTCCTCGGGCCGGGTGTCGTTAACTGCCACGCTCGCCACGTGCACGACTCGTTCGCCCTAATTTGTTCAAGATGCTAATAAGAGCGAGACGCTGCTAGTGGAGCATCGTGACATTCAGGCTGCATCGTGCACTTTCCTTCCTACTGGATCACTGCAGCACACAGGAAGTGGTTGGAATACAAATGTGCAGAGCTTCACTCGTGCATCTACGTGTTGTTGACACTCGAACACGTACACACAGACGCACTCCGGCTACACACGCTGCAGTGTCTGTATGTGGGGTGTTGGCTCCCCTCAGTCGAACCTCATTCTGTCCGTCTCATAACAGCGACGAGCTCACAGCTGTTCGGTTTTAATTCGCTCCACTTCAGCCCCCCCCCCTTCCCCTCCCTTCCCCTCTCCCTTCCCCAGCCCCCATCCATCAGTCCACCGGTCATGTGGAAGAATTATTTATTAAACGTAACTAACGTCTGCTGTGTGCAACTGAGAGAATACAAATTTGCAGTCATCAGAGAGGGAGAGAGAGCTTTCAAAAAACAGCTTGAGGTAAATATTCAGCGGTTGCAGGGAGGTTTTCTCTCGGACTCTCTTCATATCTGCTCCTTGGCGTCTGGCTGCTGAAGCCTTTTCATCTGAGGCTGGTAACTGATGCTGCTGCCCTGTCCTCCCTGGGCGTCCGTCCAGCTTATTGAGCAGCGCCTTGTGTGTGCCTTCAAACACTTGGAGATAAATCATGGACTAAATGTCAGTGTCCAGTGGCCAAACAATGTCCGCAGGCCTCTCTGAGCTCGAGCCATGTACTGGACCTATCCGTGTGTGTGTGTGTGATCTCAGAAATGTGTTGAGCACGAGGTCACAGCCACACCACGATGTTGTCGTTTGAGATCGTATCGACTCACACGGCTGGAGCTCACAGTACTCCAGAGTGTTAGAGCTGCTAAAACTGAGAAGTTTGGAAAAGCTTCTGGCTTTAGTTTAAAAACTTTGTTTAAAAACTCCGGGTCTGTCTCATATTAAATTATCCCCCCCCCTGGAAGAAGACAACCAGTGTAGAACACAACATGGATCACTGCTTACAAGCATTGCCGACCCTGTTGTCTTTGCCAACAGCTGTTGTGTATTTTACAATGATACAACTAACAGCCAAACACGCATTGTCCAGTGTACTTGTGTGGTCATGTGATATACAGTTTAAAGCGTGTTGGTGTGGACAGAGATTATTTCAGTTTCAAACTAAAACATAGAGTAGATGTAGAGTGTAACACACAGCGACCCCTCCCAGTAAGAGGGATGTTCTGTGGGCATAAGGCTGAGCTGTCTGAGGTCCAGCTCGCTGACTCATCTCTCTGATAGGGAAGTATCCTGCGAGGCAGCCAGGAGCTCCACCACATGATGGATGGATGTAATGTAGGAGAGTGGGTTCTTCTCATGAACACCATCCCTGCCCAACTTCCTGGAGACGGAATCTGCTCTTCATCATTTGTGGGAAAAATAGCAGATACACCTTTTCCCTTCACCTGGAATTGTAATATTATTGCGGCTCCCAGGGGTGACAGCACCCGTTGGAAAGGAAGAGGAGTGACCTCTGTGGTGATGGAATGTTGAATACCTGCAGTGGTTATAATGGTTTCAGTATATTGACTTTAGTGTTTTCTTGACAGAACTCCTGGTTGTTTGGGAGCTTTGATGGAGTTTCCACATGATGTCAAACAACTGCAGAGTAATTCTTTTTTCATCACCTCAAGGACGGCTCATTTGTTTCTGGTTAAAGATTGAGTGTGAAACTTCATTCTGTGTTTTGGAAACAGCAGTTTATAAAACGATCTCATCTCAAGGTGGAGTCATTAACTCTCCTGGAGCCTTTTCCTCCATATTACACAATCTTCTTCAGCAGATTGATTTCTCTCCTAGAAGGTTATAGAAGATGGGAATTTGAACATTCAACATTTTCAATGACAACTGAGCAAAGTCCGTCACCTGAGAATGATTGTGTGATATGAGCAAAAGCACTAGAATAGATTTCCCAGAGAATAATCTGGATTCCTAGTTTGGTCGACTAAAGGCAGCTGTAGAGTCCTGTATATCCTGTTGGTATATTCATTTATTAGTTTAATAATTATGAATCGATTAAAGATGCCAAAAGAGCCCATGAAGCCTCACATTTGCTAAGTCAGACTAAAAACATCTGTCAGAATAGAAACATAAGCCAGTCTGTGTTTCAAAAAAGAACACTGACCACTAGTAGCTGGCGTTTTCATTTTTGAATATGTGCAATAACTAATCCTCTAATCAATTATTCAACTTGCTGTTCCAACACGGATGTATGCAAATACAGTCCTGGTGTGTGCCCATGTCAGCGGGGGGGCTATTTGAAGAAGTGTGTGAGTCAAGGATGGAGGCAGCATCTGGGTCGGCCCGGCAACGAGAGATGCACACATCAAATCAGCCACTGCAGTTCCTCGGGCTGCGCTTTCAAATTCACACAAGGCCTTCTGCTCACTTTGTACATTATTAGCAGATGTTGCCTAAAACACCACTGCTGACTTCTCATGTGTCGAGAGAGCGTCACACACTCTGGAAATCTGTCTTGTTTTCAGAACTTACATGCATTCTTCTTCTTTTTGTGCTGAATACGTTGTTTGTGTGTTCATATGGATACGTGTGTGTCTGCATGTGTGTAAGAGAGAGATAGGGAGGCAAAAAAAGGTTAGAGAGACTGTGGTGTCCCCTGGGGTTCTCTGTGATGCATCGGGCGACATATTGTCAGTGACAGGCCGAGTTATTGAGGCTGAGGGTGCATTACTTTACTTGCTCTGCAGAATCGTAATCCACGGGGCTGCAGAAGCTGCTCTGGAGTTTTCTGAAAACTGGGGCTCGCCCTTTTTCTTGTATTATTTCCCACCGTACATCTGTTGTTGATATGATCGTGTCTTTAAAGACGTAGTGTCCTTTATGTTTGAATCCTTCCATGTGGTGTTGCTCTCCCTCTGATAATCTGCCCGATCTCTCACCACGTCACTTCTTCCGTCCTCTCTGATTCACTAATGAGAGTGAAACCTTTTGTCTCCTTCTCCATATGACAGGAGGTAAAGATCCCTCTCCATCATGGAGATGAGGCCAAAAAAGACAGTTCCAGTCTTTGATCCCTCCCTCGTTCAGTCTCTGTGTGTGAGTGCACATGCTCCCGTGCTGCGTTAGTGGATATTTGTGTTTGTCCATGTGTGAGTGACAGTCGGAGGTCTCAAACTACAGCACTGTCAAACAGCAGCAGGCTGTTGATGATGCACAGGGCAGAAGGGAGCTCCGTCTTGCTCCTGCTTCTCTGCATCCCGTCCAGACGTGGTCCACACAGACGACCTGCCAGATGAACTGTGAGGAAAAGGAGGAAATCAGCTGCGTTATGCTTGTATGTTTTTATCCAATCATTTCATCAGGCCTGTTTGCTTCAGGAGGCTGCTCACCTCGGAGGTTTAGAGCTCTGCAGTTTAGAGTGGATCAGAGCTGCTGGGATATTGGTGCCTAGAGATGAAAGAGAAACTGGTAGCCTTAAAAAAAAGGTGACCAAGCCTAAAGATACCTTGTTAAAAATATTGCTCTTTTCATCCTCCCTCTCATGGTTTCTCTATTTCTCTCTCTGCTTTCCCTGCTGCTTGCTCTTAATGCTTTGAATGCATGTTCAAGCACTGCCCTCAGCACCAGCTAACAACAGAGGTTTCCATGGCTTTTTAAAGCCTGTCCTCGTTTATTAGAGTCTGAATGGCAACTTGTGCACTGAGAATGCTGCTGTACTTAACTGTATACTGCAGCAGAACATACCACAGAAGGAATGAAGTGAATAAAGCTGCAACCACACATCAAATATTCTCCTGAAGTCTGTATTTATGGCTGTGTCTGAGAATCATTAATGTCCAAGTCTGTTGCTCCAGACAAATCTCCAGAGGCAGAAACTCTGCAGTGGCGAGCGAGTGGACACGTTGATGAAGTTTGAAAAGTTTGAAATGTGCAACAGACTCAAAACTGAAAAAACTGAGATTCCAAACATCTCAGGATGAAAAAGAGGATCGATATAAGTAGAAGACGCCAACTTGGAAGGACAGTCAGATTCAAAAGCTTTTAGCAATTAAGGCTTTTGTCAGCTCAGCTATATTATACATTTTCTGGTCATCAAGAAAGACAACTTAAGGTAAAATCCTCTGGGAATATGAATGTATTTACTAAATGCCGATCCACCAGTTGAAATCAAGGGGAAACCAGAACCAGTGAGTTTCTGCTTTTGGATGGAGCGTCCACTGAGCTACACTGGAGGCAGCAGACTGCAGAGGAGATAGCAGAGCTCGGGGAAGGAGTCGGACACGGATACTGAGCCAAGGAGAGGTTGACGTCATGATCTGTCAGTCTGCTCCACATCACAGGATACAGACAGGAGAGGGGAGAAGCCCCGCCCGCTCAGGATGTCTGCAGCCTCAGCTCAGGATCAAACCGGGACCGAACAAACAAAGGAGGCTCGACCCAAGCTTTATTTTATTATTATCTCCCACAGAATATTCTGAAGCTCCTGAAACGGTTCATCAGGAACCTTCTGCACCGGCCCACATTTCCATAAAGTGGTTAGTCCGGCAAGGCTCCTAACAAACCAGGTTAGCTCGGCAGCTTTGGCTCACAAGGTCGGAGTCGTCCACTAACCAGAGGGTCTGCGGTTCGAACCCCAAGCACTCACTGTCTGCAAGTTAACTTGGGCAAAATGACCAAATTGCCCCTGACTGCTGTGCTGACATGAACAGAAAAGCGCTCTATAAATAAGTGTGTGTGAATGTGACTTGTACTGTAAAGAGCTTTGAGTGGTCGATAAGTGCAGAAAAGCACATATACAGTCCGTCCACCAATTAAAGGGACAGCTGAGCCCGACATGTCCTCTGTGCACTGTGCATTGAATTGAATTGAACTGAATTGAATTGAAGGAGCTTCTGAACAGAGGAGCTGCAGCATTGATGAGGAAAGTGATGTGTTTGAAATTATTTCCTTTTAAAAGAATAAATGCTAGATACTTGATGTCAACACAGTGACTGGGGAGGAACATGGTACCTTGAACGAATGGAATCCCTCCCCCCCTGTGTTTATAATCATTTATTATTCCCACCTACACGTTGGCTGGATACTTGTATACACACATGCTCCCATATATCAACAGAATAGGCGAGAGCTGTTAAATAAGCCAAGAACGCACCGAGCCAGATTCATCTCAAACATGTAACTGATGGATGTTTAGTGCAGTCGGCCAACAATAGCAGGCAAACCCTCCGCAGCCAAGGATATGTATTATCACGATGACGACGGTAATAAGCTCGCAACATTAAGCCAGGACTCAATGAAGAGCAGGACCATTCCTCTCAATTAAAGAGTTGATGGTGCTGTTGTGCCAGGGCTGCAGGGATGAGGCCACTGAGCTCAAAATAGCAACGTTAGGAGTCACTTCTCCTCTAGAACGTCCTCCCTCGCTGGGTTATTTATAGGAACTTGATCCTCATGGCTTATGATATTTGCAGATGTAAGAAAAATCTGTATGGAAAATTGCTGTAGACAAAAGCTTGTTCCGTGAATTCAAATGGAAAGGGTGCAGTTTGGAGTTTATTGGATGAGAAGGTGTTCAGACTGGTCATTAGCTGCTTTATTGCCGAAACACCCAGCCGGTGCAGACTGACCTTATATTGACATACGGTCTCACTAATTGGATTTCAAGAGGGATGCATCTAACCTGAGAGGTGATCGGGCCCATTGATTTCCTTCATGTTACATTTTTCATCCTAAAGCTCAGACCCCGTCCTTAATTAATCTCTGGGGCTCTGCAGCCACTAATTGACTTCACACTGACTCCTGTCTGCAGACCAATTACAGCCCTTAGCTTTAACAGAGGCCCTAATAGGAGAACACTCTGCAGCCTCTTTCCTGTTTCAAGGACACGTGTTTAACGGAAGGGGGGGGGGTGCAGGCGACTTCGGACCACCTGCACTTTCATTGAACACCAGCAGGGGGTTTGTTGGATGAGACCACTATTAAATCCTTGCCTCTCTGGAGAAAATACAAGTCGTGACAGAATTGTTGAGCTCATTTGTCTCCCTCTGTCTACCTGTCGCCCAGAAGGAGGCCCTGCATTATGTTGACCCAAGTCGTCAAACGAGTCTAACGAGGTGGTAATTAGCAGATGTCCGGGGGTTCCTCAATTTCCTCGTTAGACGCCGACTGACACCCCTGCTGGTAACACCTCTGCATTGCTTCCACTCACATTTAGGAAAGAAGCAGGGTCCCTTTTTGAAAGCCTGGTGTTATTTAACTGCCTGTTTACTGTCTGCTGCAGTAAATATCTGTGCTGCGATTGTCCTGGCCCCCCCCCGGTGAAGTGAGGACACGCCGCTAGTGCCAAGAAATGAGCTGAGCTGCAAGGATTTAGGGAAGGACGGGTGATTTTTGCTTTCTGCAGAAGGTTCTTGTGCCCAATTTGTGAGGCACTAAGATTGATGGTTTCACCTCAGCTTGGAGTGTTCAGGCTTATTCGCCAAAAAGTTGCTGCATTAGCCAATGACAGATTGTCAGGAAGTTGGAGCTCATGAGCACGAATAGGGAAATGTTTGTATGGATGGTGTTGTTGGTGTGTTGGTCTACGTCTGGATGGGATTCCTATATAACAGATATTTATGCTCCCCAGAGGATGATGCCTATTGGCTGTACAGTTTCCCTGAGTTTCTTCTTACCAATCACCATGAAACTCAGACGTGATGTGGTTTATCATTGTGAAACGAGACATTTAGTGGCATTTTCACTGATTTCCCAGGGAACTATTAATGGGTCTTGGTTGAAAAAGCAATCATGCACATTTAGGGAACTTATATCTATGAGTGTGTGTGAATTTAATGCGGCCTGATTGACTTTAAGGGGACTATCGGGCCTTGTTGGAGTTATAAGCTCTACAGAGACAAATGCTGCTCTGTGCTAATAAACATGTTTTAAATGGACTGAAGGTCTTATCTGCTTGATTGTCTGATAAACAACTTGTTGCTCAGTGAAAGAGTTTTTGCAAAGCACCTGAGTAGTTTTGACACGAGCAGCTGAAACTACCAGATGGTGAAGTGAGCTGAGAGAAGCTGTTTCCCATCGGAGACTTCAAAATGTTAGTGTTCAGTGGGAACGATGGAGGGATGACGGGCAGCAGCACGTGCTTTGTTTTCATTTGTGTGCATGTGTGGGATAGAAATATAGAAATAAAGTTATGGTTGGGTTAGTACATCCAATACTGCATGTGTCTTTTTTCTATTCTGCAGATCTTTCATTATTGAGCAAATAAAAATTCCTCTGTATGTGACGCTGAATACTGAAAGAAGCTGTAGACGGCACCAGAGCGGAGGGTAGGAATTGAAAGAAGAAGAAGAGGGGGGGGGGATGGCCAGGGGGGGCAGATAGCTGTTCCACAGAGGCAAACAGTCAGAGATGGAGCAATAGAATAATGATGAAAGGCCAGGAGGAGAGAGGTGGAGTGAGTTTCCACGTGTGTTCCCATGCATCATCATCATCATTACACCCCCACCCCTTTTCTCCACTCTTCCCCCGCTCCATCCCTCTGTTTTTAATGATTCTCCATCCCCGAGCGCCCCTTGTGTGAGAGAGAGACTGTCTAATAGTCAGATGACAAGGCACAAAGGCTTCCATTGTGCCCCGCATGCCTCGTACTACACCGGCCTGGCAGGGCCATTGATGCGCCGCCTTGTAACCCCCCCCCCGCGCTCTCCCTTTTCTCTCCGTCTCTGGAGATATGATGCAGCACGCTAACACAACCTGACAGCCGGGCCACAAAGACGACCCTGTTGTTGGAAGCACTTGAGTGGGAGTTTGCTTTGGGCAGGGGAGGTGATTTGCATGTGTTTGTGTGTCTGTGTGTGAGTGTGTGTGTGTGTGTGTGTGTGTGTGTGTGTGAGTGTGTGTATGACAAGAGAGTGAGAGAGAGAGAAATATTTAGTTGACCCAGTGGAGTGTCCTTTTCCCTGCAACCTGTAACCATTAATTCCCTTTGTTGTCTTTCATTGAAACCAGCACATCCTTCAGGGCAGTAAATCAAATCCTTAGGAAATGGTACCGGTGCCTAAATGGTACCAGAACCGATGAGGTTTGGGTTTTCTTGATGATTATTTTTGGATTCACTTCCACCTTATTATTCCAACTTCCGATGCTGTACGTATGAATCTGAGCCATAGTTTTGGTGTTTGTCTGTTTGTTTTAAATGTTTGTTTGTATTCTTTAATATATCCCCAAAAATATATTTGTGTGTGGTGATGTTTCTGTTGCCTGTGAATAGAGCAGCTGTTTCAGAACTGGCGCTGTGGTCCGGATGGTACCGGCTGTGAAGGATTTACAGAATCACTCCCCGATTGGAGCGAATGGCTACGTGCTGTAAATTGCCTGTGTGTGTTTTTTTTCCTGTGTCTCACGGCTTCTGGGAATGAGGACCGCAGGCTCGTGGCTTTTTTCTAAGTTCCGACCCGTAGCCAGACCCGGGCTTTTGTTTCCTTTGACATAAATTCCTTCGCATTCATTGTGCCAGTAAAAAAAAAGTTACATAACGTAGGGAGACGTGCTTCTCTTGGCCGGGCCTTCGCTTGTACTGCTGCCCCAGTGCTGCAGTTACTGTTTCAGCTTGAGCAAAGCAGCAGGCTGCATGTGGGGCATGGAAGTTAGCTTGTGTGTGTTTGTGGCTGCCTGAAGAGCAAAAACCCAAAGTACCCAATAACGATAAAACACTCAGTGAGCAAGAAACTCCAATCGCCTTTAATGAAAAATATTTTCCAGCAGCACTTTTGGCAGATGTTAAAGTCAACCCCCTTGAACAGCCATCATGATGCTGCTGATACAGTCCCAGCGGTAGTCAACGAGTTCCCTCAGGGGCTGAGAGAGAGAACGTCATTTCATTTACAACATTTTTGAATTAGTTCCTCAATGGCTTCTCGTTCCCCGGCAGCCGAGTCCATCCCTCAGCACCGCCTGCTGGAAACGAGCTGCATGAAGAAGTGTTGTTGGAGTGTCAGTGTAGACGTCCCGTTGGGGATTTTGATTTTGATGAGGCATGTTGTTGTTGTTGTTGTTGTTGTTGTTGTTGTTGTTGTTGTTGTTGTTGTTGTTGTAGCAGCAGCTCTGATAACTGGCTTGTTTTCATGTAGCCTGCAGCTTTGAGGAGAGAACTCTGGTTATTGATGCCCAAGGTGTAGCTGACATCATATTCAAATCTCATCCGAGGAACGGGGCTCCCTCTCCACTCACAGCTGGAGTCTTCACAGAGGAAGAGTTCAAACACCAGGAAACTCTCTCTGTTCCCTCCTTCTCTCTTTATCTCTCTCCTTCCTCTGTCTGATATTCTGTCGCTCCAAGGAGAATGGTATATTTCCCTCCTCTTTGAGATGACTCTGCAGCACTGACTGCACTTCCTTTTGCTTTGCTTGTGCTGCTGTTCTTCTCGAGAAGCAGCACCCCCCTACGTTTTGTGTTCCTCTTTGTCGTGGAATTAACACAACTATAGTGCAGCGCTTGTTGTACACCTGCCTGTTTGTTTGGACTGTTGTTGATGCTGGTTTGCAGCTTTTCTGATTTAAACTTTAAAGGTTTAATCAGACACAATCAGACACACACAAACAGAGGTTTCATTACATAGAAGCCCAATTGATGTTTAATGTATGCCAGCTTCAAATCCCAATCTAAGTAATGACTTTTCAGACAAGGACCATTTTAACGTGTTGTTGTTCGGTCGGACGTGTGTGTGGCGAAGGTTTTTGTGAATTTAAAATGTCTTTCTAATTATCTCAGAATCAAACAATCAGCACCATGAAGATTTTCCTTCTATGAGATGTAACTGTCGCCCTGACCCAGATTTCTCTTTTCTCTCCTGCAGGTAAAGTGTTGAACACTGATCTGCGTCACTACCTCAGTCTGCAGTTTCAGAAGGGCTCCCTGGACCACAAGCTCCAGCAGGTGATCCGGGACAACCTGTACCTGCGCACCATCCCCTGTGAGTAGCCTCCTCTTCCTCCTCCCCCCCCTCTGGGCTCCACTCTCTGACCTCTGACCCCCCAGAGCCTCACCTCTTCTTACCCGAAGAACAACTTGCACCGTCCTACATTTAACTCGACTTCGTTTCCCTTTTAACTTATTTTCCATTCAATTCCCTTCTCCTGCTCCTCTGTTCACCAGATAATATGAATTTCTGATTCGTGTCGGCTGCGAAACTTTGCTCTTCACTTCATAATCTCTGCATAATTAGAAAAAGCAGCCGGTCTTAGTCTTAATGTCGAAGGGAAAAACCCGAGTAGTCTTTGATATGGAAAGCTAGCTTTATCCACCGTGAGTAAAATATGCTTCGAGACGACAGGGCTTGAAGAAGCTGTGTTGAAATCCAGTGGAATTACACAGTTTCTCACTTTTTATTTAACTTAGACTGGAAATATAGAGTATTGAATTCAGAGGGACATTTAATCTCCAGTCCCTGATAAGAGTCCGACGTTGGTTATCCTAGTTATAGACGTATATATTATAGGAGTGACACAGTGATGGTAAATCTTTTCCTTCACTGTTTCTTTTAAAGCAGGAGAATAAATAACCAGGGCCGAACATTTTTGTTTTTATACTCGACTGATTTTAAAACAGACACCAAGGCCAACGGGCGGAACTGAAAGAGCAGCTGCAATTCTCTCGGCTGCACCGCTGAGCCGAGGAGCGTTTTCTTTTTTCTACCTTTGCACCAGACGTATTGTTTCTTGTCTCACTTTCCTTTTTAGAAGCTCTTATTTCTCACATTTTGCATTGACGTTCAGTCATTTTAATGAAATACTTTGGAGTTTCATTTAATTCTGGCATTGAGATATCTTTGAGGATTTTTATTATTGTCTCTTAAAAATCGTTATTTACAAAAAGGAAAAAGAACTGAAAAAAGGCAAATGGAAGCAGAAACCAGATTAGAAGCATTAATAACTAAACTAATCAAACAAATCACATCCTCATGTTTTTTCCAAGATTTTAAAACAAAGGTAGCAGAATTCTGTTCAGCATTCAAATTAAAGAAATATATATATATATTTATATATATATATATAGATATATGGGGACAGTACAGAAAGATGTGATCCTAAAGTTTACAGTGTAAGACACGACATGATCCCTCAGTGACCAGTATAAAACACATGGGTCTCGATATGGATCATGGGGGCTTATGGTGATACTGATATTGGGGAAAAAAATATTGATATAGCGACTGATGTTTAAAAAAGTTTAAAATCTCAAAAACAGTTGTTAAAGTATTACATATTAAGGTGTATTTAATTTATATTTAAGTCACCATGCAAGATTCATAAACTTGTTCCGTGAACTTCCCATTCGCGGCCGTCTGGCCTCAGCAGCTCAGCATATGAGCCCTGTCCACTCCAGTGTGCCAGTGGCTTATCACAGCCGGCTGAGCCACAGTGGCCTCTGCAACACGATGCCTGCCGCTCATTACAGCGGCCCGAGTGGCTTTTAAGAGTGAGAGAAGCATGACTTCAGTCCTGGCTTCATTAAGCGTCACTCTCGCCTCAGACAAAAGACGACGCCAGGGGTCCAGGGCTCCACAACATCCTCAAAGCCTGGTCAGATCCCAACCCAGGCTGCCTCTCTCTTCCCTGGGCTTTAATATCCATCAGGGCGTTGCAATCAGCTCCACGGGTCTCATTACAGGATAAATAACAAAGAAGATAATTGTGGAAATGTAAAAAAAAACTAAGCACTAAAAGTAAAATTGTAAAAACAAAATGCCTCCAGCATGAGATAATGATTTGAATCATGGATTTCATATCAATATCTAATTTATCCACAGTGGCCTTTGAATCTCATAAATAAAGACCAGTGAGGCTCAAGAAATAACTCGATTCTGAGTTTCTCAAGGCCGCAAACATCACGCTTCTTATTGCACATTGTGACATTATGATTTGTCCATGTTGCAGAGGGTATATATATATATAGAGTATAGATATACGGCCACTAGCTTTTCAGCTTTTTAATTGATTTACACACACATACGCACAACTATGAATGCACACAACAGCGTAGGCCCTGTGCGTAGGCTACATGCGCCCCTACAACATGGCTTCAGCACACGACCGTGACCTTTTTGTCTTTCACAACTCTCTCTCCCCTCTCCGAGTTATTTTACTGCAGCGATTGTGACTTCAGATGATAAACATTCACTCTGGAGAGAAATAAAACTGTGAAGGTTGGAAAACCGACAGAGAGCCGTCCGGTAAAGTAGCTGAATAAACAACACAAAGCTAAATAACCACATTTCCCTAATCCTTCATCCAAAAACAAGCTCATCTTCCCGTCCTTCCTCTGTGCCTGTCTCTGTGCCCCAGTGCCTGCAGTGCAGCCAGAGAACATTTCAGCCGAGGTTCTGTAAAAGCTCTGATTACATGTAAGGTGACGGTTAGGAGAGGCTGCATGTTATTTTTTAAGGTCTCACAGAGAACATCAACAATGCAAAACATGACACTGTCTTAGAGCAGCTGCAGCAGTTATGGCAGATTATTATTTAATGGCCGGGAGTAGAAAGTGCGATGCAGCTCCTCGCTCCTGGAGCAGCAGCGTGTTTTTTAAAAGGGGAGGAAAAGAAGAAAAAGTTAATATTTTAGGGGAGAATAAAAAGTTAAAACCCTTGAGCTGATAGTACAACTGCTCTGAGATCCTCTAGGACGCAGAGAACGACTGACTGAACCAGGCTGCCGGCGTGAAGGAGACAACACACTCTACAACATGTTTTCACTCCGGTGACCTTGAGGCTGATTTATGATGATCTCTCTCAATCCTTGATACAAGGGGTACGGCTGTAATCTGCAATGTTATATCAGAGAGGACTCAAACAGTGAAGGTGCTCTGGACCCGAAAGTTAATTATGTGAATCGCAAATTCATTGTTTGGTTTATTGGCTCTGTGGATTTCCCAGAAAACATCTGGTGTGGTCATTATTTCTAGTTGAGCAACATTAGAGTCACAAGCCATCGTTTAAATGAATCTGCATTATGTTGCGATGGAAACAAAACTGTGTGAGATTCAAAAGAAAAAAAAGAAATTAACACAGTGAATAGATGCAGGTGTAAAAATAGTGCAGTTATTCAATAAATGTGCAGACGGTCAACAGGTCGTCCATTCAACACAGCTCCTTTACGCCATGTTCTCTAATCCTCTTCACTTTGTTGTTTATTATTTCGTATTTACCATGATATATCTTTTTAATTGCCTCCTCGGGGATAACGGTTGTGCGCCTGTACACAGAATTCAAAAGTAAATGTGTGCGATTAAAGTTCTGTTCATTGTCATCATCCTCAGTTACACTTCCCCTGTGCTCTGACAGCTGTGCTGCCGTGCACAGGATATGTTTTTCCTTTGTTTCATATTTGAATAATGAATTTGCAGCTTTGAGGCCCCGGCTCTGGTGTCTATGCATGAGGCAGATAGAGGTTCTCCCCTGTGTGATGTGTTTGGACTGGAACCACATCCCAGTGGGCATGTCGGAGACAGTGTCACGTACCACTCCTCCGTCAGGGAACGGCTCATTCCACTCGTCTGGTTGTTCCCTCCATCGCTTTCTTAAACTGTGTCGTTATCGGCAGGTACCACTCGGCAGCCCAGAGAGGGGGAGGTTCCTGGGGTGGACTACAACTTCATCAGTGTGGGGGAGTTCCGAGAGCTGGAGGAGAGTGGACTGCTGCTGGAGAGCGGCACCTACGATGGTAAGTCTTAAAACTTTATTTGTAAGGAAAGTGCTCAGACCAGTTATATGAAGGTGGGGAAACAATTGGTAAAAGATGAATTGGAGTCGGTATTAATTACCCAATTGGCTCCAGCCCCCCTGCAATGTTGATGATGGATGGATGGATGGATGGTTGATTGATTGATTGGATTGATTGGTTGATTGATTGATTGGTGATTGATTGATTGGTTGATTGATTGGTAGATTGATTGATTGGTTGATTGATTGGTTGATTGATCACCCTCTGAAAACATGTTCAATAAATTTTTTAAACTCCCTGGAATAACTTTCACTATATATTATTCCCGGGGCTGGATATTAAAGAGGGATTCTTGTATCTTTCACGCTTGGCCCATGTTAATAGATGTGGGCGGATAAATGACTAATACTTAATGACCCTGTTCAAATCAGTCCAGTAGATCGTCTCTGCAATGATATCTAATGGGGCAACTGTGACAGTCCAATAGTTTTTATTATAGGTCTTTACTAAGACTGTACCTGTTTCAAAGTAAAAGCACTCCTCCAATCTGCAAACTCAATCCACTCATCTTTTTAAGGCTTTTATTGTGAAATATTTGCAGGGATATACCTACTTTTATTCAAGGTAATACAATGGTCATACCAGAGCCCATCAGTGATGCACCAAGTTTGACCCGGGGCCTTTTTAAAGGTTGAATTAAAAAGACCATAACAGAAAAGTTAATTTCCAAAGAACGAGGAGTGACCATGAATAACTTAGTATTATGTTACGGGGACATTTCATCATCTCAGTCCACCCTGGAGTACTGCAGCTCAGGTTGACCCCCCCCGCCCCCCCCTGATGCCCTGGCCATTAGGTCTCTTGTGATTCTGTTGAGCCGGGTGACGTGTAGGTCGCCAGGGGAAGTCAACACATCGCCCGTGTCATCAAACTGACACCGTAAATGTGACAGGACTGGAGATAGCGTGTCCTCGGGGGAACCTCCTGACCTCGAGCCCTGGTTCTTCTACGTGCAGCGTCAGACACGTGAGAGCTTCTCCCTCGTCTGCCCTCTGTCCCACATCCTGCGCTGAGAGACCGGCCCTCCAACCCCGAGCCTGGGAACCGGTCGGCTGGATGAATAATGGATCTGCGCTGCCCTCAGCTGCTTAATGCAACTCAGGCCAGAGTGTATGTGAGGCACAGTTTCATGAAACCCCCCAGAGAGTTAATCATTGATGACTTTTGAACCACTCAGACTTTGTGAGCCACTGAGTCTCAACAGATAAATAAAAAATCTCACAGACGCGTGGATGCAGGAAAAGAGCGGCAGCCTATTTAATGAAGGATTACATCATGTAAAATAAATTGAGGAAATACTGCGTTAGAGCTTTAAATCATAAGAAAGTTTATTTTATGGGTTTGTTGTTGCCACTTTTTATGTCCCCCCCATTGTAATAATTGTGTTTTTATTGTTTCCTATCGTGTGCTGAACTAAACTGAACTTTAAGAATCAAGAGCTCCGGGAGAACCCAGTTCCTTCCCGCAGCTTGTCATCACGTATCTCCCTCCACCTCGACATGCCTTCAGCTTCTTCAGCAGCCACATTGGATTCTGTCTGAACGAGTCCTTACTCCACCGTACATGTATCTGGTTGAACGGAAACATCGACCTGGGCCGCCATTTTCACCGCTGGGGCTAATCCTCGGCTCGACCAGGCCACGGTTCATCTGCAACCGAGAGCGATTCTCTCTCCCGGCCCGGCACTCTGCTGGAGCCAATCACTGAGCCGATGAGCGTTTGTCATATCGCTCACCAATAATAGAACGTCATGTCAGAAGAAGAGCAGAGAAAATCCTTTGAAATCGCATCTCGGAATACGTCGGTAACAGTTTTAGCTCTCGATCGTCCGAAGAAGCAAAAAATAAGATTGCTTCACCAGGTTTTGTTTTGCAGAGAGATGAAAGTGTCGGGGTGTGAGTAATACTTGTTGCCCCGGCTGTGTTGAGACTCTCAAAAATGTGATTTGTTTTGCCCGAGCGTGTGTGACTGGGTGTGTGTGTGTGTGTGTGTGTGTGTGTGTGTGTGTGTGCATGTATGTGAATTAGGGCATATCCAATTTTCTACCCCTCACTGTGGAGGAACCAGCGGAGGAACCAGTCACATGAATCATTCATGATGGAGACAGGGGGCAGAAATGGGCGAGAGCGAATTTCAGAAAAAGAAAAGCAGGTGTTGAAAATCCCAGTCGGCAGCAGAAGAACAGGAGTCGATGCAGTGTTGGGATGTTTTACTGCTGAACACAATTTGTGCTGATTGTTTATTTTCTTTCTTCTCTTTATGTACATGTCATTATACTCTACGACATGTTATTTTCTAGTCGTCTAATAAAAGGGCCAGAATAGATCAGGTGTTTTTATATTTATGGAACTACATTGGCTCCACTTGATGGATGCACAAGTTAGTTTTCCTTCTTCAGATCTAATTTCTAACACTAATCAATTGATTAAAGGATGCAGAGGAAACAACACAGACATGCACACAAACAGTAAAGCACGGAAAAGAAAAAGAAGATCTGTCATAGGTAAGATGACGGTTCTTTCTTTGCCTCTTAAGCTTTCTGTTTGTCCAGTGGTTCGATTTTAACTGGGAAAGCGATAACCACGCGCTGTCCTCTTGTCTTACTGGACCACGATGTCTACAACCATTTTGCAATAGCGTCCTTTTTGGCTTTGTGAAGTTCTGAGGTGGAGAAAGATAGAAACGGGGCGTCGGGCCAGTGATCCCAGAGGAGAGCGGGCGGGTGCATGTGTGTGCAGCAGCTGCCCTGTATAGGAAGTGGCCAAAGGCGTCGGTGATTAAGAAGCACCTCAGCCTTTCTGGACCGTGCTGCTGATAACACATGAGTTAGATTAGTGTTGTTTGCGCTCAGCTCCAAGAAATAAAAGCTGAGACTTAAAGTGGAAGAGCAATAAATGGAGAGATAACGTAGGAGGGATTAGGATGGACGACAGCAGCTCAATATATAAAATAAGGATTGAGAGTAAAGATTGGAACGGTGTGTAATTTATATCGGGTGTCACTGCACAGACTGAGGAGATGAACATAAACTGGAAAGGACGTTTATTTATGTGAGGGAGGTCATTCGACAGTGGATTGTGAAGCTGTGCATTCCCCCCCACACACACAGACACACACACACACACACACACACACACAGACACACACGTGCCGAGGGAGCAGAGGAATGAAGGGTTGACAAGGTTTGCTTGTGAAGTGTGAGTATCCATGCCAAGCAGCGATCCAGAGCTCTGTGCCGAGGCTGGAGCGCAAGACGGCCTCCACCCGCCTCTGGCCCTGCGAGGCAGACTGGGCAGACTGGGCAGACTGGGCAGACTGGGCACTGCCCAAGAGTGGAGGCCCGTCCTCAATGATTAATGAGGGTCTGCGACTGTCGGGGGGGGAGTTCAGAGAGCCAGAGAGATAAACGTGGAGTGAGGCCGGGGCCGGAGAGGGTGGAGATCGTGAGGGCCGAGCCAGACCATAAACCCCTTGGAGAGATTTTTTTCCCAAGCTTTTCACAACATAAGGGAAGTCTCCAGTTTCCATTTGTGTTTGAAAACACTGCCACAAAAACCCTTGGCTTGCATTTCACATGGCTGAATCTGTTCTCTCTGCTGTTTTCCTCGTAGCTCAGGAGGAGGTTTTTGTTTTTTTGTTTAACGATGCAGTGACGTGTGGAGAGGTTGTGTCTCGCTGCGGATGAAACCGGAGTCACAGTCGTACTCACATTTTATTCACATTCTCACGATTTGGAGATGAGACACGATGACAGCTGCTGACTAAAACAGATGGCGTGACATCAACACACACACACACACACCACACACACACACACACACACACACACACACACACACACACACACACACACACACACACACACACACACACACACACACACACATTCTTTCTCAGCCATAAACACACACAGTCTTCGTGGGGTCTCTACGGGCACAGAAGCCTTTAACTGGAAGCGAGTGAAAAAAAATAAAAGAAATGTTCCCAGTTACTTGGAACTACTTCTTACTGGCAGCCATCACGACTGAGCATGTGTAAAAGGAGCGAGGGGCTGTGTAGTTCACTGACAGTGCCAAGCAAGCGTTGGCCCCGGCTGTAGAAATGTCCACCCACCACTTTCACAAAGAGGCAAAAAGAAAAAAGGAGCTTTAATGTAGTAACACATCTGTGCTGAAGTCACCAGCCCTGCGTGTGCACTGTTCTTGATGCTTTCAACTTCAACACAACTAACTGCTGCTTGTCGTTTTGCCGCCTCATGAAAAATAAGTTAAATTACACAAACGCGGATGACGACACCAAATTTTTTAATTTTCCACCCAGGATTATTTGTTATCTTGACTCGAGAAGCGTTAAACTGTGATAGTAAATCGTCTGAGATGGAAAAAACACAAAGCTCAAGATTAATGAGCTCAAGCTCTTACGTTGCATTTGCTCATCCAGACCAGTGTTTTTGTCCAAGAAGTCAAAGTGTGTTTGTTTTAAAAAGCAGAAACATTCTGCCTCTGTATGTCATCGTCACATTGGTCATTCTGAAACGTCCCAGAGAAAAGGAGGAGGCGTCGGCATATGGACAAGCAGGTGGCTTGTAAGCCGTGGACATTTTGTTTTGGTCTTTTTGCAGAAAGAAAGCAAACAACATTAACACAATAAAATGATCACTAGCTACTAGCGTGCTCTCACAGACACAGTGAGGGGGAAAGGGAGAATCGACTTATGACTCTGCACACAGCAAATGACTGAAGCTGAAAATACGTCGTATGACTCATAATCGGGCTGAACTCACACACGTGCCCGGCTCATCACGAATCTGGCCTCTAAAAGGTCGAGCAGAAAAACCAACAGAGATGTATATTTAACATCTCCAACAGTTTTTTTCCTCACTCTACATTTTGCTTTTGTAATGCTCAAGCAGTTGAAATGGTTGTGAGTGGGCGACCTGCAGCACATCACAGAATCCCTGGGTCAGGAGAATTGATCCGATCGTTGGGAGAAGAGCTTGTGGGAAGATTTATTCCTTCCTGGATCTGACTCTTAACATTTACTCTCATCTGATCTGCGGCTTGTTGTTTCGTTAGCAGCAGCAGCAGCAGCTCTGATTTGTGGGTTCACATCCCAACAGGTGTCTATGTGAGCCACACACACACCACACACACAGTCATGGGGAGCTGACGTCATGGTGGCTCCCAGGCTTTTTTTTTATTCTTCCTCCCATTCTCTCTCCCCAATAATGAACAGCCCATTAATCCAAGGGTGGTAATTACGCTGGAGGTATGTGGTGGTCACTCTGACATCGTTAGGGTATCATTCAGTATTTGTCCTCGCCTCCCGAAACGAGAAGTCTTTGTCCCGATAATTAAACATTGGACTTGTTAATGAGGCAGAAACACTGAATCCATCAGGACCATGTGGAGCTCAGATCTGTGTTTTCTCTCCCTCTCTCTCCCTCAGACCATTAGTTGTTAGAGAAAGCGTAAAGGGAGCCGAGTCCATCTTAACAACGAGGGAGATGCTGCAACTGTTGTCAGGCAGCTACAGCTACATAGCATCGTGAAGATTCATGAATGTTATTATAATGGGAGATCAGATTTATGAGATACCCAGAGATGTTTACTGGTTGTCTGTCTGTCCCTTTCTTGTAAACATGCCGTCATAAGAAGGGTCAAAGGTCAAGGGGACCCCACAAAACATGTTTTTGCCTTTACGATTTCTTTGGAGCAGCTCAAGAGAATCCTTCCAATTTAGGTACAAATGATCATCAAGACTCACATATCAGCTAACTAGAACGTGATGAACAAAGGTCAAAGGTCACTGTGACCTTCCAAAACATGCTTTTGGACTTATGTATGTCATTTCTCTAAATTTTCAAAGATTAACTGATTAGATTTGAACGGTCAAAGGTCACAGTGACCTGAAAATACATTTAGACTTAAACTGCTCTGGTTGGATGAGGCATGAAACCACACAGCAGGAGTTGTAGTTCAGTAAGTGGTGGAGGCCGAACATTTGATCTCATTTTCGGGGGGAAATGCACAATTTGCTGTATTTTGAAGTGAAAACAGAGACTAAAACCTTGTGTAACATAGTTGTGACGGAGTGAACCCTGCATGGACACAGGGAAGAACAGGTTCCACTGAACAGGGAAACATTCTGGGGGCAGATGTGGTGCAGTCAGTTAAGAGGCCGGCTTTTTTAACAGCAAACCTCAAACCTCGTAATCCACTGTGACCTACTTGTTCTCTTTGGATTTTTCTCTTTTTGCAAACAACATGTATCCAGTCAGTAGAGAATGTGACTTCTAATACAAGCTCACGTTTGAGTCAGAGCTCATCATGGTAAAATGTGTGTTTAGGTGATGGTCAGGTTTGTAAAAGGATGATTCCGATTTTGCACTTTGTTTGTGTGTGTGTGTGTGTGTATGTGTATGTGTGTGTGTGTTTTTGTGTACAGAAAGCAAAGCTGGATTCACGTAATGATAACCTGACACCCACCTTGACTTAATAACCTGCCTTCATTATCAGAAACAATTAGAAATCTCATCTAACACAAAGAGGAGTGTGCTTACAGCAAACTGAAGTCACATTAAAATCACTGTGTTTACTATTAAGGACGAGGTGTTGAATATCTCTACAGTCTCTATGATGTAAGGGAGAAAAAGACCAAATCAAATGTTTGATCAGGACCAAAACATGACGCATCAGCCGATTCTGACTTTTACAGTTTCTGATAAAACTTTGTTATTCTCAAGTGGCCTAATTACCACATTTCAGAATAAAAGACGGTAAATCCAGCATTTCTCTGATCCGTCTTTAGCTTTTCATTTCCTGCCGCCCCGTCACGTGTTGTCAATGATATTCTTTAGTTGCCCATTCACTTGTATATTCATCTCGATATCTATTAGACTCACAGATGTTCACCTGTTTGCTGGAGCCTGTTTGTGAATAATTAAACCCTCATTCCTATTTGTACGGCCTGTTGGAAATCTTTGATATGATAAAACATAGAACGCACATCAAAAGAGAGACGGGACTTCTTTGTTTGTCACATTAGAATACGAACACAAATGATAATTTAGCCTCGACACAGACACACAGGGAGCACCGAGCCTCGTGGCCACAGAGTATAGACGCTAAAATTAAACTGTGTTTTTGATAAAAATAACTTGAAACTAAACGAGAAACCACATGAGACTCAAGCAACGCAGCTCATTTAATGAAGTGAAGCATGAAAAAAAAGGAGCCTCTGGTTGTTTGAGTTCTATTTTTTTTTAAAGATTGTGTGTTTTATATCTGCCTGGGATGAAGTTCTGCTTTTCATATTGTGGCTATAGAGTAATTACAACCCTCATCTAACTCGATTACACTGTCCTCACCCCACCCCCACCCCCCCCACCCCCCTCACTCACGTGCACTCAACAGAGGCTGCGTGCACGTTGGTGGGATCTTCAGGAGCAAATTACCGCTTCTAATTGAACTCCCTCGATTTGCATTCCGTCAGTGAGCGTGCCATTAATTACAAACCTAGTCGGGGATTTAATGGTTTAAACAAGGTGCTGATATTAAAACACGGATTCCTGTAATTATGATGTATGCTTCGACGTGACTCTAAATGTGTGTGTGTGTGTGTGTGTGTTCTTCAGCAGGTTTGTAATTACATTTGATGAACTAATGTAGTCGTGTTGACAAGTTCCACTTTTCTCTTCATCCTAACTTTTGATTTAAAGGCCAATCAGTGCCAATAAACATTTAAATAATTCGAACAATAAGAATTTGATTTCATGTTTCAATTCCATCGTCTCAAAGGTTTCTCTCTTCTCCCCTCGCTCTCTGCTGCCTCTGGTTCTTCCTCCTTTCTTGTTTCTCCCCCTCTTCCTCCCAGTCGGCTTCCTCATCCCTGCTGAGACATTTAACTGTTAACGCTGCAATACCCCGCACACACACAGACACACACACAGATAAACACACACGACACACACGCTGCCGTTTCCCACGTACACAGCACAACCAGTGAATCAATATTTCTACCATACCTTCCCAACTCTTCTCCCTCCTCCCGCGCTTTTAAGTTCGGATCCTTTCTGCTGTTCCTTATATCCTCCCCGCACCGGAGAGAGAGAAGGCACCGAGTGGTAAAGTGGGTCACTCCTCTCCTGTAGTTGTGGGAAGACTCGCTCCGCGGCGTGAGGCTGGCTGCTGCCCGAGGCGCCGACATGACAGCAGAGGCAAACCGATGAAAATCAAATGCTAGAGCGGATACCTCGGTGTAAATGGTGTAGTCACAGGCCTGTTGGGAACTGCTGCGTTACTCAGTCGTAAGGAAACGTGTGTAGAAACATAGAATTTGTAAAACACGTAGAGGACATACACACGTAACATAATAGGTATGAATTGCATATTTGATAAACAACTAGAACGTCCAACAACGGCCCTAACTCGGATTGTTGAAGGAAGTGATAAAACCTTACTGGATTTGCCCTTTAGTCCTGATTTAGGCCAGAATTTGTGATCTGAAAAAGATCTATCAACACCAAACTGCACCCACTTATATCAATCCCCTAAATCCCCAGAAAATCCTGGATCTGCCCCATTTTTCTTGGATGTTTCATGGAAATCTGTTCAGTTGTTTTTGCTTCATCTTGCTGACAAACAAACAAACTGTCAAACAAATGGACGGGGGTCAGAACCATAACCTCCTTTTTGTAAGCTAGGGAAATAAAACAATAAATTAGACACAAGGATTTCTCTCAGATGGGAAACCAGCGAGGGATCAGATCTTCAGCTTGGGAGAGTACTACACGACCCTCCTTGTGTTGGAGGAGCTTCTGGTTCCAGACTGTGTGGCTCAGAAACCACAATTAACAGCTGAGGGAAAGACAAAACAACACTTTCCATTATGACTATTCCAAAACCTGAGACTTATGACGGTAGAAGTTTGGCATCGTATTGTTCCAACCTGTTTCGGCTCTGCCAGATTTGATTTGTAGCCAGACTCCCCTGTGCCTTTTAAAGAAAAAATGTTCGGAGTGATATCATATATCATACTTTGGGTTTGTTTTATTGAATTCCCATAATCATAGGTCGAAAAAATCCTTAAAACCAGTTTGTCCTGCAGTTTCTCTTATTGAGGGTCATGTAAGTGTAAGTTATTTATGATCTGCTGGGGTTATGTGATGGATTTCGTCCCAGGACTCCTCCTCGAGTCCAGTGAAACACATTCACAGGTTTGTTTCATCCCTCTCTTCGTTTCCAGGAAACTTCTACGGGACCCCGAAGCCCCCCGCGGAGCCCAGCCCCGTGCAGCCGGACCTGGTGGACCAGGTTCTGTTCGACGAGGAGTTCGACACGGAGGTCCAGAGGAAACGCACGACCTCCGTCAGTAAGATGGACAGAAAGGACAGCGCGGCACCAGAGGAGGAGGAGGAAGAAGAGAGGTCTCCTGTGGTCAACGGCCTGGCGGGTGAGAGACGCTGCTTTCATCCCACAGCTCTCCCGGCTCATCGTGATGCAGCCGTGCTCTGCTCCAGTTTAAACCAGCAGGCATTATTTTCTGTGCTCAATTTATTTATCTATTTATTTATTTATTTGTTTGTTCCTGCAGTTCATTATGTTAATGTGAAAATGCAAAACAGCCCAATCTCTCATCCCTCCTTCATTCTTCTCTCCAAACAAACATTGTCCGGATTAGCATGAGAGTTCAGCTCTAGATCACAGCCCCGGCAAAGTCGAGACGCAGCCATAGACAGTTTGAGATCAGTGGAATCAAACCCTCGGGGACAGGGAGACACTTTGTCCTCGTTCGATTCCTCCTGTGATGTCCTCACGTGGCTCACGGGAAAAAAAATATAATCACTCCTCAATGTCCTTAAAACTGCTTCATGACTAAGAAGCACTTCAGAATAAAATGCTAATACAAAGTTAGAGAACATATTATGTAACAACAAACCGAATGAAGTATTTTACACTTTATTTTCAGTACCGTTCATCGTAAGAACCAGTCGACTGAACCACGCAGCAGCTTCTGGCTCTGTGCAGCTCCAGATGGAGCCCCCCCCCCAGCACCACCGGCCTGGTGCAGCAGAGTCTGGATCATTAGCCAAACGAGCAGCTCAGCACAAAATGAACCAAAAACAGCTTCTGTCCCTGTGCGCGTTGAACTGCAACTGCAAAAATTTGTTATTGTTGTGGCTGTGTTGAGTAAATATCATGTGTGGCTGTGCAGAACAGAATATTCAACATAAATCGATAAAGCACCGACAAGCTACAGAGCAATGCAGCTGTAAGACAATTTGAATTTCCAGAGGACTTTTTACTTTCTACACGCTGTCAGTGTCACGTTCTGTAAATCTGAGCCGAACCTACAGGCCAGCGAAGCCTCCAGACACCTGGAGCGTCCAGGCCGACCGACACCATCCATCACTTCATATTTATCTTGGGTCTGAGACTCAGATATTGGAAATAAAAAATTTGTGTGAGTTGCATCCGAAGGCAGAAGAGAGAAACATTGTCAGGGATGAGAAATAATGTCTCTTGGCTGTAATGTGATGATGAAGACGACTCCCCCTGCTGGACAGATGTCGCTCCTAATCCCTCACTTCATGAATTGTCTCAAAGCAAACGCACTTTATTTAAACCTTTTGTCATCACGTGTGTGGATATGATTGGTGCAGCGGTACAGATGTGCAACAGAAGGACGTGGCTGCAGATGATATTGGCCATTTCTTCTCTTTTGTGAAGCCTGCATGCCCCCCCCACGTACACAGCAGACCCGTTTTTGTATCTCTCTGGCCTCGAGCAAATGTTTGTGCGACTTCATAAGTGAGGATTCTCACCCCCCCCATGAAAAGAAAGAGGCCCCAATTTCAGCACAAAAAGCTATAGACGTCTTCCAGTCAACCGCTGTCACTTTCCATCTCCACCATTAAGCGTCCCCAGCCGAACAGACTGAGCGTTCGATGCCGTGATGAAGCTAGGTCATGAAAACCTGCACACACACATATACACAAACACACACACATTAAGATTAGGCAAATACACCCATGTGTGATACTAATAGAGTTGTGTTGTGGTGCTTGTGGCTCAGGCTGAAGCATTGGTCAGCTCTGCCTCGGAGGCAGTTCCCAGTACATCGCTGCTGACATGCAAATCCTATGGCAATTGCCGTGCTTCCGTGCTCTCTCTGTGTACTCTCTCTCGCTCTCGCTCTCTCTCTCTCTCCCTCGCTCTCTTCCCCTTCCTCTCTCGTGGATGTGACCGTCCACCCAGTGAACAGAGGAGCGAGCAACAGCAGCAGCAGCAGCAGCAGCGGGGAGCGATGCGAGGAGCCCACAGGAGCTCCAATGGCGCCACACTCTCACCCCCTGTCTCCTTCTCCTTCTACCACCTCCCGTACCCTTACTCACAAACCCTTCCTCTCTCTCTCTCCATGCCCGTGTCCCTCGTTCCATGCCTGGCCCCAGAGCACAAGGACAAGGCGGAGTGGAGGAAGTCGGTGCCCAGCTACAACCAGTCGGCGGGCGCCATGGACATGCGTGTGTGGAACACACAGGATGAGAGTCAGGAGCCCCTGCCTAAAAGCTGGGAGATGGCCTACACAGAGACGGGCATGGTGTATTTCATAGAGTAAGTAGCCTTTCTGCTGCTGCTTGCCTGTTCCCCTCCCATTACATCAGCACTGTGCTAATCCCACTCTCAGTACTTTCTCCAGTTTATGTCTTTTTCGAGCCAAACTGCGTTGAGAGGTCTGGCAGCGAGTCCTCTCTCCTCACCATCCATCACCCGCCGCCTGCTGCTGGACACGGGAACTATCTGTAGGCGCTCGGCTTGTGTTTTCCCGATGAAGCCTCGCTTTTATTTCACCGGTGTTTGATGCAGGGTTTGTTGGCCGGTGCTCAAAGCAGCAGGGCCTGCGTTGTTTACCTGGGCCTGTCAGCGTGGCGAGCGGTCAATGCTGAGGCGCTGACGGAGCCAGGTGCTGCTGCTCGCTACCAAATCAATAACTCATTCTGCCAGTGAGAGAAAACACAGGCTCAATGGAGATCGCCACTCCTGACCCGCTCGTCCCTCCCTGTTGTCCGTCCTTCAATCCCTGTTCACTCTGTCCCAATATCCCTACATGTCTCTGTCTCTCTTTGTTAAATGTCATTAAAGCATATTTAATAGAACATTTGATCCCAGAGGTGCAGAAGCTCGACACATTCTCCTGTTTCCAGGGAGCTGTTAGCTCTGTTTGTTTGCTTGGTGGAACAGCTCCTGGGTAAAGCGGCTCCTGAGAGTCGCCCAGTGCTAATTGTCACAGTATCTTAATTATTTTTAGATGATTTTTTTGTGTTTTTTCTATGTTACTGCGCCTCAAGCTCTGTCTCCCTCTTCTTTGTATTCCAGTCACAACAGCAAGACCACAACCTGGCTGGACCCTCGCCTCGCCAAGAGAGCCAAGCCTCCAGAGAAGTGCGAGGAAGGAGGTGAGACAGTGTCTGCAGACGGTTCTGCAGCAGCAACATTTGCACGGGCACCTGTACCCCTCGCTCTCACTTATGTACTCTGCTCCCACACACACACACACACACACACACACACACACACGCACTTCCACTTCATCCCAACTCCCTGCTGCATAGAGCAGTGTGTGCACTAGAAGCGTGCCTCCCTCTCTGAAGGGGGGGCTCTGGCTAACAGACGGAGATTGAACAAACGAGCGGGGCGCCGTCACAGTCACGCTGGTGACACAGCACAAAACCCCTGGCTCTCCAGTCGGCCCCGCTCTCCAGCTAATGGCTTCTGGTGCACATGCAGGGAGCTCATCAGTGCAGCATGTCTCAAAAGGCAATTTTCTATGGCCCCTCTTGCGTAAAGATCTCCTCTGCGCCGCGTGTGTTTGTCACACAGCGGCACAAACTCAAGATGTTGCGCCCACACACACACACACACACACACACACACGTTGATATATATATATATATAGCAGAGAGAGAGGGTATTATTTTCCAGGGAGCTTGTACAACAACCCCCTGCCCTCCTCCATGTTGTGTGTTAAGCCCTAAACACATAGTAAGACATAAAGCACACCAGCTGCAGGTGTTGGTAAGTCGTGCTGTGAGGCTGCCAGGCGAAGCACCATGCTTCGTTGTGTGTGTCCAATTGTCCATGTACAAACTGAAGTGATCTGAGTCTGCCTTCACAGAGCTGCCCTATGGCTGGGAGAAGATTGAGGACCCCCAGTATGGAACCTACTACGTGGAGTGAGTAAACTTCTCCCCCCGAGCCTGGAGCGCTGCATCTGTCACCTGTGTTGGGTGGAGAGGAACTGGTTTATATGCGAATACGTTTAGTCTCTTTGTGAGTTGAGTGAAGTTACAGGGCTTCACTCTGGGTCAGGCCCCGTTCAGACCTGGTGTCAACATCTGTCCAGAAAGACCTGAGCACTAATGGTCTCCATTTTAAAGTTAGTCTGTGCACAACTGGCTGTAAAATTCAACCCTGATAGTTTCTCCTGTGTCCGTGTGTGATTGGATCTCACCTCCGAGCTCGACATGCAAATAATCACAACTGTCCTTTGTGTTCACGAAGAGCAAATCATGATGTCACTTTTTCCCAGGTCGGAGTTTCCTTATGTGTCCGATGTCAGTGTGTGTGTGTGTGTCTGTATGTGATGATAGTACAATTTTAAGTTTCACATGAACTTTTCTACATGAAAACGAGTAAATAAGTACTAAAGTAAAGTTAGTCAATGTACTTGCAGAGTGGAACCTACTCCCTACTGCCACAGTCCACTTCATTATCACGGCTGAGAAGGAGGAGGCGGGGTCCACTCTTATTATTGATTACTTAAAAACAAAACAAAAACTTTGTAAACTGCTGTGGAGTAGTTTAAGTATTTGCTGATATATTTAGTTGAGTAAAAGTGACAAATACCTGAAAATAAATCTGCTAAAGTAACGATGTATAGGTGAGGTACAGAAATGAAGTAAATGTACAGATCATTCAGGACCGATCTTGAAACCAGGTCTTTTTTATTGTTGTGTTGTTATTTTATCCACATGTTCTTGCAACTTAAACTTCTATCACTAAATTCCTGATGCATAGAATCCTCCCACGTATTGTAGTTGAATCTAAAGGGACGTGTGGACCACGTGACGCTGCTGTTCACACTGTAGCTTTCCCACAGTCCTGCAGAAAGCAATTATGTCACAGCACAGTTAACAGTGGTGTGTTACAGCTTTGTGTACGTGTGCGTATGAGAAAGTGTGTGGAGACAGTGAGCACAGCAGACAATGAGGGTTTAGGGTCCGCGAGAGGGAAAACCAGGGCGAGATTCCATTCTGACCAGGAGTGTAAACAAGAGCTCAGTGTTTCATTTGAGTCTCATTACCGTGGACAAAGAGGGGGAGACCTGCAGGCCGTATCGACGCGCCTGTTTATGCAAGAGGGTCATTGAGAGGCTGCCTCTCCTCCGCCTCCGCCTCTTTGTCTGGCAACATTTTGTGTTGTGAGCAAAGAAGCGAATTCGACGACGTGACACAAAGTCTCATTATTTCCTCAGCTGCTGCCTCAAAAACATGAGGTGTGGCAATTAGGGAGCGAGAGAGTGAATCAGAGAGAGGAGAGAGAGGAAAGAGAGGGGAAGGTTTATCTCCTCACTCTCCTCTCAGGGTATTCGTGTATGAGTCATGCACACAGCAGGAGCATGCAGTCGTTTTCTTGGTTGAACACACACACACACACACACACGTACAGTTTGCAATGTGCAGCGTCAATGCATTATGTCTTCCCACTGTGTGTGTGTGTGTCATGACGGGGGATTTACAACTGGTTAAGCTCATTACGCAGATGAGCTACCTCTCTCCATTACCCCGTCACCACGGAGGGACATTTCTCTGGGTGGCAGGAAATGTGTCAGCGCACACAACAGGTGCCGACCTGCGGATCGGTAATTGTTTTTAGATTGAGTTGTGAGTGTGAATCCCCAAAAGTGAAGCTGCGAGGCCGATTATCTACAGAAACCTGTGGAAGGGACGGAGGGGCGTCTGTGGGGATGTTACATGATAAAGGGCTCATGGACATTAACACCTGTTCTCATTGAATCTTGTGATCCAGATGTTTACGATTCACTGAGCAACATTTTTATCCACATTTGGGCAACGTGGACTGACGTGGAAATAAATTGCAAACTCATCCCCGTCGTCCGATTCTCTTTGGATTAACTGTGCATTTAATGTCTAATCTCTGAGGTAGGGACATTAATAACCGTCACATCGCCCGGCCTTACACTGAAGCCTGGTTTATTTGGAGTCTGCATGTTCCTCCTCCTGCTTGAGGGTTTCCTGCAGATTCCACAGCTCGACCTGCAGGTTGTTGTTTATTTGAAGCTCTAAATTTCCCATGGGTGTGAATGCTCTTGATGTGTCAGCCCTGTGGTTGGCTGACGACCCGTCTGAGGTGTCAGTCACCTCCTGCCAATCAGCTGTGATTGGCTCCAGCCCGTCCTGCGCCCCTCAGAGGAGATAGATGATAGATGGGTTGTTAGATACATGCTCTCAACTCCTGTGTGTGTGTGTGTGTGTTAGTATTTTCCGGCACTGGCAGATTTGGGTCAGTCATGTGCGGCAGGTGCTGCCTCCCCAGCCTGGTGATGCGCTTGTAGTCAAATCACAAGTTTTGCATGACAGGCAGGGAACAGTGGGGACGAGCTGCAGGACCACAGGCAAACACAAAGGCACAAACTTCAGCTCTGACTGTGAGTCGACAAACTGACGAAGCAAGAGAGTGAATCAAGCAGTGAAAATGAGAGAGAACGAGAAGCAGGACAATGAGAAACTGGAGAAACAGGTCAGTTTGTTTTTCTATTTTCACTCTCTTCATCTAATGGTGTGATTTCTCTTGTGCAGCCACATCAACCAGAAGACCCAGTTTGAGAATCCAGTGATGGAAGCAAAGAGGCAGTTGAGTGTGGACACGCCCCTCGCCGTCCCCACGCCGGCAGCCACACCCTCAGGTAACTGCAACCAGCAACCAGGCCCCACACACACACACACACGCACACACACACACACACACACGGCACACATGTTTTGTTTATTCCTTTATTTATTATCCTGAATTTTATGTAAACAAGTAGCAACGCTAAGAAAGAGAGAAACTGTCAGTTACTCAAAAATAAGAATTTACTTCTGGCACAATGATTTAAATCAATTCTCAACATGATACATATTCTAATTGTGTTTTTCTTAAAAGCCGATCCCGTGTCAGTTTTGTGATATTTAAATTAAACAGACTTGTTTAGGTTGAGGGTCGGGGTTCTAGTGGTTCATCGGAAATGGACAGGAAGTGAGGACATTAGTACTAAATGACATCCTGGAATGTAAATGAGGGAGAGCGAGAGAAGCACTTTGATGCACACACGAATTTCAGTCTGCATTCAAATTTTCTTGCGGAGAAATCAAAATCATATTTCTATATTATTCTTAGAAGTAGACGCATCCTGGTTCTAGTGATGGTTTAGTCAGTCAGTTGGTTTTGTCTGTGGCTGAAATACATCATCATCCTGAGGTTTGGCACTGATTCCTAAAGACTGGGATAAACCATCAGGTTGACATCTTTGGTATTAATTGATTGATCCTAAAATCTGTAGTAACTTCTAGCCAGCCTCTAAACTTTCGATTTTGTGCCACTGACTGGTCATAAGAAATGAAAGGGGGTGGTGCACGCAAGTCTGGGATGGTGGGGGGGGGGGGGGGGGGGGG